>JAOPSE010000017.1:45900340-46385340 GCA_029449295.1 Zea luxurians | reverse complement strand
GGATGGAAGGAAGGATTCGGACAACAGTGGGAAAGTCTGTACAGGAAACGTGATCGATACAAGGAAGAGATGGCGGATTATTTTAAGGAGGAGGCCAAGAAAGAGTTCAAAGCCATGATGTCTCAAATGCTATCGAATCCTCCTCCAGAATTGATGCAACAGTTGGCGAGTGCGATGTCTGTTCAACAGATGACCACTCCACAAATACAAATAATTCCAGCAGCTCAACCGCCGGCTTCCACAGATTGTACGACATTACCAAGCTCTGTTGCTTCAACGGGAAATAAGGACCGTTATCCAGTTGATGACATCACAAGGCCTGTGGCGTGCACACTGGTTATAAGATATGGTATTAACAATAAACGTACAAAGAAAGTAGCCACAGGCCTTGCGATCCCAGGACGTAAGTTCCATGGAAATGATATTCCAGATGATTATTGCAAAGTAGAAGTGTCGTCGGTCCTCCAAGGATCCGAGGACGACATGCTAGACATCCCTGGGCCCGAAGGTATCGAGAAACTTGGACAAGCTATCAACAATTTTATCCTTTGGCCTCGAAGGGATGTCGATTTGGTTGATTGGTCGAATTCGTCGCAGGCGTCGCAGGCCCAACCGTCTCCGCCTTCTCAAATTTTTGCTCCTATTGTACATCCATCATCCTCACCTCCTCAAACTTCACATGCTGCTCCTCATCCTTTTTCTGACCCACCGTCTCCGCCACAAGCATCACCATTCAGGGCTCCACCACCTTCTCCTCCCCATCCTCTTGGTGACCCACTGTCTACGCCACCATCAAGGGATCCACCTTCTCCACAACCATCAAATGATCCAAGGCCATCAAAGAAATCTAAACTTCCTATTCCAAAATTGGTGTCCCCGTATCAGAAAAAGAAGAGTAAAGCAACTACTGCTGGCACAGCTCGGTTTTTGAAAGGGATTGGACGGAGCCTCACGTCACAAACTATTGATTTGGCCAAGCACGAGGAGTCTGCAAAAAAGGCTGAGGCAATGGCCGCAAAAATAAAGAAGCCAACTAAGGCAGATTACAAAAACGTGCCTAAAAAATATGTGCCGGGCAGACCTCTGCTACCTCTTGAGAAACTAAGAAAGGTCCCGGCTGGTGTTAAAAGGTTGCATGACTGGTATATGCGGGCATCATCGGTTGGCATCGACACCATCACTGTGCATATACCAGACCATGCTTTTATTGGTTCGGACCAAAAGGCCGTTGTTACATTCGAGGACATGTGGTTAATGATGAACCTTCAGAGACTCGACGTGCAACTTGTAACGATGTTTGCATTGTAAGTGTCGCTCATACTTCCACATATGTGTGTTATTATTAGTGAGCTGTATAAAATTTCAATATCTGACATGCACGTGTGACTTGCAGAATGCAACATGATCAGCAGGAGATTCTTTACGGTACCAAGCCCAATGCTAGTGCCAGTAAAAGGGTTGGGTATCTCAACCCAATACTTATATGCGAGGAAAGCCACACTTTTAGAATTGGGAAAGACAATGATGAATTACGGGGAAAGACGGACGAAGAAGTTGAGAAGCGTATAAAGGATATGAAGAAGGATTTTGAAGCTCGATACGCCACCTATATAGGACATGCAATGCTTCAATTTCAAGACAGGGAAGCCATAATAGCCCCGTACAACTTTAAGTAAGTGTGATTTTGCATAAATAAAATCAATAATTTCAATACACATGCATCACAAATTTGATTCGTACAGGGACCACTGGATATGCTTCCTCATTTATCCTAAGGTTGGAAAGGTGCTGGTGCTCGACTCCTTGAACTTCGACCCTTCGACATATGCAGAATTCCTCAGCACCTTAGAGCTGTAAGCCTTTTCTATGCATGCATACTTTTATCGATTAAAATTTGAGAATAACATGGTGATTTTATTTGAGATCACAGGGCTTTTAGGTTTTATAAGTTTAAAGGTGGAAAGTACGACCCGTCGAAAAAAGGCGTGCCACTAGACATCCATCATCACTGGCCGGTAAGTATGTGATTTTATGAATACATATCATACACAATGTTGCAACTAAATAACCAATCTCCCGTTATGTAGTGCCACAAGCAACCACAAGGATCGGTCCTATGTGGATTCTATGCGTGCGAGTTCATGAGAGTGAACGGACGATACATCACGAACCCTGACAAGGTATTATTAGTAATAGTCAAGTATGTATTTATGTCATTAAAGATGCAAATGTGTTATTATTGAGTATAAATAGATGATGTTTATAAAATTCCTTTACAGCAATTTCAACGAGGAAACCCGGAGAACTTGACCGAAGCTGCATTGTATGGCATAGTCGAGGACCTCTGCACATTCATATTGAAAGAGGTCATTCCCGCAGAAGGAAAATATCACGATGCTTCCGGGACATTAGCTTTGCCAGAGTTCAGAATACTAACAGAAATTAGTAGATTATCTCTTAGCCGAGATAGTTATTAGAGCTTAGGTGAAAACTTATGATGTATAGAATGCATGAAGCATATATGGTTGTAAAAAGAATACTTTGATGTATATAAATATATGTATGTTGCTTTCAATATCAATATAGATCTATATATATATATATATGTTTGTGTGTGTGTAAATAAATATATATATAATTCAGTATTGTTTGAAATTTGAAAAAAGGCGGGAAAACTTCCACTGGCGGCTAAATAAAGAAAACCGCCAGTGAAAAGTGCATTTCCACTGGCGGTTTGCTTTATAAAACCGCCAGTGGAAATGCATTTTCACTGGCGGTTTTCTTTATTCAGCCGCCAGTGGAAATGCACTTTTCACTGGCGGTTCCTTAAGAAAACCGCCAGTGAAAATGCACTTTTCACTGGCGGTTCCAAAATAACCGCCAGTGGAAATGCTGATTTCCACTGACCCCTAGCACTGGCGGTACTGAAAAACGCCAGTGTAAATAGGGTTAGAACCGCCACTATAGAGCTTCTGTGTACTAGTGAAGAGCACATGAAGCTGCAGAGGAGAAACACGAGGGCGCTACAAAACAACAGGGAAAGGATAAGAAGAATCACATGAGATGGAAAAGAAGGGAAAGAGTGGTGGCCAACCGGCCACTCATGGCAGTACCATCTCACTTCAACGCAAAATTGGAAGGGATCTACTACTAGGTGCAGCGTCAGGTCCACAGCCAAGCGAGTTCCAACGTAGGCACTATGCAATTTTAGTATAGTGTGGTATCTTGGTATCCTATATAAGTTTGACTAAATATAGATAAAAAAAATTAACAAGTTGTTTACCAAGTTTGACTATATAAGGTAGCAAATATCTAAGGACTCAAAGAGAGAGATTTACTACGTGCTTACCGTCGTATGGATTGGGTTGGGGGATTACCAGGTTTTTTTGTTGCTAAAACATAATTATCAAGTTGTTTTAAGGGGCTATTTAAGATGATCTAAGCTTAGCTTCATATGGATTGGGTTGGGGGATTACCAAAGATCCCTAGAACACTATCTATCGCGTTATAATTGACTAATAGTTTTGCTGCAAAATATTGTGAAACATAGTAAATACGACCAGTAGAGAAATATCTACTTGCACTATATATTGTTTTCAATATGAACTTGAAACACAAGAAGTAATTTCCAATCCATGCATGCATATTATATTCAGAGTGGTTGATTTAAGACAACCTAAAACATCACTTATTAGTTGCAAACGAGTAGAAGGACTATTTACTAAGCAAATGATATATTGACTTTGTTTACGATGTACTTGGAGCGCAAAGATGAATTTTTTTCTAGATCTTCCATCTTTTATAAATTCTACTAGACCTAGTCGAGGAAGGGCCTACAAGAATAACCTCAACAAACCAAAGGACGACAGGTTGCATTTTGTTTACTCTGATTCTTAGTGTTAGAAACGCTACCTTTAACAATTGCCAAGTTGTCCATTGACTATATAATACAACACTCCTTTTTTTTTTCTTGCGAAGGAATGGAATCTTTTGCTACAACAAATGAACAAACTGTCAAGATACCACTTGTCCGTACAAATGCTCAAACAAGAATCGCTCTTAATCCTATAATAATTTTTAGACAATGTGACACCAAAATAAAATCTAATGGTACGTACGTACTCAAAGTGCACCTCAACTCAACGGCTCAACCGTTTTCTTCATCTCCATTTGTGCATTAGGATTTTGTCTCCAGTGAGAATAGCACGCTTCATTGGTGTCTTAACCTACCACGACCTAACAAGAGGGTTTATATAAACTAAAATGACAGCTCGCAAGTTGTAATGCAGGAGAGTGACCTCCACTAATTAATGGTGTCCCATTAAATATGTGGGCATGCAGTACATGTCGAAGGTTTGTCCCAAGCCAAAATTTTAAAACTTTGACTATTAGTAACAAAATATTCATAAACACTGACTAAATAAAAATGAAACTATTACATTTATTGTTAAAACATCTAGCATAATATATAATTTCTTTAATTTAAAAATAATTATTTTTTATATATTGTTGGTCAAAGTTTCCAAACTTTGACTTATTAGCACAAAACCTTCATTCGTTATCTTAAGATAGGGAACGAAGGAAGTAGCTAATTGCTCGGTCCTCCAAACTCATAAGAACTGGACCATGCTGAAAAGGCAGCTGATACTGTATAGCTGCAATTAAAAAGGTTATGGTTGCTTTTCCACGCTAATGCAGATTCTGTTAGAGATCACTTTGTGTGTGTGTGTGTGTGGATAGGGCTTGGCATTTTGACTGTGGCCATGCAGTGGCGGCTTTTTTTAGCTTTCTAGCTACTTGACTGTGGCAAGTGCTCAGTGCACAAGTATCAGATGTGTGGGCTACTTGTGTTTTCACTTAATAAAGTTAAGTCGCATAAAATTTAAAGTACTCGTGGTTCCTAATGGGTTTATGACACGGCGAGATTGTATTATATAGAGGAATCTTCTAATGTTTTTTTTTGTCCGGCCCACTGAAAAGACGCAGAATGGTGTCAATGGTTTCATCGGGCGACTCTTTTTTTTTGTCACAAACTCACGATGACTCATCGTTGTGCTACTGCTATTCTCTTAGCATTAGTTATTAAACTATCTCTAATCATATCCTCTATCTAAAAGGTTTCGTCATCCTTATCTCATTTCTCTCTCGTAACATTGTCTATGTCCCGATCTCTATATAATAAATATCTATATCAAATACATATTTCGCTCTAAATTTGTTGCGTATGTATTTGTCATGCCTCAAATATTTTATATATTTTAGTTTTGTTTAATCTATTGTTTAAAATATATAAAATAGAAAGAAAATAGACTAATGAATTTATATAGGGAGAACTGAGAAACATTCTAAACGAGAGAATTTATCCTAAATATAGGATAAGAAATATTTAAAATTGATATACAATGGCATTCATATACAATGTGCGCATTCTAATTCTTTATTTTTTTCTATTCCAATATTTTGAGAATCATATTTTTTTTAAAAAAAATTCTCCGTCAATTTATACATCTTCATCCTCCTATTCGAACTCACACGGTGACCATTCTACAGGGAGAGGCGGCCTCTTGAGTCCTGGTCCCTCCCGCTGGGGCTGGGCTACCTCGTTCGCTTCGCTCGCTGCCTCTCCCTACTCTTCCTCTCTCCCCTCTTTCTCCGCTCATATGTGCTGGTCCATCGTCTGCCTCCTCGGCTTGTCCTGAATCCTTGGACAGACGCACACAGGCTCAGCTCAGGTAAGGTACAGGCGTACAGCCGCTGCCTTTCCCGTTGCAAATCTTTTCGCCCCCCCTGCACCATCCTGGTCTACCGTCACTACGACCCGATCTTGCTCGCCACTCGCCTCCCTGGCTCTCTCCCTACTTCCCATGCTGATCTCGGCGTGCTTCGCTTCCTCCTGCCCCAGAGCCCGGCCTCGTTGGAAACTCGACTGATTTCCCTTGGTACTTGCTGTTCCTATCCAATCACTCTAAATTATTTCTCTTTTCTTTCTTTCTTGCTTGCTTTCCTTGGTTTTTGTTTCTCATGGCGTCTATATTTTCTTGGCATGGTGGTGCGTGTTTCTCTCTCTTTTTTTCCATCCGGTTCATGCATGTTCTGCGGTTGTTGTTTACTTATACCCTTTGAGATTCCGCTCTTGCGGATTCTCCAACCTGTGTTTATGCATGTCCCCCCTGCATTTCCTTGTCCGGTGCCACCTCACGTCTCCTCACCTAGCAAAGTAGCAGTCATTTTAATAGTAGCATTTCCACATCAAGCTCTTCTCTTAATTAATTTATTCGCCCACAGGCGGTTGCTGGATCCTTTGGCGTTCCCCATCGTGCCAAGAATCCTGCAAGAGCCTGCTTGGAGCCGGCCAAACCTGCTGCCGTCGACGTCTCGGGCGAGGCAGCCTTCAGCATCAGTCTCCTTGACGAGGCAAGCAGGCCATGATGAGCTTCAAGGGACACGAGGGGTTCGGTCAGGTGTCCGGAGCCGGGATGAGCCAGGCCTCCCATGGCGCCGCGCCTGCCGGAGCCCCGCTGCCGTGGTGGGCTGGGGCCCAGCTGCTGTCCGGCGAGCCGGCGCCCCTGTCCCCGGAGGAGGCGCCCCGGGACGCCCAGTTCCAGGTTGTGCCGGGGGCCTCTCAAGGCACGCCGGATCCAGCGCCGCCCAAGGGAGGGACACCTGAGGTCCTCAAGTTCTCTGTGTTCCAAGGTGACTGACTTCTTGTTTATTTATCCTGCGCTGTAGAATAAGCTTCAGGAATTAGTTTCTCTTTGTAGTTTAGCTGCTCTGCTGCTGTAGAACTTGTTTCCTTTCTATTCCTCCCTCCTCCAGGAACTGCACCCACCGGTTCTTTAGGCAAGGATGGCAGAATAGCATGTCACCTTTCCTGTGCTGCTACCTGTATATCACACACAACAATCTCAGCTTGTATCGATGCAAGAAGCTGGCACGGAGTAGATGTACCTGTTTGCATGAACAAAGACAATGCTATATGGGGATGTCATGCCAGACGGTGCAATTAGTTGGATTGTCCGTGGTTCTGGGCCCATGCCCAATAATACCATTATCCCCAGCGCTGCTGCTGCCGGCTGTTGTATTATTGGCGCCTCCATTATGGTCGCTGCTGCTGCTGTCACTCTCACTCACTGCTGGGAACCCCATTCCGTTCTAGACGCAAAGGAAGTGCACAGAAATATGAAGGTTGAAGACTGCTGATGGCAAAATAAAGTGGTACTTGTTCAGCTTTTCAGAATTCGGAGGTGTGGTCTCTGAAGTCTTCAGAATTTAACTCATTTCATCTATGATGGGAGTCGATAATATTTCAGCTTTGTCGTGGTTGAGAGGACTTCCCAACCGCTCATGAAGAATTTCTACTGTCTAGTATTTTCAAAACTGAAGACTAAGTGCGTGTTCGGTTAGCCAGGATTGAAGACAAGAACCGTTCCGGCTTCTTAAAGTTACACAAATTAGTGAATCATTCCATTCCAAAATTATTCCGGCCACCTGTTCCGGATGAAACGAATGGACCCTAATGGTTTTCTGATCCTGTGATGTCCAGGTAACTTGGAGTCGGGTGGTAAAGGAGAGAAAACCCCAAAGAACTCTACCACTGTCGTCCTGCAGTCGCCATTCGCAGAATACAATGGTCGCTTCGAGATCGGTCTCAGTCAATCTATGGTAATATAAGTTTGTATTTGGAAATCGTTACAGTTCAAATCATTTCTTGGAGTTCCTTTCAATGTTGATTCGTCAACTGATTTCTTTGCAAAAGGGGTTGAAAAGCTGACCTCATTTTTTCCCCCAGCTGGTCCCTTCCAGTTATTCTTGTGCTGACCAGAGCTATGGCATGCTTACGACTTATGGAATGAGATCCATGGTATGGTTTATTTGTTTCGAGAAAACAGCGTTCTATTTGGTTGCACTATAAGTGTTTGCATGAACTTCGTAGTTCCTAGCAAGCTCTTGCACCAGGTTTTTTTTGGGGGCATCGAAGTTACTTAGATCACATGTATTCTTGCAAGATTCAGTACCGAATTGCAATACCACGATGTGTTCTGCTGACCAAACATGTAAAGACAAAGTTCACCAAATTAATATGCCTGAACTGTTTTGGTCAGTGCTCCCAGCCTTAAGCATTAACCTGAATTGACAAAAGGATTTGACTAATTCAAGGAATTCAGAACTACCATATATTGTAGTTTACATTATATTATTACAGTTTCATAGAGTAAAAAAGCAAGCACAGATTATGAAGCATGAAACTGAGAGCGTCGCTGAATTTTCTAATGATAATGTCAGATCTCTAATGGCCTTGTTTTTTTCCCGTGTAACGTAGTCTGGTGGGAGAATGCTGTTGCCACTAATTGCGCCAGCCGATGCACCCGTTTATGTGAACCCGAAACAGTACGAAGGCATCCTCCGTCGTCGCCGTGCTCGCGCTAAGGCGGAGAGCGAGAACAGGCTCACCAAAGGCAGAAAGGTGTGAGAAGACTCTTCTTGTAGCTGGGTGACCCCCTTGACCCTTCCTACTTCCATGGCAGTTGACAGAGAGCTACCATCGCAAGCAGCATTTGCGATGCTCCCATGCTTTACTGTCACCACGTTGACTGGTGATCAGTGATCGCTGTGTCATGCTGCAGCCTTATCTCCATGAGTCGCGCCACCTCCACGCGATGCGCCGGGTGAGAGGCTCCGGCGGGCGCTTCCTCAACACGAATAAAGGAGGGCACGGCACGGACGTTGCTGCAAACGGGGGCAGCAAGATGGCGGCGGCGGCGGCGGCACCATCCCGTCTCGCCATGCCCCCTAGCGCTGAGCCTCCACGGCTGCCAGGGCTTAGCGACGGCAGCAACCCGTGCTGCCACTCCCGGAGTAGTGTCTCCAGCTTGTCCGGGTCCTACGTGGCGAGCATCTACGGTGGCTTGGAGCAGCACCTCCGGGCGCCGCCCTTCTTCACCCCGCTGCCGCCCGTCATGGACGGCGACCACGGCGGCCCCACGGCCGCCACCATCTCCTCCTTCAAGTGGGCGGCCAGAGACGGCTGCTGCGAGCTCCTCAGGGCGTGAACCGAGGAGGGAGGGGACGGCTACTCAGACGAACGGCCTTCTCCCCGATGGCTGGTTGTCTGTAGGCAAATCATTCTTGGCTGTTCTGCATTGGGGTGCGACCTACACATCATCCGCCTACGGTACCTACCCCACCCCTGTCCCTGAAATTCCAGGGTGCTTGGGTTACTTACAGGGGTCTTGTGTGGTGATGTGGCTCCCCCATATGCCTTTGCTGTAACATAGCGTACCCAAATCACTGTTGCTTGGTACTTCTCGCTATCACTGCCTCATCAGTATGGATTCTGCATTTCTGCGTTGTCACAGTGTATGAATAATTGAGGCGACAGACTTCAAGGTTGCTCCAGTTCTTTGAGATGGGTCTGTGTGGGTCTGGGTTTGTTTGAAGCTTGCCTGGAGGTCTGAAACTTTGTGTTTGGTGAATATGCTATGTTATTGCAGTTTGAATCTGTAAGTTTGGGGTCAGCATTCAGTTGTTGCATCGTCTGTGCTCTGGTGCCGAGGTGTTCGTTCTGAATATTTGATTCAATTCAAAATCTTCAGCTAAGTTACTACTGGGACACAGAAAGTTTAGCTTTTTTATTTTGCAGTACTTTCAATACACAGAAAGTTTTGTTTTTTTCCTTTTGCAATATTTTCAAATTTCACAGTATCCCAAACGCTGCAACTTACTGCTCCACCAGTGTGGCAAATTGGCAAAGTGAATCGTTTGCTGTCTTGGTCTTGTATATGTAAGGACCCATTTAGTTCCATTAGTCTTAGGACTAAAGTTTAGTCCATATCTTGTTTGGTTATAGGGCAAAATAGATTTTGAACATATTAATTATCTCTACTATTTATTAAGACGGTAAGGGGTAGGCTGTCATTCCGTGTTCTGTCATTCCCATCCTATTCCCCTCTCCCCGCAAAGCCATTTCCATTCCCTCCTCCTCGCAGAGCCAGCTGCCATTCCGTGTTCGACCCCTCAAGCAAATATGTTCATAGCTACCACTACACCACATGTGTGTTTATGTCAATATCTGTTACAGTAAAAATATCTACTATATCTGATATGACCACGCCATTAAGCAACATGTTACAACCCCCAAGTCATACTACATCAACTCAAGTACAACCAACATCATCACCAACCCAAGTCTTTGATGGACCAATTACACGTAGCCGAGCTAAGAAGCTACAGCAAGAGGTGCACGCGCTACTTTATGAATTTCAATTAAATACTAATGAGAACTTTATGCTACCTAAGTCGTGTATGTTGATATTACTTAGGTTCACCAAAGAGGAAGGACAAAACATATCAAAGGCAAATCAGCAAGAAGAGTTATGTCCGAGTGAGTCCAGCGCTATAGAACCGTCCAGAAGGAACAGTCATATCTTTTGATTCCCAAAAGCTATGAAGACCCATAAGTACTTTTTGGAAAGCTCTTGAAGTCTAGTTTCCAATGCTTCTAAAGCCGACTTAACCACATCTACCAGAAAGGCAGCCGACCTACTTTAGTGCCGACTGGTCAGAAAATCCGAGTCAGTCCAGCGCAACAGAACCGTCCAGAAGAAACAGTCATATCTTTTGATCCCCAAAAGCTATGAAGGCCCATAAGTACTTTTTGGAAAGCTCTTGAAGTCTAGTTTCCAATGCTTCTACAGCCGACTTAACCACGTCTACCAGAAAGGCAGCCGACCTACTTTAGTGCTGACTGGTCAGAAGGTCAACAGTCTGCTTGATGACCAAGTTTTCGTATTAAACTGCATCATTCTACGAAGTTTCATTAAGCATGCTATATATGGTGTGAAAGCTTATCAAGTTAGCTTTCCAATGCAACCAGTCCCACGTCATTTGAAGATTCCTAGAAGAAGTTATTGTCAAAATACTGAAGGCTGCGCAGAAGTCAAACAGCCACACGGAAATCAGCTCTGCAGATCTCCCGAAGAGGCTCCTTCACATTAGCTCGTGAAAATACTTTTGTTTTGTGTTTATACCTCGCTAAGGCTGGTTGTTACTAGTATAAATACCCCCCTATGTCTATGATGTAAGGCAGCTTATGATAATCTAAAACAGAACCCCTTTTGTTCAGCTGTGTGCTAACAAATATTGAGAGTGATCTCTACCCCTTTGCTCTTGTGAATTCCTTCGCGGGATTGTAGAAGCGGCGGCTTCATCCGCTCCCAATTGGTGCTCCTACTCCCTTCGAGGTCTCCTCGATTGATTGTAGGCTGTGTTGGTTGGTTCTTTGAGAGTGTGGTTGGGCGAATCCTCGATTCAGGCTGCCGGTTAAAGACGGTGGTTGGCTTCGAGTTTTATTTGTCAGGTTGCACTAGTTATCGCTGCTTGCAGCAAGTTATCTTGGCTTCTTTGAAGCTAGTTATCTGAAGATTGATCCTACGTCGTGAAGATCGGGCATCGTGACGCATCATCTGGTATCAAAGCCTCAGTTGCCACGGTAGGATTCTTTACCCTTAGCTACATATATTTTGTGTTCGTCCTATCCACCAAAAAGCCATAAAATATTTTGTCATAGCCCTTTGTTTCAATCTGTTGTTCCAGTGAGTTTTGTTAAGTTTCAGTCCTTAGAGTCTTTGTTTAGTTGCTGGTCACTCTATCCTTTGTGTTCCCTTTGAGCCTCTTATATATATCTGAAAATATCCACAAAAAGTAAAATCTGAAAACTCTCATCATTTCCTTCGCGTTAACTTTGATCCTATTTAAGTTATAGCTGCTGGTTGAGTTCTTTGTTAAGTATTATAAAGTGTGCAATATCATATCAGATCTCTGTGTTTAGTTGTATAAAAAAAGTATCAAAAAAAAGAGAAGAAAGAAAAGTACCAAAGAAAAGTGTTGAACAAGATTGTGAAAGAAAAGTAGAATAATCAGTTTGTTTATGTGCACAAGTGCTGAAAATTTTATCAAGTTATTCAACCAGTTTGCTATTGTCATTTGGTGCAAAATTTTGGTTGGATCTGATTGCAACACTTGCATTCCAATCATACTCCTTGTCTGCATCAAATCTGAAATTTCTTGCGTGTGTGTTTGATCTATTTACATCACTCGAATCTTATGGTCAGCACTAGGCAGGGAACTTCTAGTCGGATGGTTATTTAACTTAACAACAACTAGAATTCAGATTGTATCCCTTGTTTATTAATCCCCACCAAGCTCCACATATAAGCCATCGTAATCGGTACTCTGGTCTTGTATTCGCTTAACCACCACTTTCTTGTTACCACCACACATTTTCTTGCAACCCGCAGGGAACTCATAAGAGCTTTGGTTGGTAAGAGTGGTGAGGTTGTGAGATTCTATATAGCTTCATATTCCACCTATATTTGTTGCCTTGTTGTCACTAACTTCGCAGGAAGATGGATCCCAACGTTGAGATTGAAGAATGTGTCACCCTGATACAATTCAATGAGCTCAAACAAAGCATAGAAGCCAAGCAAGATCTGTTGGCACAAGATCTTCAGACACTTATGGCTGAAATCAGAGGTCGTCGTCGACTCCCCGACGGTGTAAGAAACCATGATGAAGATGGGGAAGAAGATAAAGGAAATTATTCTAGAAGAACAAGTGAACATGGGAGGAGAAATCAAGGTGCTGCATATGGTAGAGGAAGAGGCCGGAATCGAAGAAATAATGACAATGAAGAATCTGAATTTGGGGATGATCAGTCTCAACATCGCTATGGTCGTCATCATCATAGAGGCGTCAACCAAGAAGAGAGATTTGGGAAACTTAAGTTTACCATGCCAAAATTTGATGGTAGATCTGATCCTGAAGATTATTTCACATGGGAATTGAAAGTGGAGAAAATCTTCCGCCTACATAATTATTCAGAGGAGAAGAAACTTGCAATGGCATCTCTTGAGTTTGAAGGATATGCTCTGATTTGGTGGGAGCAACTTCTTCGTGATCGTGAAGAAGATGGAGAGGACCCTATTATTACTTGGCAAGAGATGAAGCGAGAAATGAGAATTCGTTTTGTGCCGAAGCATTATCGGCGTGATCTTTTTGATAAATTACAGAATTTGAGGCAAGGAAGTTTCTCTGTTGAGGAGTATTATAAGGAGATGGAGAAGGCCATGATTAGAGCCAATGTGTATGAAGACGAAGAGCAAACCATTGCACGTTTCATGGCTGGGTTACACCGCAACATTCAGCGTATTGTTGAGTTTCAGCCGTACCAAAGTCTTATTGATTTGGTACATCAAGCCACCAAAGCTGAACGCCAGCTGCAACAAGATGCTAAGAGCAGCAAGCCCTTGTCATATGGTGCACGAACCATGACTGGAGGAAGCAAATCGATCTCAAGGTTTACTGCTGCATCCTCAGCAACAAAAGGTTCAACTGGAGGCTTGCGATCCAATATTCAAGGCAATTCTAGTGGAAAGAACGGTGCTGCTCCAAACACGAGTTATAAACCAGCAGCCTCCACTTCAACGTCAGTGGGTTCAACAGCCAAGAGTAGTGGTATTCAGTGCTTCAAGTGTGGAGGTCGTGGTCATGTCATAAAGGAGTGTCCAAATAATCGTGTGATCCTTGTGAATGATGATGGAGAATATACTTCAGCTAGTGAAGAGGAAGCTGAAGCAGAAAATATAGAAGATAAAATTGAGGAACACACTGGATGTGAATTTGAGCATGGTACTACTCTGGTGGTTACACAAATCTTGAGTGTTCAAATGAAAGAAGCTGAAATTGGACAACGACATAATCTTTTTCAAACGCGAGCCAAAGTACAAGACAAAGTAGTAAAGGTGATCATTGATGGAGGGAGCTGCCATAATCTTGCAAGTCGTGAGATGGTTGACAAGCTTGGTTTGAAGTTGCAGCGACACCCTCATCCATATCATGTCCAATGGCTGAATGAATCGGGAGATATCAAGATTGGCTATAAAGTGAAAGTTCCGTTCAAAATTGGAGAGTATGTTGACATAGTGGAGTGTGATGTTGCACCCATGTCTGTGTGTCACATGCTGCTAGGAAGACCTTGGCAATATGACCGATATTCTCAACATTGTGGAAGAACAAATCAATACACGCTAGATCTGAAAGGGAGAAAGTTTGTACTCAAGCCTATGACCCCTCAACAAATCATGGCTGAACACTTACAAAAGAAAACTGAAATTAGTACAGCAAGTAGAGGAGGAGAAGAGCAAAAGAAATTGAGTGCCATCCACAATTCGGTGAGTGAGTGCTACAAGCCAAATTCCAAAGATAAAAAGAAGGAAGAGGGAGAACACCTAGTTATGCTAGCCACAAAATCCGAGCTGAGAGAAGTGAGGAACAACCCATATCAAGTGCTCTTTGTACTTGTGAACAAAGATGTTTTGATTTCTCCTAACGACATAACATCTCTTCCTAGTGTTGTGGCTGATCTTTTGCAGGACTATGAAGACGTATTTCCACAAGAAACACCGGCTGGACTACCTCCAATTCGAGGGATTGAGCATCAAATCGATCTTATTCCAGGGGCTACACTTCCTAACCGTCCACCATATCGAACCAATCCCGAAGAAACTAAGGAAATACAAAGGCAAGTACAAGAACTTCTTGATAAAGGTTTTGTTCGTGAAAGCTTAAGCCCTTGTGCTGTTCCTGTGATTTTAGTACCTAAGAAAGATGGATCTTGGAGGATGTGTGTTGATTGTAGAGCGATAAATAATATTACCGTTCGCTATCGCCATCCTATTCCACGACTAGATGATATGCTTGATGAATTAAGTGGTTCCACAATTTTTACTAAAATTGATTTGAGAAGTGGATACCATCAAATAAGAATGAAAACTGGAGATGAATGGAAGACTGCATTTAAAACAAAATTTGGGTTGTATGAATGGTTAGTAATGCCCTTTGGGTTGACTAATGCTCCTAGTACTTTTATGAGATTAATGAACCATGTCTTAAGAACTTTCATTGGAAAATTTGTTGTTGTCTACTTCGATGATATTCTAATTTACAGCAAGTCTTTTGATGAACATGTGAAACACATTCGACAAGTTTTAGATGAGCTTAGAAAGGAGAAATTATTTGCTAATCTTGAGAAGTGCAGTTTTTGCACAGACCATGTTGTGTTTCTTGGTTTTGTTGTTTCAGCAAAAGGAATAGAGGTGGATGAATCCAAGGTGAAAGCCATCAAGGATTGGCCAGCTCCAACGAATGTAAGTCAAGTAAGAAGTTTTCATGGTCTTGCTGGTTTTTATAGAAGATTTGTGCGAGATTTCAGTACCATCGCTTCTCCTTTAAATGAATTGACAAAGAAAGGTGTTGAATTTAAATGGGGAAACTCACAAGAAGATGCTTTTCAAGAATTGAAGAAACGTTTAACTGAAGCACCTGTATTTATTCTTCCTGATTTCACTAAAACTTTTGAAGTAGAATGTGATGCTAGTGGGATTGGGATAGGAGGAGTTTTAATGCAACAAGGAAAACCTATAGCATATTTTAGTGAAAAATTGGGAGGTGGTCAATTAAATTATTCTGTGTATGACAAAGAATTGTATGCTTTGGTCCGAGCGCTTGAAACATGGCAGCACTACTTATGGCCAAAAGAGTTTGTTATTCATTCTGATCATGAAGCTTTGAAGTATTTGAAAGGGCAAGCCAAACTGAACCGTCGCCATGCCAAATGGGTTGAGTTTATCGAAACATTTCCATACATTGTGAAATATAAGAAAGGTAAGGACAATGTGGTCGCTGATGCCTTGTCTCGAAGGAATGTGTTGTTGAATCAACTAGAGGTAAAAGTTTTGGGTCTTGAAAATTTGAAAGAAATGTATAATGATGATCCTGAATTTTCAGAACCATACAATCATTGTAAAGATGGAAAAGGTTAGGAAAAATATCATATACATGATGGATTTTTGTTTAGAGCTAACAAACTTTGTGTACCAAATTCTTCGGTTAGATTGCTTTTATTGCAGGAGTCACATGGAGGCGGTCTAACAGGTCATTTTGGACAAAGGAAGACTTATGAAATGCTCAGTGATCATTTCTATTGGCCCAAGATGAGGAGAGACGTCATCAGATTTGTGGAGCGTTGTGTCACCTGTCACAAAGCTAAGTCAAAATTGAACCCTCATGGTTTATATACTCCTTTACCCGCTCCTAAAATTCCTTGGGAAGACATAAGCATGGATTTTGTTTTAGGACTGCCGATGACTCGAAAAAAGAGAGATTCTATTTTTGTTGTGGTTGATAGATTTTCAAAAATGGCTCATTTTATTCCATGCAACAAGAGCGACGATGCTTCACATGTTGCTAATTTGTTTTTCAGAGAAATCGTGAGACTACATGGAGTGCCCAAGACCATCGTATCTGACCGTGATGTGAAGTTTGTGAGCTATTTTTGGAAAACATTGTGGGCAAAGCTTGGAACTAAACTTTTGTTCTCCACCACATGCCACCCCCAAACTGATGGCCAAACTGAAGTGGTGAATCGTACATTGTCAATGCTGCTGCGAACAATGGTAAAGAAGAACTTGAAGGATTGGGAGGAATGTTTGCCACACGTGGAGTTTGCTTATAATAGGGCAGTACATTCTACAACTAATTTATGCCCCTTCGAAATTGTATATGGGTTTAAACCTATTGCTCCCATAGATTTGTTGCCCCTTCCATTGCAGGAAAGAACCAATATGGAAGCTTCCAAGCGTGCTGCATATATAAAAAAGATACATGAGAAGACCAAGGAAGCAATTGAGCTCAAAGCAGTGCGCAAGGCTGCAAGTATGAACAAGCATAGGAAGAAAGTGTTATTTGAGCCGGGGGACTTGGTTTGGATTCACTTGCGCAAGGAGCGTTTTCCTGATCAGCGCAAATCCAAATTGATGCCACGAGGGGATGGTCCATTTCGTGTTCTTGCCAAGATCAATGATAATGCATACAAGATAGATCTTCCACCAAGCTATGGCGTGAGCAACACGTTCAATGTTGCTGACCTCTTACCATATACAAGCGAAGACATTTCAGAGTCGAGGACGACTCCTTTTCAAGGGGAGGAGGATGATATGACCACGCCATTAAGCAACATGTTACAACCCCCAAGTCATACTACATCAACTCAAGTACAACCAACATCATCACCAACCCAAGTCTTTGATGGACCAATTACACGTAGCCGAGCTAAGAAGCTACAACAAGAGGTGCACGCGCTACTTTATGAATTTCAATTAAATACTAGTGAGAACTTTATGCTACCTAAGTCGTGTATGTTGATATTACTTAGGTTCACCAAAGAGGAAGGACAAAACATATCAAAGGCAAATCAGCAAGAAGAGTTATGTCCGAGTGAGTCCAGCGCTATAGAACCGTCCAGAAGGAACAGTCATATCTTTTGATTCCCAAAAGCTATGAAGACCCATAAGTACTTTTTGGAAAGCTCTTGAAGTCTAGTTTCCAATGCTTCTAAAGCCGACTTAACCACATCTACCAGAAAGGCAGCCGACCTACTTTAGTGCCGACTGGTCAGAAAATCCGAGTCAGTCCAGCGCAACAGAACCGTCCAGAAGAAACAGTCATATCTTTTGATCCCCAAAAGCTATGAAGGCCCATAAGTACTTTTTGGAAAGCTCTTGAAGTCTAGTTTCCAATGCTTCTACAGCCGACTTAACCACGTCTACCAGAAAGGCAGCCGACCTACTTTAGTGCTGACTGGTCAGAAGGTCAACAGTCTGCTTGATGACCAAGTTTTCGTATTAAACTGCATCATTCTATGAAGTTTCATTAAGCATGCTATATATGGTGCGAAAGCTTATCAAGTTAGCTTTCCAATGCAACCAGTCCCACGTCATTTGAAGATTCCTAGAAGAAGTTATTGTCAAAATACTGAAGGCTGCGCAGAAGTCAAACAGCCACACGGAAATCAGCTCTGCAGATCTCCCGAAGAGGCTCCTTCACATTAGCTCGTGAAAATACTTTTGTTCTGTGTTTATACCTCGCTAAGGCTGGTTGTTACTAGTATAAATACCCCCTATGTCTATGATGTAAGGCAGCTTATGATAATCTAAAACAGAACCCCTTTTGTTCAGCTGTGTGCTAACAAATATTGAGAGTGATCTCTACCCCTTTGCTCTTGTGAATTCCTTCGCGGGATTGCAGAAGCGGCGGCTTCATCCGCTCCCAATTGGTGCTCCTACTCCCTTCGAGGTCTCCTCGATTGATTGTAGGCTGTGTTGGTTGGTTCTTTGAGAGTGTGGTTGGGCGAATCCTCGATTCAGGCTGCCGGTTAAAGACGGTGGTTGGCTTCGAGTTTTATTTGTCAGGTTGCACTAGTTATCGCTGCTTGCAGCAAGTTATCTTGGCTTCTTTGAAGCTAGTTATCTAAAGATTGATCCTACGTCGTGAAGATCGGGCATCGTGACGCATCAATATCTCTCCCAAACCCCACCTGCTACCCTTGCACAATGTGTAGTAGTAGATAATTATCAACAAGATTCCTGAATTATATTTTTGAATAGAGGAAGTAGTATTTAAAGAAGAGCCTTGCATGCAATTTCTTTTGTTTTCTATAATGTTTTCAACTTAAATTTCTTTTTTTATATGTGTGACATTTATTCTCCATAATATTTTTTATGGGTCTGACCTGTGAGTCATTTCATAAACCCACGCCAAAGATGAATCCATGTTTCTTACTTGGAATCCTCGAACAAACACCACTGGCAGGAGGCACTCGCGTTGGCGTCGCTTATCGACGATGAGAAGAAGCTTGGCGACTGCCAGTTCAACCTCTGGAAGCAATACTACGTGGTCGCTTGCGTCGCTGTGTTCGGCAAGCTCCGGCACAGCCGCCTCTTGGACGCGGTTTAGAGCGGCTGCACCGCGCTGTCCATCTTCAAACAGGGGACCTCATGGTCGTCGCCAACATCGGTGACCCTCGGGTTGTTCTAGGCACCACATCCGACAACGGCGCCGTCACGCCGTTCAGCTCATCATACACCTGAAGCTCAACCTACCACGTAAGTCACTACTGACTGGCCATGAATTCTTGTGCGCTGGAACGACGACCATTGCTGACGTTATGTGAGTGTCCTCGAACAAGATATATATAGAGGAGTAGCACATCCGGTGGTGCAACGGCTAGGTGTACTACATCGCTGATGAGCTCGGGATGCACTTCGTTTGACAGCCCAGCCAAGAGTCATCGGTACTCGCCATGTCGTGCACGTTCGACGACTACTATATCAAGGACTATGACGTCATCTTGGCACCAGAGGTGACGCAGAGGAGAACCGACAACAATGACCACTCACCATCGTCGGGATAGCTTTTGGCCGACCTGCCTTTAATTCTCTTCGCAAACACATACACTTGCCTTTTTTAAAGCAAGCGTGTATGGTGGTGCGTACCTGATGACTGACAATATACGAGGGAACTTCTACCGACAGGTGTGGCACGTGTGGGGATGAAAATGGGACGGGTACCCGGAACGGGTATCAGATACGGGTACCAAAACGAGACGTAATTTCAGATATGGATGCAGATATTTTGTTTGTCGGGACGGATACGGGTATTACCCGGATATTGAACCTCGGATACGGGTAGGATATGAAATCACTAATACCCGATCAGTACTCGAAAATCCCGGGTCGGATACGGGTACCGGAATTCGGGTACCCGTTTTTTCTTTTTCTGCATAATATAGTTATAAAATCATAACTTTTACATATGAAATCGTATGAAGATAAAGTTTATATGAAAATTGTAGAGCTTGAAGAGATCTATGACTTTGTAATACATCAATTTTTTGTTTAAGCATATCTTTTAGACCAAAATCATTGATATAATGTCCAAATTTATATTAAATTAATAGACTTTATCTTTTTTATGTGGGGGCTTAAGGTTATCTCCACGTCGGAACTTAAGGTTATCTTTTTATAAACTATTTATTAGTATTGGTAACTTATTTGTATTTTCGGTCGATACTACAATATTTTAATGATTTAATTATGTTTTGATGATTTTTTATGACAAGAAATTAATAATACATAAATAGCCTAAAAAAATCGTGAAATTTTACGGAAATACAACATATGTCCATATATAACCATAAAAATGTTTGGATCATAAGATCTATAAGATGCCCACGTCTCTTTCCTTTCACTTTTACTTATTTGTATGAGTTACATATGAAATTAGTGTAAGTATCCAAGTTTCAATATAATCAGTATTTGACTTTATCATTTTCATACGAGGACTTGAGTTATCTTCATATAAAATGTTTATTAGTTTTTGTAACTTATTTATAATTTTTTTAGTGAAACTAGAATATTTTATGAATTTTAAATATTGTGGTGTTGGTTCTACAATGTCCTTGTGATAAGCAATTTTGAACTGCATGATGTCAATTTTACCGATTTGCTTTCTTACATCTAATCTGTCATAATCATGTATTGCTTAACTTATAGATGGTTGGACAATTAATATCATCGAATGAACTACCTGATAATTATCCGGTACCTACCCGAGTAGTATCCATTATCCATTTCTTACCCATCTGGATTATTACCCGGTCCCGTCCTGTATCTGTCCCGAATCTTAACTACCCGTATCCGGTCCCGTATCCGAGAGAAATACATTAGGATAGGATACGGGATGACCCTGTATCTGGCTGTATCCATCCCGTTTTCATCCCTAGGCACGTGCTCTTCAATAATGAGACCATGCAAATCGTGGCATATATCGAAGTCTGCATGATACTGATGGTTGCAATGTAGCAGTGAAACATCTAAATTAAAATAACAAAATTTATGTATGACTAGGATTATAAATGGATTATGAAACATTTTCTTATAACAATATAAGATACATTTTATATCTACTACTAATTATGTGAGTACTGTAGGCGTCCACAAGTGCACGTTCTGTCGCCCCGCTCACGCTCGCCGGCAGCCCCGCATCCCGCAGCCGCCCTCCTTCCATCGTCCGCGCAGCCTCGCATCCCGCAGCCGCGCTCCGCTAACGCTCACCTTCCATCCTCGCGGATCCCACGCTCCCCTCCATGATTCGCGTCTCCCCCAACCAGTCATCCATCGATGCTCGCGCCCGCCATCCTCGCCGCCGAGCCCGCAATCCTCGCCCTCGAGGGACCATGCCCCGCCATCCTCGCCGCCGACCCGCAATCCCCTCCATCTGTGCTCTTCAATCAACCGCACGCCATGCCACCGATGTCGCCCGACCGCCCCATCCGCAGCGCCCCCACCCCCGTCCGCCGCCAGATCCGGATCCCGCCGCTACGCTGGTCTACTTCACTGACTTCTCGCACGATGACCACGTCTACTACGCTGTCGCCACCCGCACCGGCCTCTAGCTCCTCTACTACCTGCGGGCGTGCTATCGCTGACCGAGGGAGCCACCAGGCGCTACTGGCTCGCGTTCGTCGACTTTGTGCAGGTCGCGCCTGTCCACCGCCGTCTTCAGGGTCTTCGCCTGCCTTTGCATGCATAGGCCGGACAGGGGCCTCCAAGATCTCCTTGGGCCAAGGAATCGTTCGACTCCGGCGACCTCCCTCCCACCCTTCCATCTTGGTGTTTCTACACGCACCGCACCGGATCTTTCTCCGACGGGATCCGCCTTAGATTCTGGTCGCACGCTAATCAATCAGCGAAGGCTATTGGAATCTAATGTCTAGATCTACGCCATCCTTCCCTTGTTCCTTCCCCACAACAACCGCCCAGATCCTCCTCGTCTGACCTGTCCTTTCTCGTTTTATGCCTTCCACTGTATCTGCTGCAAAGTGAAGCATCAGAGGCTAATTCTTACTTTGATGCCGCACTGTATCTGCAGCACTGTATTTTCATCACAACTAAAGAGAACATAGTAGTCCCTGCCATTGAAACATTGCTAATGTCTATTTGCTATTATAATGTCCAAACAGATCTTAGTGCCAACGTCTTCTGTGAAAGGAGGCAGCATATCAATTGGAGGTTCTCTTCAGCTTCTTGGTTTCTGCACCTTTGAGGCATGTGTTGGCATATTTTGGCCGTCAATCATGAAGATGAGATCTCAGTACATTCCTGAGGAAGCAAGAAGCACAATCATGAACTTCTTCTGCATACCACTCAACTTATTTGTTTGTGTGGTGCTTTACAACGTAAGGAGCCATTCCCTCTCCCAACTACTATGTTCTCTTTAGTTGTGCTGGCAAGAATTGTACAGAAATATCAGCACACAAGTAACGCTTTGCTTGTGGACATGGTCTTTGCAGGTGAATGCATTCCCTATCACTATCATGTTTGGGATGTGTTCTATCTTCCTCTTCATGGCAGCCATCTTGCAGAGACGGTTGATGGTTGTCTCTGATCTTGCAGAGACAGTTGATGGTTGTATCTGCAACACTGTATTTTCAGATTTCTACTTTTTTATTCTTCTCCATTTTTAAAAACCGTAACTTTACTTTGATGCTAATAATTATAGTATTGACTCTTTACTTTTTAAAAAAATCCTTTAATAAACCATTTATTGTCCAAGTGTGAAAATTGTGACAATGTAGGAAAGCTTGAGGATGACCACATGTAAGCTAAAACTTTGGCAGGTTTATTTTCACTATTCTAGAAAAAACTTAGTCAGAATTGATTGCATGCTGTTTAAGGCATGATTTTTCTCTCTTCTCAAAAAACAATCTATTTTCCCAGAATATTTGTATCCCGACTTTTTATCCTATATAAAAAACATGAAAAAGAATACATTGTTCCATTGTAATTTCTAGAAAACAAATCGAGACTATCGTTGGCTTGAAGTACTAAACTTGTCACTCTTGTTCGTTTGCCTAGGGGGACTGAATAAGCACAAGTGAGGTAGAATTTCAAGATTCTCATAATACTTTATTTTTTCCTGGTACACAACGGTGAAAAAGCAGGGCCAGTCCTAGAGTTCCCTATGGGTTAAATATCTTGTGTAGTCATTTGTTCAGGTGAGGATATTGTTACTTCTCAGATAGTTGTAGTTTATGTTTTAGGTCACAATGCTTGCTGAAGAACTCTACATTATTAAAATTGACTAATATCTTGATTATGAGAACCTTGATAGGAAGCCAGAGGCCTTGCTGCTGGACCAAGATTAGTCCAAAGGTTATCTGGTTTTAGGGACCATCGATCTGCAGACAATGTGGCAAGAGTGGTAGAGGAAGAGCTTGCGATGCCTCTGTAGGTTTGTATTGATTTCTCAAAGAATGCCAAGTGATGGGTCATGAACCAAGCAATACTTTCCAAGGTTAGCTCTCCTCCTAATTTTATAGTGTGTGATATATGATTATACAAGATCATGCTAACTAATGGAATGTTCACTTAAACATTAGACTTTATAAAGGAGTACGACGTTGTACTGAAGGGTCCATTCAACTACACGGTTCGTGATGAAGCTGGTATACCCCGAGAATGGTAACTTCTGGCTAGCATGCATAAGTCTGTAAGCATTTGCATCTTTAGGAGGTTAATTTTTATATTATTTCATGTACGACAAGAAGTTCAAACAAGAAGCAGCACAAAAACTTTTAGATGTGAGTGAGAGCACCTAGAGGGGGGGTGAATAGGTGATCCTGTAAAACTTGAAACTTAATGCCACAAAACTTGATTAGATGTTAGCACAATAAAGCCAAGTGGCTAGAGAGGAGTTCTTGCAAAACACAATAACCACAAGAAGATCAACACAGATAGGCACAGTGGTCTATCCCGTGGTTCGACCAAGTCCAACACTTGCCTACTCCACGTTGTGGCGTCCCAACGGATGAGGGTTGCAATCAACCCCTCTCAAGCGGTCCAACGACCCACTTGAATACCACGGTGTTTTGCTTTGCTTTACTATATCCCGCTTGCGAGGAATCTCCACAACTTGGAGCCTCTCGCCCTTACAAAGATGTTCACAAAGAATCACGGAAGTAAGGTTGGGATGAGCAACGCACATAAGACACAAAATCAGAGTAGCAACACGCACACAAGTCACAACACGAGCTCTCAACACAATCCGAAGAGTACACTACTCAAATGGAGCTCTAGTTGCTATCACAAAGAATCGAATGCGTGGAATTGAAGTCTTGGTGCTTAGGAATGCTTAGAGAATGCTTGGTGTTCTCCTCCATGTGCCTAGGGGTCCCTTTTATAGCCCCAAGGCAGCTAGGAGCCGTTGAGAGCATTCTAGGAAGGCAATTCTTGCCTTCTGTCGCCTGGCGCACCGGACACTGTCCGGTGCAGATTTCTTTCCTTCTGTGGCGCAGCCGACCGTTGAAGATCCAGAGCCGTTGGCGCACCGGACACTGTCCGGTGCACACCGGACAGTCTGGTGCCCCCTTCTGACCGTTGGCTCGGCCACGCGTCGCGCGCGAATTACGCGGTCGACCGTTGGCCCGGCCGACCGTTGGCTCACCAGACAGTTCGATGCACCACTAGACAGTCCGGTGATTTATAGCCGTACGCCGTTAATCGCTTCCCGAGAGCGACGACTTTGCCTGTGAATGGCTCACCGGACAGTCTGGTGCACCACCGGACAGTCCGGTGATTTATAGCCGTACGCCGTTAATCGCTTCCCGAGAGCAGCCAGTTGACAGTCGCCAGCCTGGCGCACCGGACACTGTCCGGTGCACCACGGGACACTGTCCGGTGCACCCAGACTGCGCAAAGTCTTGGCTGCATAGCCAAGTCTTTTCCAAAATGATCTTTTCCTGTTTCTAGCTCTTAGACACAATACATTAGTCTCTAAAACAATGTACTAAGTCTTAGAAACATACCTTTACTCTTGATTTGCACTTTGTCCATCAATTGGCATAGATTAACACTTAAGCACTTGTGTTGGCACTCAATCACCAAAATACTTAGAAATGGCCCAAGGGCACATTTCCCTTTCAATCTCCCCCTTTTTGGTGATTTATGCCAACACAACAAAAAGCAACTAAAGAAGTGCAACATCAATGCAAATGAGAACACAAATTTGTTTTGATTCAAATTTGGCATATTTGGATCATTCTTTGCCACCACTTGGTTTTGTTTTTGCAAATCAACCTCAATTTCCTATCTCTAAGTCGAACACACTTGTTGAGACATAAAGAGAGTTGTTCCAAGAGAAATTGATCAAAGATTTCAAAAACTCCCCCTTTTTCCCATAATCAACTATTCTCCCCACAAGAAGCCAACTTTTGACAAAAGAGACAACAAGAAAGTTTTGACAAACCAAGAGCTCTATTCTACTATTTTCAAAATTCTCAAGTGATAGCTGATCCATTTATTGCTTTGGCCTTATTTTCTCCCCCTTTGGCATCAAGCACCAAAACGGGATCAATCTTGGCCCCTAAACCTCATTGCCTCACCAAAATCTTCAAATAAGAGTACAAAGGCAATAAGAATATGGAGATGAACTTGGAGTGAGTTACCCTCTCATCGGAGTGCAGTGGAAGTCTTGCATGGTCCAAGTTCACCTTTTCCCTTTCAATCCTCCTTTGAGGCTAAATCAAGTAAGCTCGAACACATGGTTAGTCTCAAAGGGTCAAGTTGTAGCACATCTCCCCCTAAGTATGTGCATCACTCACGCATGGACTTTTGAGGTCCGGGGAGAGTTTGTACAACTTGAGCACCATAAATAAACAAAATGCATAAGGGAACATGATCAAAGCATAATACACATGTATGCTACACATCAATCCAAGTTCCACAAATCTAAGACATTTAGCTCACTACGCAGCCTGCAAAAGGTCTTCTCATCTAAAGGCTTGGTAAAGATATCGGCTAGCTGGTTCTCGATGCTAATATAAAACACTTCGATATCTCCCTTTTACTGGTGTTCTCTCAAAAAGTGATGCCGGATGTCAATGTGCTTTGTGCGGCTGTGCTCAACAGGATTGTCCGCTATGCGGATAGCACTCTCATTATCACATAGGAGTGGGACTTTGCTCAGATTATAGCCAAAGTCCCGGAGGGTTTGTCTCATCCAAAGTAGTTGCGCGCAACACTGTCCTGCGGCAACGTACTCGGCCTCAGCGGTGGATAGGGAAACGGAAGTTTGTTTCTTAGAACTCCATGACACCAGGGACCTTCCTAAGAATTGGCACGTCCCTTATGTACTCTTCCTATCGACCTTACATCCAGCATAATCGGAGTCTGAATATCCAATTAAGTCAAAGGTAGACCCTTTTGGATACCAGATCCCGAAGCAAGGCGTAGCGACTAAATATCTAAGAATTCGCTTCATGGCCACTAAGTGACACTCCCTTGGATCAGATTGAAATCTTGAAAGTTCCCTTTGGCCCGGGAACAGGATCTGGATGTCGCCTAGAGGGGGGGTGAATAGGTGAATAAAAATTATCACTTTAAAACTTAAATCTTACTCTACTCGAAGACAGGATCGCAGTGGAGTGAAGAACCCTTCGAGTAGGTTGCAGTGGAATTGAAGTTCCTGTCTTAAGAATATCCTGCACTTCAAGGAAAGCTAGTACCACAAGTAAGTAGTGAAGTGCAGATATAAAAGCGAGTAAGACAGAGAGTCAGAGTACAATACAGAACAGCGCACACAGACGCAAGGATTTATCCCGAGGTTCGGCCAAGCCTGAAATGCTTGCCTAGTCCTCATTGGAGTTAGCCACACCTGGGCTTGGAGTCTGTTTCAACTCCTTCCTCCGTTTGCTCAGATCTGTCAGTATGACAGACAGAGCCTTTCACTATATTGAGGTGGGTTACAACAACACCGCGGCTGCTTACAAACTTCTTGACAGCACCCCGGCAGAGTAACGATACGCTCAAGACCTTGCTCTTGCTCTTAGCAGCACTTATCCACTCTCTAAAGGCTTATAGCTTTGCCTTCTACACAAACTAGAGAGATACACACAACAGGGAGAGTGAGAATTGATTCGAGTGATGTCTACACTTGTTGGCTGCCCATTTTTTTATTGCTTGAGGCGCCTAGGGGTCCCTTTTATAGGCACAAGGGGCCTAGGAGCCGTTGGAAGCAATCCAAGAAGGCAAATCTTGCCTTCTGTCGGGTGGTGCACCGGACAGTCCGGTGCACCACCGGACACTATCCGGTGCCCGATTTCCTTCCAGAAATGGAGCAGTCGACCGTTGCAGTCCTGGAGCCGTTGGCGCACCGGACACTGTCCGGTGCACACCAGACAGTCCGGTGCCTTCATCTGACCGTTGGCTCGGCCACGCGTCACACGCGGATTGCGCGGCCGACCGTTGGCTCACCGGACAGTCCGGTGAATTATAGCCGAACACCACCGTCGAAGTCCCGAGAGCAGCCTGTTCGCCAGAGCCAGCCTGTCGCACCGGACACTGTCCGGTGCACCACTGGACACTGTCCGGTGCACCCAGACTGAGCAGACTTTGGCTGAACAAAGCCATCTCTTTTCTAACTTGATTTTTCCTGTTTCCAGCACTTAGATACAATACATTAGTCCATAAAACAATGTACTAAGTCTAGAAACATACCTTTACTTTTGATTTTTACATCTATAGCATTTGACATGCTTGAGCTTTGATGTTGGACTCATAAATCATCAAGTCAGCTTGACTTGATCTAGATTGACATTTCTTAGCTCCAACATCCTGCAAAGGTCACATAGAACATCTCCAAACATAGGAACAACCCAAACTAAAAGTCAAGGTGCACTTAGCTCTTTTTGGGCTGCTTCCAGTTCTGTTTTTGTCTTTTTGTTCTCGTTCTAGTGACCTTGATCTCCTTCTTAGAGCTTGGTCTTGAGCCTTATGACTTACACCACATAACTAGAGACATTTCCTCATTGGTTGTAAGTCACGTCCTTATGTAGTGATCCTTGATGTGCCGTAGCTATTCTCAACTCGATCACCCTTGACTTTGCAAGTCTTCTTCTTGTCACACCCGGCTTTAAGGAACAAAGCCAGGTGCATCTCATACATGCGCCAAGAAGACAACATATATAATAACAGAGTGTATAGAGATAAATGTCATAGAACATCAGAGTATTATTACATAGCGGAAGACTTATTACAAAATAAAATAATGAATATAAAACGAACTAAGGATCGTCGGCGCTAATGTCAACTGAGAAACGCCACCTAGATCAGATCGTACTCCTCGCCTTGTGGCTCCTCCTGAACCACTTGCTCTTCTCCTGTGGGGGGGGGGTGTGAGACAGCAAGGGTGATCTCACACATGATCATAGCTCAACAAGTTGTGGGGAACCAGTGGACATAAACTCACAAAGGTGTGAGTTCATGTGATGTGTAAGGCTAATCAATGGCAGGGGTTTAAAGCTGAGCATTGCTTTTAAGTAGTTGGTCAAACTTTTATTAGCAGTTACTAAGTGTAAGTGAATACCAAACCATAATAAGAATATTAGAACAAAATTAATAATAAACCCATGCAATGCAAATGACCAAATTGAATTTAAGTTCCATAATTTAAACATCAGAGAGTCCTGAGCTGCTCATGACCGCGAGCACGGCTAATATACCAGTTTTACACTCTGCAGAGGTTGTACCCTTTACCCACAAGTCATGCTACCCATCTGCCAAGGGGTCGCGAATCCCATACACCTCTACCTAGGAAGCGCGACAGGGCAACACTACAAGGCCTTTACAAAGTTCCACTAGCTTCCGAAAACCCGCTACAGTTTATAGGAAGTTCCAATGCAGGGTTCTTGGCTGACCGCCATCGCAGCAAAATCAACCAATGACCTCCCTACACTGACCACTCCCCTACTGCCCTTGCCCCTTTCGGGTAAGGTAGTCTTCCACTAGCTTTCCTAATTAGTCAGCCAAGGGCGTCCCACTAAACCCTTGTGGTGGCACGTGGTTCTCAAGTTAAGCTCTATGTTCCAATTAACATTAATGATCATAACATGAACATAAATAGAATAACAACAAGAATTGGAACATGGATATAATAAATGATTATCCCAAAACCATGTAAAGCAATAGCAAACTACCCAAGTGATTCAGGGGTAAACAAGGTAATGAGATAAACAGTCTAGGGTGTCCTATTGGGTCCCATCAAAATTAACCTATGCATGGATAAGTGATATTAAAGAACATTATTAGGTAAAAAGTGGTCAAGGGCACAACTTGCCTTCAATGAGCTCCTGCTCAGCTACTTCAACCTGCTGCTCACCAGGATCCTCAGTCACGGGCTCTTCTACTCGCCACAATACAAACAAGCACAGTGCATATAGAGAAAGTAACATTACACCAAACATATAAATAAAATACACAGGAATAATCTACACATTAAAATAAAATTCTAGGAACAGGAATCATAATTTTTAGAGTTATAGAATTTAAGTTATGGATTTTCAAAGGTTTTATGTGTTTAAAATAGGATTAAGTGAGGCATTAAATTTCTTACTGTTGTCATGATAAAACAGAGACACTAAGTGCTAGAGAATAAAATTACAAAATTTTAGGAACTGGAATGGATAAATTTGGAGTTAGTATGAATTTTCTATGAATTTATAAAGTTCTAGCAATTATTTTCATATTAAAAATCTATTTTCTATTTCATTTATTCAATTTAAGCGATCTCTGGACTGGGCCTCATTTTCAGAGAAAGTCAGGGGCTAATACAGAAGAGTTCCAAGACTCAGCGTACAGTGCATAGGACGGCGGGTTGTTTTATGTAAAGTGCAGGGGTTCATTTGCAATCTGCGCAAGCCAAAGGGGTAACTTCCAATCTAAGCCGCCCGATCCTATACCTACGGCCCAGATTAGATCATAACTCGAGCGAACCGGTACGCAGCGTGGCCCCTCGGATCTAGATCTGACGGTCCCGGTTTAATGAATCCCAGGGTGATGACCATCATTCGATCCCGATCGGACGGTCCTCGTTACTCCTACCCGAAACGTTACACAGTCACCAAATCCGGCCATCAAAAGGAGATCCAACGGTCGGGCGATCGTCTCCCAACCCAGGCTGTTCCGACGGCGGCGTCGCACAGGGGCGCGGCGGCGGACTTCGCCGGAGCCCTCGAATCCGGCTAATCCGAGCGCCAAACTCAAATTCGCCTGACCCACGCAAGATTCGCGACCACCCGAACCTATGCTGCCCATCAATTTCAGCCGCAACACCGCGCAGACCCCCGACCCACGGCGCAGTTCAACCACGGCGGGGATATACGCTACGACGAGCGATTACTATGGTCATATGGCTCGAATCATGGTGCAGTAAAACTCCTATCGTCCAGAGAGGATTTCGCAAGCGAGAGGAGGGAGTTACCGCCAAGGGTCGCCGGTGGGAGCTCGGTTGCGGCAGTGGTCGTCTCGGACGTCGATGGCGGCGCCCTCCTCGTGCCGCCCAGGGTGGTCTAGGTACCGCGAGAAGGGGAGAGGAATGCGGCGCGGTGGGTTGAGGAGGAGGCGAGACGTGGCTGGGTTTTATACCCCGATCGAGCTCGGTCAATGGCGGAGCCGCGCACGCGAGATGCACGGAGGAGCGGGCGGCGCGCGGAGGAAACGGAACAGAAAGAGCAGGTGGCTGATCGGTGGGACCATCTCGTCAGTGGCCACGGTGTGCGCGAGAGCGAGGTCCTGGGAACTGGTCAGAGGGTCCCGCGCGTCAGTCTCAGGACTTCTCTCCACCGGGCCACGCGGGATGGGAAAAGGAGAATGGGCCAAAATGAGTAGTGGTCGGCCCAGGTAGTGTCTTCCTCTTTTTCTTTTTTTTTCTATTTTCTTTTCTTGTTTTATTCTTAACTATTTTGAATTCAAATTTGAATTTTGAATACGAATTTCAACCTTGTGTCAAGTGTACAAATTCAAGCTTCTAGTGGAGGAACAATATATATTTTTTACTTATTATTTTTTTTATCCACAAAATTCTTATTTTCTTCTCTTTTCTACATTCTACAATTCCTTTTGGATTTTAAATTCCACTTTGGACTTTAATATTTTTTTTGTCACATTTATTATTTTATTTTGTCACCATGTGCACACAAAATAAAATCCCAGCATGATGCATAATTTGTTTGAGTGCCTTTTATTATTCATTTGTATAAGTGAGGTGTCCACATGGAATGATAAGTAGAGTCAACACACACATAAATTATAGAAAATGTCTTTTCCCCCTTCTATTATATAATACAAACTGGGTGTTACAAATCCTACCCCCCTTAAAAATAATCTCGTCCTCGAGATTTAAGAAGATCTAGGGAAAAGGTGGGGAAAATCTATGCGAAGCTCTTCCTCTCTTTCCGAAGTTGCTTCATCTTCACCGTGGTGACTCCATTGGACTTTGCACATCTTTATCACCTTATTTCTTGTAACTCGAGTCAAAGTATCCAAAATCTTGATCGGGTACTCCGTGTAAGTCAAATCACCTTGAACAATGAGCTCTTCCATTGGTAACTGTTCCTCGGGGACACGGAGACACTTCTTTAGTTGAGATACGTGGAACACATTATGCACATCTGATAGACTAGCAGGTAACTCGAGTTGGTATGCCATCTCCCCAACTCTTCTAAAGATCAGGAATGGTCCAATGTAGCGAGGGGACAATTTGCCCTTAACTTTGAATCTCCTCATTCCACGAAGTGGTGATACCTTGAGGTACACATAATCTCCTTCTTCAAATTCCAGTGGTCTACTTCTATTATCTGCGTAGCTCTTTTGCCTGGTTTGAGCTACCCTCAAATTCTCTCGAATTATACGGACTTGTTCTTCTGCTTCTTGAATCAGTTCAGGCCCAAAGAACTGTCTCTCTCCAGTCTGATCCCAATACAAAGGAGTCCTGCACTTCCTTCCATATAAAGCTTCAAAAGGTGACATCTTTAGACTGGCCTGATAGCTATTGTTATACGAGAACTCAGTATAAGGCAGACTCTTATCCCAACTTCCTCCATGCTGAAGTGCACATGCTCTCAACATATCTTCCAATACTTGATTAGTCCTTTCAGTCTGTCCATCAGTCTGAGGGTGATAAGCCGTACTAAAATTCAACTTTGTACTCATATTCTCATGAAAGCTTCTCCAAAATCTTGAGGTAAACTGTGAACCTCGATCAGACACGATCTTCTTTGGTACTCCATGCAAACACACAATCCGAGCCATATATAAATCTGCTAGCTGAGAACCTTTATATGTAGTCTTTACAGGAATAAAGTGAGCCACTTTAGTCAATCTATCCACAATCACCCATATAGCATCAAATCCTTTCTGGGTGCGAGGCAATCCAGTAATGAAATCCATACCAATCTCTTCCCACTTCCACTCGGGTATCTTCAGTGGATGTAACAATCTAGCTGGCCTCTGGTGTTCAGCCTTAACTCTTTGACATACATCGCACATAGCCACATGTGCAGCTACATCTCTTTTCAATCCATACCACCAATACTTCCGTTTCAAATCCTGATACATCTTAGTACTACCAGGATGAATAGAATAATCCGAATCATGGGCCTCCTTTAAAATAGTCTCTCGAAGGCTTTTAATATCAGGAACACACATTCTGTCCTTGAACCATACAGTGCCCTGCTCATCTTCCGTAAATTCCGGAACTCGACCTTCAGTAATCAGATCCTTAATCTCTTTTTGTTTTAGCATCATCAAGTTGACCTTTGCGGATTTCTTGCTCCAAGGTAGGTTCCACATCAATAGTAACTCCTTCAGTATGAGCAACTATCCCCAGGTTAAGTCTCCTGAAATCCTCAACAATCTCATCGGGTAGTTGGGCAACAATAGCTGAATGAACATGTTCCTTGCGACTCAAGGCATCTGCAACCAAATTTGCCTTGCCCGGGTGATAGTGAATCTCCAAATCATAATCCTTAATAAGCTCCAACCAATGGCGTTGCCTAAGGTTGAGATCCTTCTGAGTGAATATATACTTCAAACTCTTATGATCCGTATATACTTGGCACTTGGTCCCCATGATATAATGTCTCCAAATCTTAAGTGCATGCACAACGGCTGCCAATTCCAAGTCATGAGTGGGGTAGTTCAATTCATGTTTCCGTAACTGACGAGACGCATAGGCAATCACATGTCCTTCCTGCATAAGCACACATCCTAAGCCTTGGCCACATGCATCACAATAAATATCAAATCCTTTCTGTAGGTCTGGCATAACCAATACTGGTGGCGACATCAACCTCTTTTTCAATTGCTCAAAGCTGTCTTGACACTTCTCGTCCCACTTAAACTCTCTTCCTTTCTCCATAAGCGAAGTCATAGGCTTAGCAGTCTTAGAAAATCCTTCAATAAATCTCCGGTAATAGCCTACTAATCCCAAGAAACTCCGAATCTCAGTAACTGTAGTGGGTACTCTCCACTCCATTATCTCCTTAACCTTAGCAGGATCCACTGATATTGCTCCATTAGAAATAATATGACCAAGAAATTGCACCTCGCCAATCCAAAACTCACACTTGCTGAACTTGGCATAGAGTTGATTATCTCGTAGCTTCTGTAGCACCAACCTTAGATGTTCCTCATGATCACTATCACTCTAGGAATAGATAAGAATATCGTCGATGAATACCACGACGAATCTGTCCAAATACTCCATAAACACCTTATTCATCAAGTTCATAAAATAAGCTGGTGCATTGGTTAATCCAAACGACATAACTGTGAACTCATATAATCCATATCGAGTCGAGAAAGCCGTCTTGGGAATATCCGATGGTCTAATCCTCATCTGATGGTAACCCGATCGGAGGTCAATCTTCGAGAATACTCTAGCACCTCTCATTTGATCAAACAAATCCTCAATACGGGGCAACGGATACTTGTTCTTCACCGTAACATCATTAAGAGATCTATAATCCACACACATCCGCTGCGATCCATCCTTCTTCTGTACAAACAAGACCGGCGCTCCCCATGGTGAGGAACTCGGACGAATGTACCCAGCATCTTGTAACTCAGTTAACTGCTTCTTAAGTTCCTTCAACTCCTCTACGGACATCCTATATGGCCGTTTAGAAATAGGGGCGGTTCCAGGTAAGAGATCAATAACAAACTCAACTTCTCTATCAGGTGGCATCCGTGGTAACTCCTCTGGAAAGACATCCGGAAAATCTCTAACCACCCGGATGTTGTCACCAACAAACTCCTCAGGTATAAAGAACATTGCACGCATGGATGAGGAGGTTACTGCAATATTAACTTGAAATCTTTCTCCTTTAGTGGTAGTGAGTTCTACGGTACCTCTACCACATGCTATAACGACCTTTGCTTTTCTTAGCCATGACATACCAAGGATCAGATCTATACTGCTTGACTCTAATATTATAGCAGTAGCTCCAAATTCTCTACCCATAATGGTCAATGTCAATCTACGTGTCATTTGATTCGCCTCAACAGGCCCTTTAGGTGTAATTACTATCATGGGTTTTCTCATATTTAGCAGTGGTATTTCATTTGTGTTGGCATATCTAGCAGACATGAATGAATGTGTAGCACCAGAATCAAATAATATGGTTGCAGGAATTGCATTAACATAAAACATACCAAGTACGAGGTCCCCACCATCCGGAGTAGCATCAACGCTGACTTGATTAACCTTGGCAATAGAATATCCCTTGCCAGATCCTGGAGTTTGCTGCCTGTTCTGAACTGGAGTAGTAGCAATCCTCTGTGGGCAGACATTTGCATAATGACCAGTCTTCCCACACTTGAAACAAGTAGTGCCTGGACTCTGTCCTGAAAACTTTGTCGGGGTGCCAGTAGGGGTAGCCTGTCGAGGAGGTGGAGTCCTCAGTGGTGATTGCTGAACTGGGCGCTAGCCTCCGCCAGTGCGAACTGGTGTACCCTGAGGTGAACTGTAGCGAGGACGAACACTGCTGCTTCCTTGTCCTTGAGATATAGCCTTTCTCTTCAAATCTCCCAGCTGAACACGCTTGTGTTCAATAGCCAGGGCCTTATCAAGTAGTCTCTGAAATGATGGAAATGTGTGTGCCACTAGAGCATACTGCAGTGGTCCATTAAGCCCTTCGATAAAATGCTCCTGCTTCCTCTCATCTTCAGCAACTTCATCAGGGGCATATCTGGATAACTGGATGAACTTGTCGCGGTACTCGCTGACTGACATACTTCCTTGCTTTAGCGACAGAAATTCCTTCTTCTTAATCTTCATTAATCCAGCTGGTATATGATAATTCCTGAACTGTGTACTGAACTCTGCCCAAATAATAGTATCCGCAGCATCATGGGCAGCAGTATATGAATCCCACCAGTCAGCAGCAGGACCTGTCAGACGTCCAGAAGCATATAAAACCTTCTCTCGGTCAGTACATTGTGCAATATTCAACATCTTCTCAACGGACTTCAGCCAATCATCCGCGTCCAGTGGATCAGGTGAGCTAGCGAATGTAGGTGGCTTATGACTCATGAATTCCCGGTGCTTGTCTCGGGGTGGAACTGGTGGTGGTGGTGGAGGCAGTGGTACTTGTTGCTGTTGCTGTTGTTGTTGCATTTGCTGTTGCAGCTGCTGTTGTTGCGCCCTCCTTTCCTGGCGTATCTCCTCTCTCTTCTGGCGCAACTCCTGTCGTATATCTTCTCTTTCCTGACGCATCTCCTGGCGTTCTTGCTGCATCTGGGCACGCATATCAGCCATAGTGTCCGCCATTTGCTGCATCACCGCCATCTAAGCAGCAACCAGTGGGTCAACTCCGCCTGGTGGAGGATTAGGAGGATTCATCTCTGCAGGCTGTGGCTGGGGTTGTCTATATATCCACCGAGTGTGTCGATTAGGAGGCAAATCAATTCCACCACCCCGCCTGGTATTGACCATCTGAGTTAGATACATATGGTAAGAAAATAGTAGACAAGGCAGGTATTACAAATCAGGTTACTTTGGGGGAATTTTATTAGCTAAGTAGATTAATATTTTACCTACCATAGCTAATTCAATACCTTATGTTGGTACATGCTAAGATGTCCATCTATAATTCAATCAATCAAAGAAGCAAATCAGGCATTTATCATCAGCACAATCAAATAACATTTTTAAAGAAAATAGTTTTAAATTTTTGTCTTAGGTTCCCTATCTCTTAAAAAGATCATAGTGGTAGTAGGATTCCAAGGTGTGAAATCCATCTTGTCTTAGAGTAGAAGAGATAAGACTAATCAGAGTAGAATAGCAGAAGGTGAGACAAGATCAAGATGAGATGAGTATAGAATGAATCAGAATAAGGTAAGTAGTGAAGGGGTTGTCCATTTCTATCTAGGTTTCGTCCTACAGTCAACATTTGCTCTGATACCACTTCTGTCACACCCGGCTTTAAGGAACAAAGCCAGGTGCATCTCATACATGCGCCAAGAAGACAACATATATAATAACAGAGTGTATAGAGATAAATGTCATAGAACATCAGAGTATTATTACATAGCGGAAGACTTATTACAAAATAAAATAATGAATATAAAACGAACTAAGGATCATCGGCGCCAATGTCAACTGAGAAACACCACCTAGATCAGATCGTACTCCTCGCCTTGTGGCTCCTCCTGAACCACCTGCTCTTCTCCTGTGGGGGGGTGTGAGACAGCAAGGGTGAGCTCACACATGATCATAGCTCAACAAGTTGTGGGGAACCAGTGGACATAAACTCACAAAGGTGTGAGTTCATGTGATGTGTAAGGCTAATCAATGACAGGGGTTTAAAGCTGAGCATTGCTTTTAAGTAGTTGGTCAAACTTTTATTAGCAGTTACTAAGTGTAAGTGAATACCAAACCATAATAAGAATATTAGAACAAAATTAATAATAAACCCATGCAATGCAAATGACCAAATTGAATTTAAGTTCCATAATTTAAACATCAGAGAGTCCTGAGCTGCTCATGACCGCGAGCACGGCTAGTATACCAGTTTTACACTCTGCAGAGGTTGTACCCTTTACCCACAAGTCATGCTACCCATCTGCCAAGGGGTCGCGAATCCCATACACCTCTACCTAGGAAGCGCGGCAGGGCAACACTACGAGGCCTTTACAAAGTTCCACTAGCTTCCGAAAACCCGCTACAGTTTATAGGAAGTTCCAATGCAGGGTTCTTGGCTGACCCCCATCGCAGCAAAATCAACCAAGGACCTCCCTACACTGACCACTCCCCTACTGCCCTTGCCCCTTTCGGGTAAGGTAGTCTTCCACTAGCTTTCCTAATTAGTCAGCCAAGGGCGTCCCACTAAACCCTTGTGGTGGCACGTGGTTCTCAAGTTAAGCTCTATGTTCCAATTAACATTAATGATCATAACATGAACATAAATAGAATAACAACAAGAATTGGAACATGGATATAATAAATGATTATCCCAAAACCATGTAAAGCAATAGCAAACTACCCAAGTGATTCAGGGGTAAACAAGGTAATGAGATAAACAATCTAGGGTGTCCTATTGGGTCCCATCAAAATTAACCTATGCATGGATAAGTGATATTAAAGAACATTATTAGGTAAAAAGTGGTCAAGGGCACAACTTGCCTTCAATGAGCTCCTGCTCAGCTACTTCAACCTGCTGCTCACCAGGATCCTCAGTCACGGGCTCTTCTACTCGCCACAATACAAACAAGCACAGTGCATATAGAGAAAGTAACATTACACCAAACATAAAAATAAAATACACAGGAATAATCTACACATTAAAATAAAATTCTAGGAACAGGAATCATAATTTTTGGAGTTATAGAATTTAAGTTATGGATTTTCAAAGGTTTTATGTGTTTAAAATAAGATTAAGTGAGGCATTAAATTTCTTACTGTTGTCATGATAAAACAGAGACACTAAGTGCTAGAGAATAAAATTACAAAATTTTAGGAACTGGAATGGATAAATTTGGAGTTAGTATGAATTTTCTATGAATTTATAAAGTTCTAGCAAATATTTTCCTATTAAAAATCTATTTTCTATTTCATTTATTCAATTTAAGCGATCTCTGGACTGGGCCTCATTTTCAGAGAAAGTCAGGGGCTAATACAGAAGAGTTCCAAGACTCAGGGTACAGTGCATAGGACGGCAGGTTGTTTTATGTAAAGTGCAGGGGTTCATTTGCAATCTGCGCAAGCCGAAGGGGTAACTTCCAATCTAAGCCGCCCGATCCTATACCTACGGCCCAGATTAGATCATAACTCGAGCGAATCGGTACGCAGCGTGGCCCCTCGGATCTAGATCTGACGGTCCCGGTTTAATGAATCCCAGGGTGATGACCATCATCCGATCCCGATCGGACGGTCCTCGTTACTCCTACCCGAAACGTTACACAGTCACCAAATCCGGCCATCAAAAGGAGATCCAACGGTCGGGCGATCGTCTCCCAACCCAGGCTGTTCCGACGGCGGCGTCGCACAGGGGCGCGGCGGCGGACTTCGCCGGAGCCCTCGAATCCGGCTAATCCGAGCGCCAAACTCAAATTCGCCTGACCCACGCAAGATTTGCGACCACCCGAACCTATGCTGCCCATCAATTTCAGCCGCAACACCGCGCAGACCCCCGACCCACGGCGCAGTTCAACCACGGCGGGGATATACGCTACGACGAGCGATTACTATGGTCATATGGCTCGAATCATGGCGCAGTAAAACTCCTATCGTCCAGAGAGGATTCCGCAAGCGAGAGGAGGGAGTTACCGCCAAGGGTCGCCGGTGGGAGCTCGGTTGCGGCAGTGGTCGTCTCGGACGTCGATGGCGGCGCCCTCCTCGTGCCGCCCAGGTTGGTCTAGGTACCGCGAGAAGGGGAGAGGAATGCGGCGCGGTGGGTTGAGGAGGAGGCGAGACGTGGCTGGGTTTTATACCCCGATCGAGCTCGGTCAATGGCGGAGCCGCGCGCGCGAGATGCACGGAGGAGCGGGCGGCGCGCGGAGGAAACGGAACAGAATGAGCAGGTGGCTGATCGGTGGGACCATCTCGTCAGTGGCCACGGTGTGCGCGAGAGCGAGGTCCTGGGAACTGGTCAGAGGGTCCCGCGCGTCAGTCTCAGGACTTCTCTCCACCGGGCCACGCGGGATGGGAAAAGGAGAATGGGCCAAAATGAGTAGTGGTCGGCCCAGGTAGTGTCTTCCTCTTTTTCTTTTTTTTCTATTTTCTTTTCTTGTTTTATTCTTAACTATTTTGAATTCAAATTTGAATTTTGAATACGAATTTCAACCTTGTGTCAAGTGTACAAATTCAAGCTTCTAGTGGAGGAACAATATATTTTTTTTACTTATTATTTTTTTATCCACAAAATTCTTATTTTCTTCTCTTTTCTACATTCTACAATTCCTTTTGGATTTTAAATTCCACTTTGGACTTTAATATTTTTTTGTCACATTTATTATTTTATTTTGTCACCATGTGCACACAAAATAAAATCCCAGCATGATGCATAATTTGTTTGAGTGCCTTTTATTATTCATTTGTATAAGTGAGGTGTCCACATGGAATGATAAGTAGAGTCAACACACACATAAATTATAGAAAATGTCTTTTCCCCCTTCTATTATATAATACAAACTGGGTGTTACACTTCTTCACCCTTGGCTTTGGGTTCCTCAGCCTCTTTGACCTTCTCCCATGCACTTGGTACCTCGAAGCTCTTCTTGCCTCCATCCTTGGCTTGATCAGTTGTCTCCGAGCTACGCACCCGAGTCTCACTTTATGCAATGTCCATCTTACTTGTGATGTCCATTATGTATCCATAATCTAGTTCTTGGACCATCACATTTGTTCACTTGTTGAACCCTGTTAGCTTTACCTTAAGCACCTGTTCAACACTTAGTACACTTGTTAGTCCTTTAATTGAGTTGTCATCCAAACACCAAAACTCACAAGAGAGCTTTCAATCTCCCCCTTTTGGTGATTGATGGCAACACAATTAAAGCTTACATAAGAATAAGATTTGAAGCACAAATTTTGAATTCTAAGTTTATAGAATGCTCCCCCTAAATATGTGCTTACATCAAAAACATAATTTTGGCCTCAGACGCTAATTTGCACATACTTAGGCAATTCGAAACATTTCTACACCTTAGCATTTTTTGGGATGCATTGTGTCAAGAATCAAACCATGATGCTTTAACACACAAATGCACATAATCAGAGTTAAACACCATTCTATTTAGTGGATATATCACAGGAATATCAACCTACCACTATTCACTATTAAGATACCAATTTAAACTAAGAGACTAATTTAAAACAATCTTAAAGCACCATTAACCACATGCATCATTATCCACATGACTATCTATTTTAGAATGAACAATCTTAAAGCACCATTAACCACATGCACCATTATCCACATGACTATCTATTTCAGAATGAACACAATAGATGCCAATTGATTCATAGCAGCGGGAGCACTAGTCCATATGACGCAACACATATAATACTGCAAGAAGCATATGAATAACACACTAGTCCATATGAATAACACACTAGCAAAGCTCAAACTAACACATCACCCCTTAGGATAAGCTTTCCTCTCAGGTTGAGATAAGCTTTAATGCACAACTTCTCCCCCTTTGACATCAAACACCAAAAACCATACTCAAGCAAGAACATAGGATGATATTAAGGGACAGCAGGGTGTTGAGGAGATAAACACTAACAATACTCCCCCTTACTCATTCAACAAATGCACCACAAGCATTTGGAGGAAAGTTAAGGTACATATACGCAAAAGATCAATACTTCCTTTGTACCTTTGCCCGGATGTCGTGTACTTCCTTTCTTGAAAGTATTAGTCTCTTGGGAGCTTCTCCACACTTGTGCCTGATCCTTTATCCTAACCTTTTCTTGTTGCTAAGACACCAAGCTTAGAGCAAGTTATAGTATTGTGGCACAAGGTAAAGCTTATATTCTAGTGATTACCAAAAGATGTCAATTGAAGCAAACTATCACGGCTACCAATTGAAAGATACCAATTGCAAGATCATTTATTATCATAGCTCCATGATTTTTAAGGATAAGCATCTAGTATCACCAAATTTTATAGAGCATGAGCAATCTAAAAATATGCAATTACTCATGACTTAAGATACCAATTTCTTGACTTACAGAGGTACCCCAGTCCTGATTGCTCCATTTCTTGCTCATCTCCTCTTTTCCACCTTGAGACTACACAAGATTGCTCAAAATACAATTAGTCTCAAAAGACGCAAGTTATGTGTGCTCCCCCTACACTTGTGCATCAAGTATTTGAATAACTTGCACTTTGCACATTCTAGCTTTCTCAGAACTAGAGGGGATCACAAACATATTTTGGTCAAAGCATATTCCCAATTTCATCACAAAGAGATATCAATTGAATACCTAACGAAAGTTTGACTCAATACTACGATGCATGCCTCAAGGAGCTTAACATTTTACAAGCAACTTAGACATGCTTCATACATGACACTTATTGCACACATGTACCAATTGAAAATACCAATTGAAGAACAACACTATCATGTTTATAAAGCGCAATGTCTAAGCACATCATAATTAAGAAGGTTCCTTAGGTACACCAAAAGAAACAACTTTTTAAAGTAAGTAGCACCTAAGCCAAGATACTACCAATTCAGATGCAAGACCATAGCTGTGATCACAATCAATGGAACTTCAAGATATTCAATGAAATTACATAGTTCCATTCTCCATACCTTTGCCTTTTCCTGAATTGCCATGAGAGCACCAGTTGTCACTAATTGAGGGCTCCTTTTGCTTATGCCCTTATAGCTCAAGAGGGTGCATTAGAGGCACAACATGGAGTTGGTATTCACACAATACCAGACTAGAGTAATCATGTGATCATAAACTAAACGGAATGTCATATTTGCACGTAGGTTAATCATTAAAAGATTCAAGAGACATAACCTCTAAGGCACACAATCATGATTAAGCAAGCATGGTTACGATCTTGGAAATCTTTAATCATAGATTGAAAGGTACTCAACACAGGCAATCAAAAAGCATAACTACTCCAAGGACAGGTAGCACAACAATCAGACTTAAGAGCAGTACTGATTATCAACAAAGTACTTAAGATACAGGAGTACCATCCTATGGAGAGCAGGTTGCAGAATCTCATCAAGGTCCTTCGCTTGATTCACCAATAATGATTAAGGACCTATTTATCTTACTTCACTTGAGATGAACATGGGATTAGTGTCTCACAATAATTCAACCTCAGGTCAACGAATAAACACCACAACAATTAACAGCTTAAGCATAGAGTTTGAGATAATCGTCTTAAGCTCTCCCATGGTCTCCAGTTCATCTCAAGGCACCTGCATGGTCTAGTTAGCACAGTTTGGTACCCATCTCGAGATGGGTCCATATTGATCATCCAAAAAAGCCTTTGGTGCCCAAATAGCATGTGTGCTAGTCCTAGGTGATCTCATGATTGATCTAGCACAAGAGTATGATTTGGGTCTCCTAAGCGAATAAGATTGAGACAAATCTACTTGCTTAGGAATCTCACCTTTATTACATACCTTGGATAGATGACCCTGCTCACCACACTTGTAGCAGAAGCGTCGCTCAATCTCACATGACGCTTGCTGTTTGTCATTTTCCTTAGTGGGGGTCATCCTGGAGAGTGTACGTGCTTGGTTCATCAGTAGCGGACAAGAAGTGATCGTATGGTTCTTGTCATTGCATCCGAAGCATCTCCTTATCCCTTCACCCTTGTTGGTGTATGGACATGACGCAATGAGGTGTCCTGACTTGTTGCACTTAAAGCACCTCCTTTTCCCTTTTCTCTTTTTGTTCTTGTATGACATAGAGAAATGGTCAGTGCAAACAACATGATTAATTGAATCTTTACCTTTTTCCAAGCTCATGTTGATTTCTTCATCTTTAGGAACTTCCTTCTTATGGAGCTTAACACTTGCTGCAGTTTCTCCTTTCTCAAGCTTCTTCACCACACGCCCGTGGATATCTTGAGAAAGTTGAGCAATGTGTCTTCTCCTTAGTTGTCTTTGCTTCTTGTTCCCACACAATTTCTTTTGTGACCTTAAAACTTGTTGCTCAATCAATGATTGGCTTTCTTTTGAGCAACAGGGGTTAGCACATGGTGATATACAATTCAAATCTGCACACGTGCGAGATTGAGGTTCACATGAATTTAAGTTCACAATTATAACCTCATGAGCAACATTAAGCATGATATGTCTATCCAAGAGATTATCATGATAACAAGACAATAAGTCATATTTTTCAGTTAGAGCAATGTTATCATGACTTAACAATTCTACTTGACTCCTAAGCATAGAATTTCCAGTTTTAAGTTGAGCATCATTAGATAATACATCATGATTATTTCTTTGCTCAATTAAAATAGATTCATACCGTTGGACCAAATCATCATGAGAGCACTTTAGCTCCTCATGTTCTTTGGTCATCTTCTCCAGGCTGTTGTTTGTTTTGATGAGTGTCTCCTCTAGCCTGAGAAGTGTCTCGCCTTATTCCTTGTTCCTTCTCAATAGCTTAATCAAGAGCGCTTTGTCTTCTTTGTTGAGATGGGTGTAGAAACGGCGAATCTCCTCTTCTTCCACATCGTCGGTCTCATTTTCCCTGTCATTACTATTAGTGGAAGCGAAACAGGAAAATGTACCTTGTGATGATGTAGACTCCTCATCCTCTCCCTCATCATTGCTTTTGTCTCCATCATCATTGTTAGCAATAAAACATTTATTACTAATAGAAGACAAACCTGTTGATGAGGTGGATTCATCGTTTGGTTGCCATCGTTCTCCCTTGGACAAGTTAGTATCACCAGCAATAGAGGGAGCAGAGGTAGTGCATATGGACTTAAAAAATTTTAACTTAAGTTTAGTCCATAGATCATGAGCATCAGCAAATAAGTCACTATCACTACTCATGATGGCAAAATAGGCACCTCTAGAAAGAGAATCAACTAAGATGTTGCAAGCATGGTGATTTAGAGTTAGACATCTTAGTTCTTCATTAGAAGGATTTTTACTAACATTAGAAGGAAAAATACTTCTACTAAAGACCTGTCTCAAATCAGGATCAACACTCATGAAAGCATTATAAATAGAGACAGACCAAGACTTGTAATTAGAGCCATCGCCTAAAAGAAGTTCTACAGTTAACTCTTGTGACGACATCGTCATCTCCGGACGGCTAAGCCCACACTGGAGAGGCCTAGCTCCGATACCAATTGAAAGTTCCCTTTGGCCCGGGAACAGGATCTGGATGTCGCCTAGAGGGGGGGTGAATAGGCGAATAAAAATTATCACTTTAAAACTTAAATCTTACTCTACTCGAAGACAGGATCGCAGTGGAGTGAAGAACCCTTCGAGTAGGTTGCAGTGGAATTAAAGTTCCTGTCTTAAGAATATCCTGCACTTCAAGGAAAGCTAGTACCACAAGTAAGTAGTGAAGTGCAGATATAAAAGCGAGTAAGACAGAGAGTCAGAGTACAATACAGAACAACGCACACAGACGCAAGGATTTATCCCGAGGTTCGGCCAAGCCTGAAATGCTTGCCTAGTCCTCATTGGAGTTAGCCACACCTGGGCTTGGAGTCTGTTTCAACTCCTTCCTCCGTTTGCTCAGATCTGTCAGTATGACAGACAGAGCCTTTCACTATATTGAGGTGGGTTACAACAACACCGCGGCTGCTTACAAACTTCTTGACAGCACCCCGGCAGAGTAACGATACGCTCAAGACCTTGCTCTTGCTCTTAGCAGCACTTCTCCACTCTCTAAAGGCTTATAGCTTTGCCTTCTACACACACTAGAGAGATACACACAAGAGGGAGAGTGAGAATTGATTCGAGTGATGTCTACACTTGTTGGCTGCCCATTTTTTTATTGCTTGAGGAGCCTAGGGGTCCCTTTTATAGGCACAAGGGGCCTAGGAGCCGTTGGAAGCAATCCAGGAAGGCAAATCTTGTCTTCTGTCGGGTGGTGCACCGGACAGTCCGATGCACCACCGGACACTGTCCGGTGCCCGATTTCCTTCCAGAAATGGAGCAGTCGACCGTTGCAGTCCTGGAGCCGTTGGCGCACCGGACACTGTCCGGTGCACATCGGACAGTCCGATGCCTTCATCCGACCGTTGGCTCGGCCACGCGTCACACGCGAATTGCGCGACCGACCGTTGGCCCAGCCGACCGTTGGCTCACCGGATAGTCCGGTGCACCACCGGACAGTCTAGTGAATTATAGCTGAACACCGCCGTCGAAGTCCCGAGAGCAGCCTGTTCGCCAGAGCCAGCTTGGCGCACCGGACACTGTCCGGTGCACCACCGGACACTGTCCGGTGCACCCAGACTGAGCAAACTTTAGCTGAACAAAGCCATCTCTTTTCTAACTTGATTTTTCCTGTTTCCAGCACTTAGATACAATACATTAGTCCATAAAACAATGTACTAAGTCTAGAAACATACCTTTACTTTTGATTTTTACATCTATAGCATTTGACATGCTTGAGCTTTGATGTTGGACTCATAAATCATCAAGTCAGCTTGACTTGATCTAGATTGACATTTCTTAGCTCCAACATCCTGCAAAGGTCACATAGAACATCTCCAAACATAGGAACAACCCAAACTAAAAGTCAAGGTGCACTTAGCTCTTTTTGGGCTGCTTCCAGTTCTGTTTTTGTCATTTGTTCTCGTTCTAGTGACCTTGATCTCCTTCTTAGAGCTTGGTCTTGAGCCTTATGACTTACACCACATAACTAGAGACATTTCCTCATTGGTTGTAAGTCACGTCCTTATGTAGTGATCCTTGATGTGTCGTAGCTATTCTCAACTTGATCACCCTTGACTTTGCAAGTCTTCTTCTTCACCCTTGGCTTTGGGTTCCTCAGCCTCTTTGACCTTCTCCCGTGCACTTGGTACCTCGAAGCTCTTCTTGCCTCCATCCTTGGCTTGATCAGTTGTCTCCAAGCTACGCACCCGAGTCTCACTTTATGCAATGTCCATCTTACTTGTGATGTCCATTATGTATCCATAATCCGGTTCTTGGACCATCACATTTCTTCACTTGTTGAACCCTGTTAGCTTTACCTTAAGCACATGTTCAACACTTAGTACACTTGTTAGTCCTTTAATTGAGTTGTCATCCAAACACCAAAACTCACAAGAGAGCTTTCAAATCTAGCACACATGCATACACTAAGCATAATATCCGGTCTACTAGTGCATAAATAAAGCAAAGAACCTATCATGGACCGGTATGCTTTTTGATCAACGGACTTACCTCCTTTGTTGAGGTCGACGTGTCCGTCAGTTCCCATCGGAGTCTTTGCGGGCTTGGCGTCCTTCATCCCAAACCGCTTTAGCAAGTCTTGCGTGTACTTCGTTTGGGAGATGAAGGTGCCGTCCTTGAGTTGCTTCACTTGGAACCCAAGGAAGTAGTTCAACTCGCCCATCATCGACATCTCGATTTTCTGAGTCATCACCCTGCTAAACTCTTCACAAGACTTTTGGTTAGTAGAACCAAATATTATGTCATCAACATAAATTTGGCACACAAATAAGTCACCATCACAAGTCTTAGTGAATAAAGTTGGATCGGCTTTCCCAACCTTGAAAGCATTAGCAATTAAAAAGTATCTAAGGCATTCATACCATGCTCTTGGGGCTTGCTTAAGTCCATAGAGCGTCTTAGAGAGCTTACATACATGGTCGGGGTACTGTTCATCCTCGAAGCCAGGGGGTTGCTCCACGTACGCCTCCTCCTTGATTGGCCCGTTGAGGAAAGCGCTCTTCACATCCATTTGGAACAACATGAAAGAATGGTGAGCAGCATATGCTAGCAAAATACGAATGGACTCTAGCCTAGCCACAGGAGCAAAAGTCTCCTCAAAGTCCAAACCTGTGACTTGGGCATAACCTTTTGCCACAAGTCGAGCCTTGTTCCTTGTCACGACCCCGTGCTTGTCTTGTTTGTTGCGGAACACCCACTTGGTTCCCACAACATTTTGCTTGGGACGAGGCACCAGTGTCCAAACTTCATTTCTCTTGAAGTTGTTGAGCTCTTCCTGCATGGCCAACACCCATTCCGGATCTAGCAAGACCACTTCTACCCTGAAAGGCTCAATAGAAGAGACAAAAGAGTAATGCTCACAAAAATTAACTAATCTAGAGCGAGTAGTTACTCCCTTGCTAATATCACCCAAAATTTGGTCGACGGGATGATTCCTTTGAATCGTCGCTCGAACTTGGGTTGGAGGTGCCGGTTGTGCTTCTTCCTCCATCACATGATCATCTTGTGCTCCCCCTTGATCACACGCCTCCTCTTGATGAACCTGTTCATCATCTTGAGTTGGGGGATGCACCATTGTTGAGGAAGGGGGTTGATCTTGCTCCTTTTGTTCCTGTGGTCGCACGTCTCCAATTGCCATGGTACAAATCGTGTCCGTTGGAACGTCTTCTTCATCTACATCATCAAGATCAACAACTTGCTCTCTTGGAGAGCCATTAGTCTCATCAAATACAACGTCGCTAGAGACTTCAACCAAACCCGATGATTTGTTGAAGACTCTATACGCCTTTGTATTTGAGTCATAACCTAACAAAAACCCTTCTACAGCTTTGGGAGCAAACTTAGAATTTCTACCTTTCTTTACTAGAATATAACATTTGCTCCCAAATACACGAAAGTAAGACACATTGGGTTTGTTACCGGTTAGAAGCTCATACGAAGTCTTCTTAAGGAGGCGATGAAGGTACACCCGGTTTATGGCGTGACAAGCCGTGTTTACGGCTTCCGACCAAAATCGCTTGGGCGTCTTGAATTCTCCAAGCATTGTCCTCGCCATGTCAATGAGCGTCCTGTTCTTCCTCTCTACCACACCGTTTTGCTGTGGTGTGTAGGGAGCGAAGAACTCGTGCTTGATCCCTTCCTCCTCAAGGTACTCCTCCACTTGAAGGTTCTTGAACTCGGACCCGTTGTCGCTCCTTATCTTCTTCACTTTGAGCTCAAACTCAATTTGAGCTCTCCTTAGAAAGCGCTTGAGGGTCCCTTGGGTTTCAGATTTATCCTACAAGAAGAATACCCAAGTGAAGCGGGAAAAATCATCAACTATAACAAGACCATACTTACTTCCTCCTATACTTAGATAGGCGACGGGTCCGAAGAGGACCATATGAAGCAACTCCAAAGGTCTTGATGTGGTCATCACATTTTTGGTATGATGAGAGCTTCCCACCTGTTTACCTGCTTGACAAGCTGCACAAGGTCTATCTTTTTCGAAATTAACATTTGTTAGACCTATCACATGTTCTCCCTTGAGAAGTTTGTGAAGGTTCTTCATCCCCACATGTGCTAAGCGACGATGCCACAGCTAGCCCATGCTAGTCTTAGCAATTAAGCACGCATCTAGACCGGCCTCCTCTTTTGCAAAATCAACTAAATAGAGTTTGCTGTGGCGGAACCGCCCGAATTATTCCAACTTAAGTGCCTAAGCCCTGTCTTAGAGGCTAGACCACACTTAAATGGGAATAACCCGTCAATCCCTCGGATCTAGTCCGACACGGCCACTGACAGGATCAAGTACCACAATCTCACTCGATGGTGAGTCACAGAGCAAATACAATAAAGCATAAAACCATGCATGTAAGAGTATTAAATTATTACATCATCATCGGAGTTTTTGCAAAAGTAACCATCATTGTTCGAAGTGCAGCGGAATGAAACTAACGATAAATAAACAGAGAGATGGGGAAGCCTGTCCCATCACTCCTCATGCTCCTCCTCAGCCGAGGTGGGGTCCCACTCGACAGTCCAACCCGGTGGCAAAATGGACGGCCAAGTCACTCCAGCAACCATGTCCTCCAGAGAGCCTGTAAAATTATGCCACAAGCAAGGCTGAGTATACTAATACTCAGCTAGACTTACCCGGTGCGAGGAGTCTACTCCTCTACCTCTAGACATGCAGCTGATTGGCTGTGGGGTTTGATTGCCAAAAGCACTAGCTGAGTTTCTAAGTCAAGTTTTAACTTTGTCAATTTAAGTGTGACTCTCTTAAGGCTAAAAGTGTACTATCTACTCATACATGGTAGCAAACATTATTAGCAATCAACATCTTATATCAACTCATCATATCTCCACTTGTTACTCAATGTAGCAGCATGGATCAAGCAGTCTCATTAGCTGCGAGAAGCAGACGATTCGAATCGAGTTTTTATCCTTGCAAGGTAAACCTAAACACACGACATGGCGAGGCACTCCGTCCCCACACACATCAATTGTCCCCATCGATTCCTCGTCAGCAGATCAGGGCTCACCGCCTTGGCGTACAATGCCTCACTGACCCCGACTGTCGTCGTGCAGTGACCGCACTTGTACCCACCATAACCGGAATGGGAGACCACGTCTCAGGTCGCGTGAGGGGTAAAGTCCACTGCCAGGTTCAATCAGGTACTAGGCTTACCGATTTACCATATTTCTCGGCATGTGCTTAGTACGTTCAAACGCTTGACTCACGGTACCACACCTTAATCCTTATTCCAATTTTTATCCTGTAGACAACCAATCCCCATGGATTGTTGCCCACAAACCAACATCAATATGATAAGCAAGTGGATACATCCAATTCCTGACCTCGCGCGAGTGCTAGAAAAATCACTCGACTTCTACCGAGATCCCTAATTAGTAAAGCAGCGACTCGACCTAGCATACTAGTATCCATCTCAAAAGGATTCCTGAGATCATGCAACTAGGGTTTCAAACAACTCCTACACTTAAGTGCACAGTACAAGCCTACAAACATTAAGTGCAGTAAAATAGCATATATAATGGTTATGCATAAAACCGGGGCTTGCCTTCCAAAGCTGTGGCAGGCAGATCCTCTGGTGCAGGCTCTGGTGCTGGATCCGGGGCTACCTCCTGAGCAGCTCCTTGCTCCGGCACGAGGATGTACTCTCCGTCAGCAAGGTTACAATCTATCAAAATGCAATGAACGTGCATGTCAAGATTATGCAGGATTTAATAACATTATGCTAAGAGAAGATAAACTAAGTTAGTTAGTAACTTAGGGTTTTCTTGGTCCTGCGGGGCTTTTAGTGGCTTAGGCTTATCACTCTAGGTTTAGGTTTTGTTAAGGATAGGCATAGGGAATTAGTATTGCCTTTATATATTCCAGTGGACAAGTTATAAAGGGTTTTAGGGTGACACTCATTTCCTTTTATTCATCTTTTCCTTTCTTTATTTTCTACTTATGGTTTCTAGTGTAGGTTTGAGCTATGACAGTGGCTTAATATTTTCCAAAAATTCTATAAAAATTTCAGTAGGTTGCCATTGGTCATTATAGCTTGTTCTAGGAATTTGGGGCTTAAAATAAAAAGGCCATGCTTTAGACAAAAATGACAAAGGTTGTGCAAAATGGGCCACTTTGCACTACAACTCTTAACTAGGAGTAGGTTCTGTCCTAAGGGTTATTTTTGTTGGCATCTAACAGTAATAATGAGCTTCTGTGCCAAAAGTCACAGAAGGTTAATTAGTGGCTATTTAGTTGTGATTTTCTAAAGTTTAATGCCAAAAAGGTGTTTATAACTAACTTGCCATTTGAAAAATATCAAACAACAGATTTTGTATTTTTCCTATGTTCATAATAACAATTCATTAGTTATCCCAAGGTTTGAGGTGTTTTCTCCTTGGGGTTATTTTTCTAGGGTTTTTTCTAAATTTTCCTTGTTTTCTTAAAATAAAGGGTATCCTATTTATTTTATACTAAACCAGGGTATCATAGATTTTTCTAGTGAACTACCTTAAACAAGTACCCTAACAAAAGTAGGAGTGCCCTCTCGTTCCTCATTTTAATCACCTTTTCTATTTTTCTTAACTTTAAGCATATTATAAAATAAATGGCAAAAGCTAATTTAATGGGATGGACAGAGAGGTTTAACATTTTTAAACAGGTCAGTATGTGGATATAAACTTCTCCAAATTTTTCTAACTCCAGTCAAATAGTGCAACTATTTTTATCCCTATTATTTAGCTTTTGGTCAAAACAATAATTAAATTAGAACCTTATAGTTTTCTGTAGTACATAAGGGTTTTATATTTTTCTTAAGCAGTTTATATTATTTAAAGTCTGACAAAATTGGTTTGACCAAATTTGGATGAATAAAACAGAAGTTATGAATTATTCAAGTTCTGTTCAATTTAAAATCAGATTTAATAAAGGTTTCCTGGAAAAACTACTTTGCACCGAGGACCCTGGGTTATTCCCAAACTAACTCTCGCAGTTATACCCCCGCGTTACTATTCATTTGAGTCACTAACCGTTCAAAAAGCCCCCTGATGTTTCCTTCTTCTTCTTCGAAGTCCCTCCCCCAATGTAAACAGTACCCGCGGGAAAGAAAAGGGCGGCGCGGCTTACCGGCGGCGAGATAGGTCCGGCGAGGGGCGGGGTTGGCTCGGGGAGGCTCTGGCGGTCACAGCGATGTACGGCTTGACGGCGGGGATGGCCGGAATCGCTCGGTCCACGTGCGCAGGCGGGTGTCCTCGTCGGCGGCGGGTGTGCCGGCCAAATCACGGTGATCTGGTTCAATCCAATGGCACGGTGAGCTTCACGGGGTGACGTAGAGACTGTGTGTACAAGGAATCGGAAAATGGTTCAGTGGATTACCCGGTCCACGCACTCCGGCGGGGTTGTGAACTCCGGCCACCGTGGACTGGCCTCTCCGGCGAAGCAGGCTTCGATTCCTCGCTTGGGGAGCTTCACCGAGGTGTGCTCACTCGTATCCGAGGGTTGGACAGGGTTGGGAAAGGCTGGGCTGGCCGGTCTACGGTGGCAGGGGCTCGGGTGGCCGCGGACACGTCGTGCACGGGCAAACGACGGTGAGTTGAGCTCCGGTGAGGGTTGAGCGTGCGCGGAGAAGTGTGGTCGACGCTTGGGTGGGCTTTATAGGCGCGGCGCACACAGGGGACACGGGCGCGGATCGGCGCGGCGCGGGGTCGGACGCGGGCGTGCTTTGGCGCGCGCAGAACGCGTCGAACACGTGGAGGTTTGTTTCTTCCATTGTTCAAACGTCGGCAGAGATCGCAAGCGTGCGAATCTCGCCATGAATCCGGCGCAGACCTCTTCCTGGCACCTAGGGCTATCTCTCATATGTGAGTTCCAATGGAAGATACGCCCTAGATCAGGAGATATGCGGGCGCCAAATCTGGCCTGTCCTTCTGCCCACATCGTGACAAAAATGATGCCAAGACATGTCAAACGTCAAAGTCTCGGGCTTGACTTTTTCCAGTGGGTGCCCTAGGTGGTATACCACATTTTTGGTATAGAACATAGGTGGTTTTGGTACCATCTTCAAGGTGAACACGGTTGATCTTTAGTGTAGGTGTGGTTTTTGACTTAGAGAGAATTAGAGAGCTCTAGCTCTCACTCTACTTGGAGATTTGATTTGGGGTTTCTCCAGGGGTCTTTTTGCAATATTTCCTCCCCATAATTGCTGGTTATGAAGTTACTTAAAGTTTGGTTAAAGATTAACTCATGGTTTGCACAATTGCTCATTCTCTCCCCCTTTCAACCATGGCTTTGGAAGATGGGGTTCAAGAGGGGTCTAGGGTTTATTCTCCTCTTGTCCAAGGCTTGAGTGATGCTCTTAGGTCATTAACATCCTTGATTAACCCAAGGTTCTTATGTTCTTCTCAAGTTTCTACCACATGTGATCACAGTCACCAGTGCATAGATGTGCTCTAGCAATGGTAACACCTGAGGTGTTACAGCCCTCCCCCCTTAAAGGAATCTCGTACCGAGATTTTAGGCAGAGTCCTCTAGAGGGGTGCTGTGATGGTGTGCTGGTGTGTGGTTTCTGCTTTTCGTTGAGTTTCTCTAGTTAACTGTTCTTCGAATGTCATCCTCTTTGCAACTTCAGAAGGAAGTCCTTTTTAAGTTAAAACCACAACTTAGACTACCCTTACTATCTAAGTTTTTCTTATAATTGTTTTCACAGGGCAGGTGGGGGTGGGGTTTTGGGCTACATACCGACTCCTTTGGGCAGAAAGTCGGGGAAGCGAGAGCGTAGAAAATCCTCAGTCTCCCATGTAGCTTCTTCCGCTGAATAGTGACTCCACTGAACTTTATACATTCTGATTGACCTTGCCCGCGTTGACCTTTCTTTTTGATCTAATACTTTGACGGGGTACTCTTGATAGGACAAGTCTGGTTCTATCTCAATGTCTGGTTCCGGTAGCACTTCAGTGGGTAGGCGAACACATTTCCGCAGCTGAGACACATGAAATACATTGTGAACTGCTGACATGTGAGGTGGCAATTCCAATTGATAGGCTACGGGTCCATAAGCTTCCTTGATCTCGTAGGGTCCAATGTAACGAGGAGCTAACTTGCCCTTGATTCCGAATCTCTGGACACCCTTGGTGGGTGACACCTTAAGATAAACATGATCTCCCACTTCAAACTGTAGAGGTTTCCGCCTCTTATCATGATAGCTCTTTTGCCTGTCCTGAGCAGCTTCTAAGTTCTTCTTAATGACTCTGACCTTTTTCTCTGCTTCAAGTACCAAATCTGGCCCAAATATTTCCCTCTCTCCTGCTTGAGACCAATTTAGCGGGGTTCTACACCTTCTCCCATATAAGGCCTCAAATGGTGCCATCTTCAAACTGGACTGGTAGCTGTTATTGTAGGAAAACTCTGCTAAAGAAAGACACTTGTCCCAATCCTTTCCATAGCGTAGCACACATGCCCTCAACATGTCTTTCAAAATCTGGTTTACCCTTTCTGTCTGGCCATCTGTTTGAGGATGGTATGCTGAGCTTCGTATGACATGGGTCCCAAGCAATTCTTGCAATTGTTCCCAAAATCGTGCCACAAATGGTGCGCCTCTGTCTGACACTATAGTCCTTGGTATCCCATGCAAACGAACTATCTAGTCAATGTAGATTTCTGCATACTTCTCCGTCCTGTGGGTGGTGTGTACTGGCAAGAAATGAGCGGTCTTGGTCAACCTATCCACAATAACCCAAATGGAATCATGGTGCCTGGAGGTATTGGGCAATCCTACGATAAAATCCATGCAAATGTCCTCCCATTTCCAAGATGGTATGGGAAGGGGTTGCAAAGGACCTGCTGCCTTCAAATGACTGGCTTTAATCCTTTGGCAGGTGTCACACTCGGATATATACTTGGCAATTTCTCTCTTCATTCTGGTCCACCAGTATAAAAATCTGAGATCATGGTACATCTTGGTGCTACCAGGGTGCATGGAGAATTTTGAAAGGTGAGCTTCATCCAGTATCTTCTTTCTGAGCTCAGGGTCCTTGGGAACAACCAATCGATCTCCAAACCATAGAATTCCCTTACTTTCCTGACGGAAGCACTTGTATTTTTCTGCCTTCTGCTTGATCATGTCTTTGATAACCTGAACACCTTTATCCCCAATCTGTGCCTGGACTACTTGCTCTTGCAATGTGGGCTCCACCGAAATATAGTTTAGGTCACCAGAAGAAACAACTTCCAGGTTCAGCTTGCACAATTCATCACACAGGGTGGTAACTCTTGCATCCATGCTCATACAGTTACACTGGGCCTTTCTGCTCAAGGCATCTGCTACAACGTTGGCTTTGCCAGGATGATAATGCACCTCTAAATCATAATCCTTGATTAATTCCAACCATCTCCTCTGCCTCATGTTCAGATCTGCCTGAGTGAAGATGTATTTGAGGCTCTTGTGATCAGTGTAAATGTTACAGTGAGCTCCCATCAAGTAGTGTCTCCATATCTTAAGAGCATGAACCACAACTGCCAATTCTAGATCATGTGTAGGGTAGTTCTGCTCATGGGGTCTGAGTGCTCGGGAAGCATAAGCAATTATTCTGTTATCTTGCATCAAGACACATCCCAATCCTGTACCAGAAGCATCACAATATACTTCGAAGGGCTTGGTGTTATCAGGTTGAGCCAGCACTGGGGCTGTTGTCAAATGCTGCCTCAGTGTATGAAAGGCATCCTCACACTTCTGGCTCCAATCATATTTGGCTCCCTTCTTCAATAACTCAGTCATTGGCTTGGCAATTCTGGAGAAATCCGGAATAAATCGTCGATAATACCCTGCCAATCCCAGAAAACTCCGAATCTGCCTTACTGTAGTCGGAGGTTTCCAATCCATTACCTCTTGCACTTTCTCAGGATCAACTGATATCCCATCCTGAGAAATTGTGTGACCCAAGAATTTAATCTCCCTCAGCCAGAATTCACATTTAGACAACTTAGCGTAAAGACGATGATCGCGCAGTCGCTGAAGCACGATGTGCAGATGCTCAGTATGTTCGTCTTCATTCTTGGAATAGACCAGAATATCATCAATGAAAACGACCACGAACTTGTCCAACTCTAGCATGAATACTGAGTTCATCAGGTACATGAAATAAGCCGAGGCATTGGTCAGCCCAAAAGACATCACCAAAAACTCATAAAGCCCATATCTGGTTGAGAAGGCCGTCTTGGGAACATCGCTGGCGCGAATCTTGATTTGATGGTAACCTGAGCGAAGATCTATCTTGGAGAATACCTTGGCTCCTACCAATTGATCGAACAGAACATCAATGCGGGGCAATGGGTATTTGTTCTTGATAGTCACCGCATTGAGAGGGCGGTAATCGACACACATTCTCAAACTCTCATCCTTTTTCTTCACAAATAAAGCAGGACATCCCCAAGGTGAAGTACTTGGGCGAATGAACCCCTTGTCCAACAATTCTTGCAGTTGCTTCTTCAGTTCTGCCAGTTCCGCGGGAGGCATCCTATAGGGTCTCTTGGAAATAGGAGCAGTCCCGGGTTGCAATTCAATTGCAAACTCAATGTCTCTGTCAGGCGGCATTTCTGGCAATTCATCTGGAAAAACATCTGGGTAGTCACAGACTACTGGGATCTTTTCCACTGGGGATTCTATCATAACGAAGGCACAAGAACGAGTGCAACCCTGGTCGGGCAAATATAACGTGGTTTCACCACAAGTTGGTGAGTGCACTTCAATGGCCCTAGCTGCAATATCAATAACTGCTTGGTGTCTGGTTAACCAGTTAGTTCCCAATATAATATCCACGCTATCCAAACCCAGAATGAGGGTGGTTTTAATTACAAGACTACCAAATTTTATGGGCACATGCCTGCTAATTTGATTGGTGGCAACCCTGCCCCTGGTGTTGAAATTGTGATACCCCCATTGGTGTGGTGAAAAGGCAACTGGCACTTGGCACTGATAAAACTATGCGATGCACCAGAATCAAACAAGAATAATAGCAGGATAATTCAAAACTGTAAAGATACCAGTCATGACGGGTGCTCCCTCTGGAATATCAGCCATGGTGGTAAAGTTCAGCTTGCCCTGCCTCACTTGCACCTTCTGCCTCTTGCCCTGGTTTTGATTGACATTCTGCCCCTGCCTCTGCTGGTTCCTGGGGCAATTCTTGGCATAGTGTCCGGTGTTACCGCATGTGAAACACCTGTTGTCATTTGCCGGGCGATACTGCTGCTGCTGCTGATTGTTCCTCTAGGCTGGAAACTGGGTGCGGTTGGGTGCCTGCTGCTACTGCGGTCGGATCACCCATCTCCCTTGCTGCTGCTGGGGTCCCCTGTTCTGAGTGTCGGACACAATCCGGAAACGCTGTGGCTGAGCGGAAGGTCCTGCCACAGGGGTCTTCCTCTTTTTCTCTGCCTGTCGAGCCGTGATACAGTCCTCCTGGGAAATGGCCATGTTGACCAACTCATTATAGCTGTTGGCCCTGACGATGTTGAGACGGTCACGGAGCTTGGTGCTGAGCCCCCGTCTGAACCTGTCCCTCTTCTTCTCGTCCGTATCTGCATGGTATCCGGCATACTGGCACAAGTCATTAAAAGCCTGAGCATACTGCAGCACGGTCCTGTTGCCCTGCGTGAGTGCTAGAAACTCGTTGAGCTTACGGTCCATAATGCCAGCTGGGATATGGTGCCCTCTGAAAGCTGCCTTGAACTCTCTCCAATCCACTTCACGGTCAGCTGGTTGCATAGCGAGATAGTGGTCCCACCATGTCCACGCGGGTCCACGAAGCTGTTGAGTGGCGAACCTGACCTTGGTCACCTCGGAACAAACTCCATTGAGTAGTGGGAATTTAGATTCCACTACCCTCAGCCATACATCAGCATCAAGTGGATCCTCTGCCCTGGTGAACAAAGGCGGCTGAGTACTGAGGAACTCCTGGTAAGTGGCCACTGCGGGGTGACGCTGATGATCTCCACCACCATAGTGCTGGGGTGGTGGCTGACGCTGAGCTAGCTGCCTCAAGATCTCGTTCTGCTGAGCCATTAGCTCCTGCAGGGTGGGAGGCGGTGGCGGCGGTGGAGGAATGCGCTCATTCTGACCACGACGCGCTCTCCCGGCCATCTGAAAAATCACATATTTCCTCAATAACACATCTCCAAGTTCAACGTTTAATCGTGGTGAAAGAGTCAAAGGCGAACTGATAGATTCCAATCATAAATCAAAAAGGATTTAAAAAGGCATAAACTTTTCTTCCTAAATTAACATCAACAGCATCCATCAACCGTGCTTCCAAAAGAGTTTTATCACGATTACATTAACAGCCCAAAAAGACTCAACCCTCTCCAGCCTAGTACCCCAAGGGTGCAAAAGCTAAGCTAGCTGCGAGGAGTCCTAACATTACCAACTTCCAACTCTATCCCTGATATCTAATGAGCGAACGAGGCAACACTTGACTCGGGGGAAGGTGGCCTCCCGGAGCCAGCATTGTCCACGTTGGAGGCATGCTCCTCTCCTCCCTCAATGTCGACATCCTCGTTGACCTCCTGGTGATGCATATCCAGGTGCTCATTAGCTTCGGCCAGCTGTTGTTGGGTGTTAAGGAGCTGATCCTCGAGAACCTCGATGGTGTTCTCCCTTGTTCCCACTAGCTCCTCAAGTTCATGGATCTCATCTGACAACTGCTCCACTTGTAGATCTTTTTCCACCATCTCCTGGGACAAGTCAACTACAAGCTCCTCCCTGTTATCTAGGGTGATCTTAGTTGCCTCCAATAGTGCCATCAGATGGTACATGGCCTCACCACGCATCACTTGCAGACGATATAGGGCATTCATGCACCTCACTGTCAAGTGAGCATTCTGGCCTGGGTAGAGAGCCCAGATGTCCTTGGCATGCTCCACTCGGTCCTTCCACATCGGGTCGTCCTCCTTTTCGGCGGGGAACAAGCCAATGGGGTGGGTGGACAGCTCCAAGGGGTGGAATCCGCAGAAAGTGGTCAACCCGTGCAGAGCAATCACCTCAATCGTATCCTCAGCCCGGTATCCAAAGGACTCGGAGTTCAGCGAACGCCAGCCGGGCTGTAGGGGATGAGGCTCCAGGGTCATCCTCACCCTACAGCGGGGCACCCGGTGCTTCTCAAACTGCTGCACCGCGTACTGAGGAGGCGTCATGTATCCGGCCCCCTGAAGTACCTCCCACAAAATACGGGGAAAGCCCTCTCGTGCAAGCCCATCAGTGTGGTACAACGCATTCCCTTCATCTGAGGATCCGTGAGAGGTCATCTGTGCACGGTTATACGTGAGTAAAAGAAAAAGAATTATAAAAAGAACAAGAAAAATAAGACTCGACTGCTCTCCAACTATAAAAAAATGGTATTGGGATACTTAGTTGGTCATCATTTTGTTTTTAAGTCTTTACTCAATTATCCATTTGTTTAATTTAAGAATGCATGCATGCTCGTCCTGAACGACCTCACAACAACGCAAAGGGAATAGGGAAGAACTCCCGTCCCCTAAAGTGGCCTGTGGGGCCTAATTACTTAGCCACCTAGCTACCCTTCTATCATCCTAAGGCTTCACGTCCTAGATCTATCCTGCTCGTCCTACGATCTATCCAACATTGTTTCTATCAAGTTTTATTTCGGAAAGAGATGGTATTTATATTTTATTGATTCCTCTGTGGTGGTACAAGCTCCGATACCAGCTGTGGCGGAACCGCCTGAATTATTCCAACTTAAGTGCCTAAGCCCTGCCTTAGAGGCTAGACCACACTTAAATGGGAATAACCCGTCAATCCCTCGGATCTAGTCCGACACGGCCACTGACAGGATCAAGTACCACAATCTCACTCGATGGTGAGTCATAGAGCAAATACAATAAAGCATAAAACCATGCATGTAAGAGTATTAAATTATTACATCATCATCGGAGTTTTTGCAAAAGTAACCATCATTGTTCGAAGTGCAGCGGAATGAAACTAACGATAAATAAACAGAGAGATGGGGAAGCCTGTCCCATCACTCCTCATGCTCCTCCTCAGCCGAGGTGGGGTCCCACTCGATAGTCCAACCCGGTGGCAAGATGGACGGCCAAGTCACTCCAGCAACCATGTCCTCCAGAGAGCGTGTAAAATTATGCCACAAGCAAGGCTGAGTATACTAATACTCAGCTAGACTTACCCGGTGTGAGGAGTCTACTCCTCTACCTCTAGACATGCAGCTGTTTGGCTGTGGAGTTTGATTGCCAAAAGCACTAGCTGAGTTTCTAAGTCAAGTTTTAACTTTGTCAATTTAAGTGTGAATCTCTTAAGGCTAAAAGTGTACTATCTACTCATACATGGTAGCAAACATTATTAGCAATCAACATCTTATATCAACTCATCATATCTCCACTTGTTACTCAATGTAGCAGCATAGATCAAGCAGTCTCATTAGCTGCGAGAAGCAGACGATTCGAATCGAGTTTTTATCCTTGCAAGGTAAACCTAAACACACGACATGGCGAGGCACTCCGTCCCACACACATCAACTATCCCCATCGATTCCCCGTCAGCAGATCAGGGCTCACCGCCTTGGCGTACAATGCCTCACTGACCCCGACTGTCGTCGTGCAGTGACCGCACTTGTACCCACCATAACCGGAATGGGAGACCATGTCTCAGGTCACGTGAGGGGTAAAGTCCACTGCTAGGTTCAATCAGGTACTAGGCTTACCGATTTACCATATTTCTCGGCATGTGCTTAGTACGTTCAAACGCTTGACTCACGGTACCACACCTTAATCCTTATTCCAATTTTTATCCTGTAGACAACCAATCCCCATGGATTGTTGCCCACAAACCAACATCAATATGATAAGCAAGTGGATACATCCAATTCCTGACCTCGCGCGAGTGCTAGAAAAATCACTCGACTTCTACCGAGATCCCTAATTAGTAAAGCAGCGACTCGACCTAGCATACTAGTATCCATCTCAAAAGGATTCCTGAGATCATGCAACTAGGGTTTCAAACAACTCCTACACTTAAGTGCACAGTACAAGCCTACAAACATTAAGTGCAGTAAAATAGCATATATAACGGTTATGCATAAAACCGGGGCTTGCCTTCCAAAGCTGTGGCAGGCAGATCCTCTGGTGCAGGCTCTGGTGCTGGATCCGGGGCTACCTCCTGAGCAGCTCCTTGCTCCGGCACGAGGATGTACTCTCCGTCAGCAAGGTTACAGGCTATCGAAATGCAATGAACATGCATGTCAAGATTATGCAGGATTTAATAACATTATGCTAAGAGAAGATAAACTAAGTTAGTTAGTAACTTAGGGTTTTCTTGGTCATGTGGGGCTTTTAGTGGATTAGGCTTATCACTCTAGGTTTAGGTTTTGTTAAGGATAGGCATAGGGAATTAGTATAGCCTTTATATATTCCAATGGACAAGTTATAAAGGGTTTTAGGGTGACACTCATTTCCTTTTATTCATCTTTTCCTTTCTTTATTTTCTACTTATGGTTTCTAGTGTAGGTTTGAGCTATGACAGTGGCTTAATATTTTCCAAAAATTCTATAAAAATTTCAGTAGGTTGCCATTGGTCATTATAGCTTGTTCTAGGAATTTGGGGCTTAAAATAAAAAGGCCATGCTTTAGACAAAAATGACGAAGGTTGTGCAAAATGGGCCACTTTGCACTACAACTCTTAACTAGGAGTAGGTTCTGTCCTAAGAGTTATTTTTGTTGGCATCTAACAGTAATAATGAGCTTCTGTGCCAAAAGTCACAGAAGGTTAATTAGTGGCTATTTAGTTGTGATTTTCTAAAGTTTAATGCCAAAAAGGTGTTTATAACTAACTTGCCATTTGAAAAATATCAAACAATAGATTTTGTATTTTTCCTATGTTCATAATAACAATTCATTAGTTATCCCAAGGTTTTAGGTGTTTTCTCCTTGGGGTTATTTTTCTAGGGTTTTTCTAAATTTTCCTTGTTTTCTTAAAATAAAGGGTATCCTATTTATTTTATACTAAACCAGGGTATCATAGATTTTTCTAGTGAACTACCTTAAACAAGTACCCTAACAAAAGTAGGAGTGCCCTCTGGTTCCTCATTTTAATCACCTTTTCTATTTTTCTTAACTTTAAGCATATTATAAAATAAATGGCAAAAGCTAATTTAATGGGATGGACGGAGAGGTTTAACATTTTTAAATAGGTCAGTATGTGGATATAAACTTCTCCAAATTTTTCTAACTCCAGTCAAATAGTGCAACTATTTTTATCCCTATTATTTAGCTTTTGGTCAAAACAATAATTAAATTAGAACCTTATAGTTTTCTGTAGTACATAAGGGTTTTATAATTTTCTTAAGCAGTTTATATTATTTAAAGTCTGACAAAATTGGTTTGACCAAATTTGGATGAATAAAACAGAAGTTATGAATTATTCAAGTTCTGTTCAATTTAAAATCAGATTTAATAAAGGTTTCCTGGAAAATCTACTTTGCACCGAGGACCCTGGGTTATTCCCAAACTAACTCTCGCAGTTATACCCCCACGTTACTATTCATTTGAGTCACTGACTGTTCAAAAAGCCCCCTGATGTTTCCTTCTTCTTCTCCGAAGTCCCTCCCCCAATGTAAACAGTACCCGCGGGAAAGAAAAGGGCGGCGCGGCTTACCGGCGGTGAGATAGGTCCGACGAGGGGCGGGGTTGGCTCAAGGACGCTCTGGCGGTCACAGCGATGTACAGCTTGACGGCGGGGATGGCCGGAATCGCTCGGTCCACGTGCGCAGGCGGGTGTCCTCGTCGGCGGCGGGTGTGCCGGCCAAATCACGGTGATCTGGTTCAATCCAATGGCACGGTGAGCTTCACGGAGTGACGTAGAGACTGTGTGTACAAGGAATCGGAAAATGGTTCAGTGGATTACCCGGTCCACGCACTCCGGCAGGGTTGTGAACTCCGGCGACCGTGGACTGGCCTCTCCGGCGAAGCAGGCTTCGATTCCTCGCTTGGGGAGCTTCACCGAGGTGTGCTCACTCGTCTCCGAGGGTTGGACAGGGTTGGGAAAGGCTGGGCTGGCCGGTCTACGGCGGCAGGGGCTCGGGTGGCCGCGGACACGTCGCGCACGGGCAAACGACGGTGAGTTGAGCTCCGGTGAGGGTTGAGCATGCGCGGAGAAGTGTGGTCGACGCTTGGGTGGGCTTTATAGGCGCGGCGCACACAGGGGACACGGGCGCGGCTCGGCGCGGCGCGGGGTCAGGCGCGGGCGTGCTCTGGCGCGCGTAGAACGCGTCGAACACGTGGAGGTTTGTTTCTTCCATTGTTCAAACGTCGGCAGAGATCGCAAGCGTGCAAATCTCGTCATGAATCCGGCGCAGACCTCTTCCTGGCACCTAGGGCTATCTCTCATATGTGAGTTCCAATGGAAGATACGCCCTAGATCAAGAGATATGCGGGCGCCAAATCTGGCCTGTCCTTCTGCCCACATCGCGACAAAAATGATGCCAAGACATGTCAAACGTCAAAGTCTCAGGCTCAACTTTTTCCAGTGGGTGCCCTAGGTGGTATACCACATTTTTGGTATAGAACATAGGTGGTTTTGGTACCATCTTCAAGGTGAACACGGTTGATCTTTAGTGTAGGTGTGGTTTTTGACTTAGAGAGAATTAGAGAGCTCTAGCTCTCACTCTACTTGGAGATTTGATTTGGGGTTTCTCCAGGGGTCTTTTTGCAATATTTCCTCCCCATAATTGCTGGTTATGAAGTTACTTAAAGTTTGGTTAAAGATTAACTCATGGTTTGCACAATTGCTCATTCTCTCCCCCTTTCAACCATGGCTTTGGAAGATGGGGTTCAAGAGGGGTCTAGGGTTTATTCTCCTCTTGTCCAAGGCTTGAGTGATGCTCTTAGGTCATTAACATCCTTGATTAACCCAAGGTTCTTATGTTCTTCTCAAGTTTCTACCACATGTGATCACAGTCACCAGTGCATAGATGTGCTCTAGCAATGGTAACACCTGAGGTGTTACATTTGCCGTCTAATACACCCGTAAAAGCTAATGAAACATCACTCCTTCTAAAGACAGACACATCTACATTTGTGAATAAGCAGTTATATCCCATATTACAATGCTGACTCACAGACAACAAGTTATATCCAAGCGACTCAACTAAAAACACATTGGAAATGGAGTGCTCTGATGAAATAGCTATTTTTCCTAACCCTTTCACCTTGCCTTGATTCCCGTCATCGAATATGATTGAGTCTTGGGAATCTTTGTTCTTGACGTAGGAGGTGAACATCTTCTTCTCCCCTGTCATTTGGTTTGTGCATCCGCTGTCGATAATCCAGCTTGAATCCCCGGATGCATAAACCTGCAAGGCAAATTTAGGCTTGGGTTTTAGGTACACAACTCTTGTTGGGTCCTACAAGGTTAGTCACAATGGTCTTAGGGACCCAAATGCAAGTTTTATCTCCCTTGCATCTTGCCCCTAACTTCCTAGCAATCACCTTCTTATCCTTTCTACAAATAGCAAAGGAAGCATTGCAAGTATGAAAAATTGTAGAAGGTTCATTGTTTACTTTTCTAGGAACATGAACAACATTTCTTCTAGGCATAGCATTTTTCTTAGCCAAATTTCTATCATGCATAATAGAAGAACTAGAAGCAAACATGGCATGAGAATCAAAAGCATCATAACTTCTATAAGCATTCCTAGAATGTCTCCTATCATGATACATGAAAGCATGGTTCTTTTGAGTACTACTAGCCATAGGGGCCTTCCCTTTCTCCTTGGCGGAGATGGAAGCCTTATGGCTTGTTAAGTTCTTGACTTCCCTCTTGAAGCCAAGACCATCCTTAATTGAGGGGTGTCTACCAATCGTGTAGGCATCCCTTGCAAATTTTATTTTGTCAAATTCACTTTTGCTAGTCTTAAGTTGGGCATTAAGACTAGCCACTTCATCATTCAATTTAGAAATTGAAACTAGGTGTTCACTACAAGCATCAACATTAAAATCTTTACACCTATTGCAAATTGCAACATGTTCTACACAAGATGTTGATTTATTAGCTATTTCTAACTTAGCATTCAAATCATCATTTATGCTCTTTAAGCTAGAAATAGAGTCATGACATGTAGACAATTCACAAGAGAGCATTTCATTCCTTTTAATTTCTAAAGCAAGGGATTTTTGTGCCTCTACAAACTTATCATGTTCTTCATACAAAAGATCCTCTTGCTTTTCTAATAACCTATTCTTATCATTCAAGGCATCAATTAATTCATTAATCTTATCAACCTTAGTTCTATCTAGGCCCTTGAATAAACATGAATAGTCTATTTCATCATCGCTAGATTCTTCATCACTTGAGGAAGCGTAAGTACTAGTATCACGAGTGCTTACCTTCTTTTCCCTTGCCATGAGGCAGGTGTGATGCTCGTTGGGGAAGAGGAACGATTTGTTGAAGGCGGTGGCGGCGAGTCCTTCGTTGTCGGAGTCGGACGACGAACAATCTGAGTCCCACTCCTTGCCAAGGTGTGCCTCACCCTTAGCCTTCTTGTAAGTCTTCTTCTTTTCCCTCTTGTTCCCTTGTTCCTGGTCACTATCATTATCGGGACAATTAGCGATAAAATGACCAATCTTACCACATTTGAAGCATGAGCGCTTCCCCTTTGTCTTGTTCTTGTTGGGATGCCCCTTGCGACCTTTTAGCGCCGTCTTGAAACGCTTGATGATGAGGGCCATTTCTTCATCATTAAGCCCGGCCACCTCAACTTGCGCTACCTTGATAGGTAGCGCCTCCTTGCTCCTCGTTTCTTTGAGAGCAATGGTTTGAGGCTCTTGGATTGGGCCATTCAACGCATCATCAACGTATCTAGCCTCCTTGATCATCATCCGCCCGCTTATGAACTTTCGAAGTATCTCCTCGGGCGACATCTTGGTGTACCTAGGATTCTCATGAATATTGTTCACAAGATGTGGATCGAGGACAGTGAAAGACCTTAGCATTAGGCGGACGACGTCGTGGTCCGTCCATCACGTGCTTCCATAGCTCCTTATTTTGTTGACGAGGGTCTTGAGCCGGTTGTACGTTTGGGTTGGCTCCTCGCCCCTGATCATTGCGAATCTCCCAAGTTCGCCCTCCACCAACTCCATTTTGGTGAGCATGGTGACGTCGTTCCCCTCATGTGAGATCTTGACGGTGTCCCAAATCTGCTTGGCGTTATCCAAGCCGCTCACCTTATGGTATTCATCCCTGCACAATGAAGCTAGAAGAACAGTAGTAGCTTGTGCATTTTTGTGAATTTGCTCATTAATGAACATGGGACTATCCGTACTATCAAAGTGCATTCCATTTTCTACTATCTCCCATATACTTGGATGGAGAGAGAACAAGTGGCTACGCATTTTGTGACTCCAAAATCCGTAGTCCTCTCCATCAAAGTGAGGGGGTTTGCCGAGGGGAATGGAAAGCAAATGAGCATTGGAACTTTGCGGAATACAAGAATAATCAAAGGAAAAGTTTGAATTAACCGTCTTCCTTTTCTCGTAGTCGTTGTCGTCGTCCTTTTGGGAATAGGAAGATTCGTCGCTGTCGTAGTAGATTATCTCCTTGATGCGCCTTGTTTTCTTCTTCCTCCCGTCTTTTCTTTTGTGGCCCGACCCGGAGTCAGTAGGCTTGTCATCCTTTGGATCATTGACAAAGGACTCCTTCTCCTTATCATTGACCACCATCCCCTTGCCCTTAGGATCCATCTCTTCAGGCGATTAGTCCCTCACGTGAAGAGAGCGGCTCTGATACCAATTGAGGGCACCTAGAGGGGGGGGGGGGTGAATAGGTGATCCTGTAAAACTTGAAACTTAATGCCACAAAACTTGATTAGATGTTAGCACAATAAAACCAAGTGGCTAGAGAGGAGTTCTTGCAAAACACAATAACCACAAGAAGATCAACACAGATAGGCACAGTGGTTTATCTCGTGGTTCGGCCAAGTCCAACACTTGCCTACTCCACGTTGTGGCGTCCCAACGGACGAGGGTTGCAATCAACCCCTCTCAAGCGGTCCAACGACCCACTTGAATACCACGATGTTTTGCTTTGCTTTACTATATCCCGCTTGCGAGGAATCTTCACAACTTGGAGCCTCTCGCCCTTACAAAGATGTTCACAAAGAATCACGGAAGTAAGGTTGGGATGAGCAACGCACACAAGACACAAAATCAGAGTAGCAACACGCACACAAGTCACAACACGAGCTCTCAACACAACTCGAAGAGTACACTACTCAAATGGAGCTCTAGTTGCTATCACAAAGAATCGAATGCGCGGAATTGAAGTCTTGGTGCTTAGGAATGCTTAGAGAATGTTTGGTGTTCTCCTCCATGCGCCTAGGGGTCCCTTTTATAGCCCCAAGGCAGCTAGGAGCCGTTGAGAGCATTCCAGGAAGGCAATTCTTGCCTTCTGTCGCCTGGCGCACCGGACAGTCCGGTGCACCACCGGAAACTGTCCGGTGCGGATTTCTTTCCTTCTGTGGCGCAGCCGACCGTTGAAGATCCAGAGCCGTTGGCGCACCGGACACTGTCCGGTGCCCCCTTCTGACCATTGGCTCGGCCACGCGTCGCGCGCGGATTATGCGGTCGACCGTTGGCCCGGCCGACCGTTGGCTCACCGGACAGTCCGGTGCACCACCGTACAGTCTGGTGATTTATAGCCGTACGCCGTTAATCGCTTCCTGAGAGCGACGACTTCGCCTGTGAATGGCTCACCGGATAGTCTGGTGCACCACCGGACAGTCCGGTGATTTATAGCCGTAAGCCATTAATCGCTTCCCGAGAGCAGCCAGTTGACAGTCGCCAGCCTGGCGCACTGGACACTGTCTGGTGCACCACCGGACAGTCCGGTGCACCCAGACTACGCAGAGTCTTGGCTGCATAGCCAAGTCTTTTCCAAAATGATCTTTTCCTGTTTCTAGCACTTAGACACAATACATTAGTCTCTAAAACAATGTACTAAGTCTTAGAAACATACCTTTACTCTTGATTTGCACTTTGTCCATCAATTGGCATAGATTAACACTTAAGCACTTGTGTTGGCACTCAATCACCAAAATACTTAAAAATGGCCCAAGGGCACATTTCCCTTTCAGTGAGAGACTGTCATAGTTTTTTATGATAATGTTTTGCTATGGAGCTAAACTGGCAATATGTTCTTGACAGGTTCATGATAGATTAGCTTGTATTGTTGAGATGGAAAAAGAGAATGCAAGTTTGGGTAGGCGCTCTACTAATTATTTACCATATTTAAACCAGTCTTCTTAACCCTAAAAACTATAAAATATCTCATTAGCCATACTTGACATTCATATAATCATATCATTTTCAGTTACATGTGTTAACTTTCCATTTTGAGATAGAGAGCATGGTTGTCTACTATATTTTGTTGCCTCGATCAAATAGATAAGAAGCTTTGTGCATATGGTAGGCCAATAGCGCCCATTACCTGTTTCTTTCTTAGATAATTCTTATGAACATTAGGTTGTCTCAACTAGCTTCCGTGCACTATTTGTCCTGCATTTTCCCCTTGTCTTGCTTTTCTGAACTTACCTGCCTGCTGTCTTTTTATTATGAACATTAGGACAATTTTTTTGATGTTCTAACTTTTAATAACATTGCACGTGGGAAAATAGATTGTCTACTGCGGCAACATATCAAGCGTGCAGTACTGTAGTGGGTCTAGGCAAGATATGACAGGGATGTTCAATTGTCCACAGATGCCATACTTGTTACCGTAGCATTACCTTTTTATAGTTTTAGTTTCAATTTACTCATATAGTTTGCTTATGCTACATAGTTTACACTGGTATTATGTTTTTATATTACTCCCTTTTTTTATTTGTCACGTTTTAGTTCAAAAATAAACTAGCGAACGACAAATATTCGAGAACGGAGGCACTTTTCTATTTAGTATGTAGCTTACTGGTATTCAAGTAATATAAAATTTAGCATGACCTACCACTCAAATGGCCTTTTCTGCATATATTTATTTCGTGGCTTGCATTTTCAATTGAATGTCTTGAGTTATTCACAATGTTCCATACTTGGATTGCTGCAAATGGTTTTATAAGAAAGCTAAATGGTTTTGACCCTTTTTCTATATGGACCTGGGATATTTTTGGTTTGTGCCTTCAACTAACCTTGTTAAATGATTGTCTAGCTGGAACTTTGTTTAAGTTTTTTCTTCTAATTATCGATTTGTTGACTATAGTTTGCTAAAAAATGTATTGGATGTGACCAAAGGGCTACAGGCTTCCTAGAAATTCAGACATTTAAACAAAGGCCTTTACTGAAATTTTGCTAGATTTTTGGGGCCCAAATTACTGTAAAAAAACTCAGCATTTACCACACGTGAAAAGCTTATTACTTGAGCCCCAATTAATGTACACTTAAATTCGAGATTCTAAATAGGTCTTTCAGTTCAATATGTCTGAGTCCTTATGAAACATCCTTTACTAAGATCTTTTTACTGTTGGTGTTATAACTTTTTGTTCGTCGTCAATACAAAGGTGTGCTATCCTATCAGTTCAAGGTTATTTATGTCTTTCTATTCTTTCTCTGCTCTCTTCTATCATGGAATGGAATGTGTTATTAATGGTAATGGTAAACATAGATTTTTCGTATTAGCATGAACCTGGCCTATCTCATCTCTCTGTTTTGTACGTGCTTGTGGTTTTCTTATTCTTGGACCTTCCGTTCATTTTCTTCAACAATGACATTCAATTGATCTGTTTTGTGCCCTCCCCTACCCTCTGAAGCCGATCCCCTCGCCGATGGCGGCGTCGTCGCCTGACCCGTCCCTGGACTCGATCGTCGCCTGACCCGTCCCTGGACTCGACGCGGGAGCCCAAGCGGATGCGAGCTGGCCCGCGCGTCCCCCGCATCAACTCAAACCGAAGGGACGATCGAGCGGAGTCTAGACTCGAGACCAACCTTGACCTCCCGGATCTCTCCCACCCATGCCTTATCACCGTCGTCTTCTGCTGCACTACAGCGATGGCCTCCCCCGACCTGCTCTTTAATCTGTGGAACCTCTTCTACCTGGGCGTCTATCAGGTAGCCATTAACATCGACGTCCCGGGCCTTGATGCCGACGCCGCCGCTGAGCGCGACGCCATCGTCTTCCGCTCCTACATCGCCCTCGGCTCCTACCAGGTGCGAACACATCCGATGTCAGGCGCCTCACCGCTAGCTCGCCGCAGTTGGTTCCGGCTCTAATAGGTGGGCACGCGCGCTTGTGCCTTTTGTGTTTGTGCAGCTGGTGATCAGTTGGAGAAGAAGACTCGCAGGGCTAGCAAGAGGAGGTTCGGAGATGCCCAGGGCCCAGCTGTTGTTGCCCCTTCGTGGGTTATGTTGTTCCCGGTGGCCATTGTTCCTAATGGGTTCGCGTGTGTTTTCAACAGGCCTATGGAGATAAGCACGAAAGTGCGGGAACCGAAATTGAGGGAGGTGATACAGGTTCCTAAGAAGGTTAGTTGTGTTCAATTTATTACATAAAAGATATCTGTTGAATCGATGTTCATTAACTGAAAACATTCATCATGAAAGAATGCAGTTTATATATTGACTTCCTTTACTTCCAGTTAGTGCTTTTATCTACATCTTATTTTCTTTCATGCAAATGTGTAATTACCAATCTGTCTTTAGAGGTTGTGTTATGCACTTTGTCTTCTAAATTCATATCAATTTCTGATATCGTTCTTTCCCATAGGTTGGAAGGGATCCAAGATTTGAGCCTGTTTATGGATCTGTTGACAAAGAAGGGTAAGACTTGGTTACTCGGATGCATATGTAATTATTCTTTAGTGTCCACATATGTAATTGTTCTTTAGTGTCCACACACATTCGGTTCATTTTTTATTTGTCAATCTCTGCTTTATCTGAAGGGCGGGCCTGGTGCAGTGGTAGAGCCTACCGTCTGTAACCGGAAGGTCCCGGGTTCGAGCCCCAGCCTCTGCATATTATGCGGGTAAGGCTTGGCACTTAAAGATACCCTTCCCCAGACCCCGCACAGTGCGGGAAGCCTACGACACTAGGTACATCCTAATCTCTGCTTTATCTTGATATACCATTAGAGGTTCTCCATTGTGTTTTCAGCCTAATGCTCTAAGCATGTATTTATCTGCTTCCTATTAGAATGGGTGAATTTAGACCCCTAACTTATTTCACGCAGTTGGTATTTCCATTCATTTTTCTTTTGAAAGCATTACTCCTCAAGTGTTATTTGGTTGTTCATTCTGGTACTAGCTGTAAGCTTGATGAATTCTTGACACTTATCGATTTGGTTGGTATGCAGGTTTAGGAAAAGATACAATTTCTTATTTGATGAAGACTTTCCTGCTGAAAAATAAGTGAGCTCAGTGTTCATATTCAAATGCATCGATTAGAAGATGTTTCTATTCGACGAAAATAATTCTATCCACATTTTTTGTAGAGACTCCAAAAAATGATTAAGAAATCTAAGGACCTAGATGCCATTGGAGAAATGAAGAGTCGTGTCACGTGGATTGTACATATACTTAACATGTTGGTTGTTACCATGAAAATTATCTTTTTTCATAAAAGGTTGATGCTTATCTTGTGATAATCGGTGAGCTAAACTTCCTGAATTTTAATTTACTGATAGCATATTTGGTTAACTTTTTGTCCACTGGATATATGATAGTTGATTGAAGTATGTTGACTATGTTCACTTCAACAGTTCAGTCCCAGTAGGCAAAAAGGCAATGTTGGCCATACTGCATCACTAGAAACTAGAAAGAGTATCCATCATCGGTGAAACTCTTGGATATCTATGTTTATTCGCTAAAAGTATATTGTGGATATAATTATTTGTTTTTGCATCACAAACTAGACAACAATTGTGATTTTTGATCTGAATGGAGTTAAAGATGATGTTAGCTGTTACGCCTTACCAGAAACAAGCTGACATCTATGAGAAAACTTTTAAAAGCTGACCTTTGTATGCTTCTGGGAGCAATATGATTGATTGGTTTAGTTGATTCCTGGAATGTAACTACCTATAGGATAAGCAGTTGAAGTCTCATCCTCCAAAGAACGTTGAATCGGAAATCTTGCGTGAGCATATCAAGAAAGAGAGGGAGGCAGCAAAGGCTGGGAAACGACCATACTATCTGAAGAAACATGAGTTCCTCAATCCCAATACCTCCTTCCTCTCTTCACTGTATGTCTATCTTCTAATCAAATGGTTACTATCTGTTCCTCAACCTGATGGTTGATTTTTTGTTCACCAGCTGAACTTCGCGAAAGGAAGCTGATGAACAAGTACAACGAGCTCAAGGTAAAGTCTACAAGGTTTACTGGGAGTTTTTTTGAAAGCCGGGGTATTTGTCTCAGTTCATAAAATTCGTGTTCATTGCTCACAGGAGGCAGGAAAGCTTGATGCATTCATGGAAAAGCGGCGGAGGAAGAATGCCTCCAAAGATCATCGGTTCATGCCGTATCGACGCAATGGAGATGCATAATAGTTTCCTGATTCTGGAGGCGAGCGAAAGGATGATTTTAGGACGGTCTTCTCATGGTGGCTGGACACTAGACAGTCAGTGTCTCTGTTACTTTGTTGCCCTAGTTGTACAATCGTCAGCTCCGTGCACAATCTCTACTACTTACTTCTTAAGAATAGAGTGTAGGCGTCCACGATGGTTTTTTATGTTTCTCATTTCACTGTCTGCATTTTCAGTTACAACTACACTGCATATGCTGTCAGATTTGTTTATATATTACTCCAGCTGACATTTTCACTATCGCAACAACATCTTTACTACTATTTGTTTTTTGCATATAAATGTATTTTAATCTATTGATTCCGTAGCAACGCACAGGCATATTCCTAGTAAGTATACAAAGACTGAAATGCTCCTTGTCTTGATTCATGTGAACGGCACATCTCATTGTACTGTGGCAGAGGCTAACCGGTGGAAAAATCAATTAGTCATTATTTTAATCTTTGCAAAAAAAACTAAACAAGATTAAAATCAGGGACTAATCATTAGCCCCTCTAACCAAACGGGGCCAGGGTTGCTTATCTTGTGCGTTGTTGTAAGGTTTATGCATGTCTTGCAAATTTGTATTGCAAATTTGTAGTGATGGTGACTGGTGATAAGCGTTCAGCTAGCATCCAGGAACACAATGGTCTAGCAAGAGGTATTTAATTTTAAACCCGTCCATAGTTCTTCGATGCTATATGTTCACAGCGTTTAATCGAATTAAACCAAGCACGTGAAAACGTCGCATTCCAAAGTCCAAAAAAACATAAATGAAAAGCATTCGATTAAAACATGGCAACAACCTGAACAACCCCAAGAACGTTGTAGACAGTTGCAAGGGCCTGTTTGGAAATACAGTTTTGAAATATTGTAGTTTTGAGATACTATAGTTTATAATTGTACATAATACAAATACTATGGTGTTACTTTACCATAATAAAACGATAGTATTGCTGAGAAGCGAGATCTGTTTGGTTTTATTAAAAAAAACAAAGTATATGTAGAGATAAGAGAAGAAAACTAAGGTTCTGAGCGAAGTTTCGAAAACTTCAAAAATATCATGGTTTTAGGTAAACCATGATATTTAAAACTGTGTTTTGTATGTATAAACCAAACATCTTTTAAGTTCCAATATAATAGTATCATCAAATACCATATTTTATTGTATCAAAACTGTAAAATACTACGCTTCCAAACAAGGCCCGAAAGTTTTCAACATCACAGCTAATGCAAACAGAGTTTTCCCTCGTGCCCAAAGCTGATCATAGAACATGTGAGGTTACCAAAGAAAAACAGATGTGAAATAAATAAACAAAGAAAAACAGATGTGAAATAAATAAATAAAGAAAAACAGATGTAAAATAAATAAATAAATAGATAGATAGGTACCAGAACAACACCATGAACGTTCAACAGTACAATTGAAAGTTTCGGAGACAGCTAATCTAAAACAAGATTTGCCTTCATGCTCACAAAACAAGGTGAGTTCTGTTGTCACGACGAATGGAGAGGATGATTTGCAATTATCACTCGTCACTGCTACTAGCCGAAGTTAAACTTTGATCCAAGCAGAAGCTTCATTTCAGCATCGATATAATTTAGGGCCATCAAATCATCAGATTATTGAAGAGTGAGATGTATGTATGATTAGCCTGGCAACACGTGTATAGTTTTGATTTTCAATCAATCACATATTCATGTAGAGAGAAGAGGTCAGAAATCTATGCTCTCCTATCAAAACATGTTGATTGATGCTCGAAAGAATAAACGGAATTCATATCCTCAAATCCCTCAAAAAAAAAAATGAAGACGCCGCCTGCCGTTTCCCTCGATCAGGGTGCGGGATCTCTGCTCTCCTCCGAAACTGCGTCTCAGCCACCTGCTTATTCTGGCCTTCGTCTGATCGCGCCGCCGCCGCCTATCTCTGGCCTTCCTCCGACGCCAACACCGACGACGCGGAGTGGGAGGCGGCTTCTTCGGTCTGAAATGACTCGAGGTCCGCAGCCATGGCGCGCTCGGCCCGTAGTATAGGCTCGTAGTAGGCGGCGTGCGCGTCCATACACTTCCGCAGAGCGGCCGTGGCTTCTTGGCACAGCTCCACGACGTCGACGCTGGGACCGGCGGCCTCCGCCTCCTCCACGCACTTCTCCCACGCGACAAACTCGTCCTTGCAGCCGCCGCCCTTCATGAAGAGGCAGAACCCGCACTCCCCTTGCTCCTCCCCCTCCCCTGCTCCGCCGGCCACCGCGGAGGCATCGATGACCACCGGCTCCACGGCATCGTCTGCGCCGCCTCCACCAGCAGGAGCCGCCGCTGCATCGCACGATTCGCCCGAAACGCCGCCAGTCGCGGCGGCGGCGTAGTGCTGTTGATCTTCTCTGGCTGGTGTAGCGGCAGCCTCCGAGGGAGGAGGATCAGCACCGGCGGCGGCGGCTCCCATTAAGCTAGGGTTTTGGTGCCAGCAGATCGCGGCGGCTCTGTGACTGCCAGTGGGAGGAAGAAAGCTATCATTGATTTGTAAAACCCTGGAGCAACCTCAGTTTTTTTTTTAAATCTAGTTTTGTTTGGTTACTCTATTATTGACACAATCCACGTATGTTAGCTGGGTTAAGGTGTAAATTAGTTTAATTTATACCTCAATTTACCTTAATACACATAAATTGAGATCAATAATAGAATACTTAGAGCATCTCCAAGAGGAACTCCTATAATTGGGGCCTCAAAAGCTAAATTAGACCTGATTCAAGTTAACTTGGATCAACATTTTTTTCTCAACTCCAACAGCAACTCCTAAACCCACGTGGTAGTTAACTCCGTGAGATTAGACGCACATGAATAGGTCCCCTGACTGGGGTGCTATATTTAGCAACTGTGACTTCGGGTGCTATATTCATTTGATGGAAATTTATAAAATAGCAACTTTGTTGGAAGCTATTTTGAGATCTTAACTCCTATATTTAAATATAGGACCCAGCTTAAGTTCTCTCTTAGAGATGCTCTTAAAAGGTTTTTAATACACTAAAGATAATAGTTAGTTGGCTAAAATTTGTTAGTGAAATTAACCAGCTAACAAATAGCTAGTTAACTATTATCTAATTTGTTAAAAGTACCTAATAGTTAAACTATTAGTTAGACTGTTTGAATATTTTAGCTAATTTTAGCTATTAACTATTAGTTTTAGTGCATTTAAATACTCCTAAACTTAACTATGATCGACCCCTTTCACGTATAAAATCGGATATTCTACCCTTAGCCTATGGAAAACTATCTAACCTAAATAACCCATAAGACGGTTTTGAAAGTGTTTTTTAATGATATGTTATTTTTATAAATCTAGCATCTCCAACAATATGATCTATAAAAATCTCTATAATTTAAAAATGAGTATATTTTATAAATATAGCACCAACAAAACATCACGCTCCAGCAGTAAAGTTAATCTAGATTATAGGGCAGTCTACTATGGTGTAGTATATTTGAGGCACTTGAGAGGGTGCCCTATAATTTTTTTACAAAATTTTATGAAATGATATATTATTGAAGTAGTTTTTCCTATATATAGCCCCATATTTCAATTTGATGCACCGATTTAAGGTATTGTTGGAGATGCTCTAAAGCTATCTCCAGCAGTTTTTGTGACTTATTTTCTATTTCAAAATCTATTTTGTAAATAGTGTTGTCTATAATACAAAACGTCTATACATACGAGCTAGTGGCCACAGCCTAAGGCCGTGTCATATCCAGGCTGTATATAACTCCCTACCTATAATATTGTAATCAATAACAGAAAACAAAATATGGGTAATTAGAAATTAAAACATAAATATTTAACACATCTACTGGGACCATGTATGCATTTTTCGTAAGTTTGCAGGAAGGACATGAGCCAGGAATTAGATCTTAAAATACCATATTAAAATTTGAATTTTATACTTCCATGATTAGGATATATATAGGTCAGGTTTAATGGACAGTGAAGGTTGTCTCACTAAGTATTAGTGTTTCGTACCTTGGTGCGACAAGTAAATTTATTATACGTGTTTCGGGTTCCAGAGGGTGTGTAAGGAGGGCGAAATATTTATACTAGTTCGGACAGAACGTCCCTACTTGCAGTCATCGATGGCTTGCGCTACCAACATCATTAATGATCAAACTCGCAGTAGGGGTTACAAGCAGTCGAGAGAGGGAAGAAAGGCTCCCAGATCTCTTATCGGGGTGGAAGTGGAGCTTAGAAGCTGCAAGGTGGAGTCCTAATTAAGTCATGGCTTCTGTCCTCCTGGTACTCGTCGGCACTTTTCCTCATATTCGTCCTCGTGGGTTCGTCTCCGTCTGAAGGCATCCAGTTTTCTCTCCATCCGATACCCCTACCCTAAGGTGACACTGTCCTAGGCCGGGAGAGGGGTTGGCCAGCGGTGGCTTCTCTAGAAAGGAGTCGTAAGGCAGGGGTAAAACCAGCGTTTTACCCCGGGTGAAGCCACACGTAGTCGTGGGGCCTAGGGCTACCTAGTTATCGCATATTTATCGTGGTGGATGACGTGGGGCGGCGATGGCCCCAGGCGCCATTATTTGGGCTACGCGGACCCCTGGCTTCCGTAGTTTGGAGCTCGGCGTGGCTCGTCGTGTAGTGCCCTACGGAAGGTCTGCGCATTCTGGCCTAGTCCGCTAGACCCAGGCGTGTCCGAAGGAATTAGAGGCCCTGTGACATGCTACAATGGATAATAAGTCTTTCTTGTTTCATCTGATTGCCTTTCTCTTCTAAGTGAAGACTCATTGTCCAATGATCACAATGCATCAGAAGTAAATAAGAAACCAAATATTTTCTGATAACCTTCATATTGTTCAAATCTCCTTGTAAGTGAGGAAATAGCTTGATCAATAATAGGTATAAAATAGTTTATTCTAAATGATCCCAATACTTGGGATCAAATATATCAGGCTGAAAAGAAGAATCATCGATGTTTGCAGCATGGGAACTATCCAAGTTAACAGCCATGCTAGTATCATCAATGTTATCGAGACCTTGCTCATCAACGATATTTTTAGTCTCTAGTTCACCGTCATTAGAAACAATGTTTTCTCTCTCTATCTCACTGTCATTATGGTCATTGGCAGTTTCTGTATCTTGGGCAGTCTCTTGATCAATAGCCTGATTATTAGGACTTAGAAACTTGTGGTTCTTTAATAATAAACCTCTCCATGGCCCCCTTCTGATATTGAGTTAATTCTTCAATTCTTTGCTTCTTTTTACGTTTTTGATTGCCAGAATCATATTTTCTTATCCGATTTGAAGAAGACATGGTTTGCTATAAAAACTAAACAACAAATAGTAGATTAATTAATATAAACAGACCATTCACATGTGTGTAGACAATTAAAATATAGATTAATTAATCTATCAAGTATTAATGAATTATACATATACGTATAGACAATAGAATTATTAAAAAAATAGGACAAGACGAGTAGACGAGTAGACAATAGAGTTATTAAAAAATAGAATTATCAATGCGTACGTAATGCGTGCGTACTCTGCTCTACATACTCGGTTGGGCGATGTCTCCTTGGCGGTGGGAACGACAGATCGACGGCACGTTGGCGCGCTCCCGCTCCCGTAGTCTCTCCGACCTCCGGCGTTGGTCACGCGCTCGTGGCTCCCACAGTCCCTCCGTCTAATGTGGAACTGGAAGTTAGAAGTTAGAACGACACCGAGGTCGGAGGTGATGACCTAGAAGACCAGAAGTAGTTAAATATCTATAGAAATATTAACTATATATATATGTTTTAGATTAACTTGGAGGCCCTTCAACTTTAGGGGCCCTGTGCGGTTGCACAGCCTGCATAGGCCCATGGACGTCTCTGGATAGACCATAAGTGTGCTGCAAGTTGAGGGACGCGCGGGTCATTAATGTGCCAAATTTCGAGGGCTCGTAGGTCATGAGTGCTATGAGGCCCGAGGAGTCCATAGATTATGAGTGGGAAATGAACCGGCGCCCATGTTGTGGCTCTATGCCAAGCATGGTTAATATGTCCCTTTATGGTGGGTCAGTCTAGGGCCGGACGCGGGATCCACTTGAGTGGCTCCCTTCTGACACGCTCATCCTGCCTTGACAGGCTCCACCATGCCTGGCCCCGGGCTCGAGCCATGTGGTTAGACCGAGGGCGGATCCTTCTAGGGTTGGCGTGCCTTCCTCTTCCGAATGACTAATGGGTCCTAGCGACCAGGGGCTCTTTCCTCAGCGTGTCTACTGACCGGTGGGCCCTAGGGGCCGGGGATCCTTTCCTGGATAGTAGCCCCCGAGCCCCAAGAGGAGAGTGTTAGATACCTGGGAACAGGGTACCCAAAGAGGGCCTAGAGGCATCCCTAGAGGCGACCCATGAATTGAGCGGCCCGTCTGCCAAGCAGTTCGGCGTAAAGGTCCAAAAGGCCTCCTAGGGGCGACCCGCCAGATCGACCAGCTAGCCCATCGAACAATATATCCGTCAAGCAACCCAGCGAGGCGAGTCCGTCGAGCAACCTAGCGAGGTGGGGCCACCGACAACCTGCCTGCCGAGCAACCTAGCAAGACGATAGCCGACCTAATACTATCGAGCCACGTCGACATGATGGGACATCACTAAGCCATGCCCGGACTATGGAAGCGATACCGAGGAGTCCTATTTAGGCACGACGCCGGATACTATCCCTACTGACCAATGGGACCAAACAACCCCGGCCGTAGAAACATCAGCATCAGGGTCTCTATAGTGACCCATATACCGGAGGGGACGAGGCAATACGCTGTATAGGGTGTGCGACTACGCATGATGAAAGATGATGCTAGGGGGTGACGGAAGATGAAGTTGTACTAAAGATATCTCTAAAGCGCTACTTGAGTTGACTCAACAGAACCTTCCAAGCATCGCCACATCTAAATCAGAGTAGCTACAAGAAGGCGGACAGAACACGACGTCATACAAGAGGTATGGTGGCACACGCTTCGGGAGACGACTCCATAGGGGCTACAAGGTCCAGAATCATGACCCAACAGATGAGACCATAGGGGCTACAAGGCCTAGAAGCAGGAGGCCAAACTCCACCCCAGTAGAATACTAGTACTCATTTTAACGTCTACCCTTGGATTATAAAAGGGCAAGACAACCCACATCCAAACATCATCCCATATCTCTACGACTTCACACAAGCACTCAGCAGTAACACGTTCCAAGCAATTCCACAATCAGCACTGCACTAGACTAGGTCTCCATCCTAAACCAGCATAACCAACTTGCCTCAGGTCCACACTCGAGCCCCCCGTAGCTCACCATTCGGAGTGAGTCCACGCTAGCACCCCTGCTGAACTGAAAGGGAAATAGGGTCAAACCTTTTCCTAAATGATTTTGGTGGTTGAAATGCCCAACACAAATAATTGGACTAACTAGTTTGTTCTAGATTATATATTCTACAGGTGCCAAAGGTTCAACACAAACCAATAAAATGAACAAGTTAGGGTTCATAAGAAAGGAGCAAAAAGAAACCAAAGAGAACCCTGGTCTGGCGCACCGGACTGTCCGGTGTGCCACCGGATAGTGTCCGGTGCACCAGGGGCGATCGACTCAAACTCTTCGCCTTCGGGTTTCTGGAGAGCCGCTCCGCTATAATTCACCGGACTGTCCGGTGGGCCACCGGATTGTCCGGTGTGCCAGCGATGCAACGGCTAGCGGGCGCAACGGTCGCCTGCAAACGTGAACAGTGCGTGGACAGTTCGCGCAGAGTCAGAGCAGCGCCAGAAGGCGCACCGGACAGTGAACAGTGCCTGTCCGGTGCATCACCGGACTGTCCGGTGCCCCATGAAGACAGAGCTCCAACGATCGAAATCGTCAGAACCCTAACGATTGGGTGACATGGCTGGCGCACCGGACAGTGTCCGATGGCGCACCGGACTGTCTGGTGCGCCCATCGACAGACAGCCTCCCCAACGGTTGAATTGGTGGTTGGGGCTATAAATACCCCCCAACCACCACCACTCCAAGCATCCAAGTTTTTCAGACATCTCATTCAATACAAGAGCTAGTGCAATCAATACAAGACATAATTCATTAGAATCAAAGCCTCTCCAAGTCCTAAATCCACTCCAAACAAATAGTGACTAGAGAGAGTGTTTTGCTCGTGTTCTTTGAGCTCTTATTCTTGGATCGCTTTCTTCTTCCTCACTCTTGTTCTTCAAGCACTTGTAATCAAAGCAAGAGACACCAATTGTGTGGTGGTTCTTGTGGGGTCTAAGTGACCCGATTGATTAAGGAGAAAGCTCACTTGGTCTAGGTGACCGTTTGAGAGAGGGAAAGGGTTGAAAGAGACCCGGTCTTTGTGACCACCTCAACGAGGATTAGGTTTTCTGGAACCGAACCTCGGTAAAACAAATCACCGTGTCATCCGCTATATTTCTTTGGTTGATTTGTTTTCCCCTCTCTTTCGGACTCAGATTTATTTCTAACGCTAACCCCGGCTTGTAGTTGTGCTTTAAGTTTGTAAAATTCAGTTTCTGCCTATCCACCCCCCTCTAGGCGACTTTCACGAACACAAATCTTATTGTCCCCCAGTTCCAAAAACCACAATAGTTGGCGCGCTAAGTAGGGGAGCTAGGCACTCAGCCTGGCTCCTCACCGATGACAACTCGCTCATCAGCCGACAAGCTTAGTCGAGGAGGTTTCATCGGCATATGGCGAAAGGCTGAAAAGCGACATCTCAAGATGCTCGTCGTCGATCTTAAGTGGTGCCACAACAGTCGCGTTGACGCCATCATGAAGAAGGTGGTGGGAGCGTCAAGCACTTGAGGTTACCACCGTAGGCTCCCACTAGGGCTCTGTCGTACCCGGGGTCGCAGGCGACAACCCCTAGCAGAACATGGTGGTACTCGAGGTGGCCATTGCCATTAGGCAGCCAAGCGTGAGCAAGGTCACCGTTGGCTATCGGTCGCTATGCTCCATAGTAGGTCGAGTCACCTCCCTCGCTCACGAGGAGTGACTTCTTCTACCGGCCAATGGGTTTCGGGAAGACATAATGATGAGGGCTACGCATTCGTCAACATGACCTCCCTAGAAACCATTGGTGGGGTCCCATGGGCTAGAAGCAAGGCCAGCACAGTCCACTACGTTGGTTTGCATCTTGGTTCCCCGGCGCGTGCGGCGGCCATGGCCTTCCACCTCACAAACTCATTGTGTGCTCAGTCTCGACGGATGCACGCACTCGAGGGGATTGAGTCACAAATCCCTCGACGTGCTAGTGGAGACCAGCAAGCAAGTCATCAATGGGTTGTGCCTTCGGCAACCTCATCACACATGAGGTGGCCAGCCACATGGAAGAGGGCCCATTTTAGCTCTCAGTGCAAGCTGGTGTTCCCCAGATCTGACCCGTCGACACAAGCTCCATGGCGTTTGGTGTAGCAGCCAACAGCCTCAACCAAACACTGCTTACCCCTCGAAGTCGGACACATGGTGGAGCACATACGATTTATGTCGTCCCTGAACCTTATGTCCGGAAGGTAGCATGAGAACGAACTATTCCCGTGTAACGGGGTTACATCTGTCCAAATCCCAGTCTGGTAAGGTCAGCCCCCCGTAAAACACGGTTTTTGGCGCCGTCCAAGGCCCAGCCTGGTCAGAGCTGCCCTTATGAGCATGGTCTCGGGTAAAACATGTACCCCATTGCGAAGGAAGAGTCTATCCTCATCCATCGATTTCTTTTCCCATTTACACATGTTAATTCTTTTCCCCTTTCGGAATTCAAACTTCTGTACTTAGAAAAACCGAATAATGGTGCCTATTGTTACATCTGGTTTGAAACATCATTTGGCAGTGAATGAGAGTCGGATCAACCGAATGTTTAGTCCAGGAAAAGGGCCAAATTCTTAGGGATAGTCTGGAGCCTTGCATCTGCTTAGCCTGGTCTAGCACCCTAAGCCAGCACACTCCACCACCCTAGAACAGCTGATCGAGTACCTCAGAATGAATACTCAGAGGTCTATACCTCATCTGAACTAAGGAGGTGCTCCAAACTAAGATCGGCGACAATAATCACCTCTATTGAAGGATTAAATGATTAATTATAGTCGCAGGAGAAGCAGAGTCCAATGTTCGAATACATTCATGAAACCTGGATTATGTTTCAACTTTACCACTCGGTTTTGTGATCATGCTTTGGAACAGGTAAGGCCTAGGTCGTGAAGGGCCTGGTCCGAGGGGAAAGGAACATGTTCTCATTGGTGGTACGATGTCGTGTAACCGTTTAGCCCCGTCTTACACCCTAAGCTCGCACACTTCATCATCCTAGGATGGTTGTTCCAGAACCTAAAGTTGGCCCCTAAAGGCTTAGGCCTCATCCTAGCCAAGGGATAGGTCCTAAGACCCTGCTCGGCAAGGTTCAGAAATAAAATCCAGAAGATTGAAAGTGTCCGAAACAAGGACCCCTAGATACATGGTTGAGCACCATAATGAGGCCTTGTGTAGGGGCGCCTTTTTTTGCAGATCACCATGCGAGGAGGCAGAAAGGAGCTGTCGCAAGGAAGAGCGGTGCCGACCATGGCTCCTTCACCAAGCGAGGCCCGACGCTGCCATGTATCCGGTGACACATGGCGTCGACCACCAGGGAAACCCAGTCTCAACCTACGTGGTACGATGCGCCTCAGCATTAACTGTGGACAAGACTTATACCTGCCCACTTAACAGCAGGCGCTATGACTGAAATGCACGTACCACACAGTGGCTTGCGCGTTACCAAGGCAGAACTGTTGACTCTTTACATCGTGTGGGTTGCTGCCATCATGGCCCCCACTATAGCACATGAGGAACCTAGGCAAAGGGTTATGGATGGTGAAGACAGGACAACGTCGCTAGAGCATCCCTACACACGGTAGCATTTTAGCCTACGCCGCAACCTACTCCTGGGCCTTGCCCCGATTAGACGAAGCAAGGGTACAGCGGGTAACAACACTTCATACTACGCCACAACCTACTCCTACACTCTGACTTGATTAGATGAGTCATAGGCGCGACGGGCCAGGAAATCTACACGAAGAACAGAGGAAGATTCGTTCCCCGCGCACGTCTAGTCGATGCGATTACATGCACCCAAGAGACCCATGGACTCGCGCATGGCGCGTGACGAACCACCATAGGAAAGGGTCTGCCCCTTATACTACGTAAGCCTCTGAGAAATCCACATGGATCACTCAGGGGCTGGAGGACTACTTCTAGCACATGCACTCACGCACACCCGAGAAACAGATGGACTCACGCCTGGTGCGTAATGAACCATCACATGAATGGTCCACCCCTTACACTATACTATCCCGAACAATCCACATGGATTACTCGGGGGATCAGAGGCTACATCTAACATATGCGCTTGCGTGCACCCAAAAAGGAACCACACAAGAAAAGCCTCTGCGCAACTCCAAGGAGTTACACAAAGGCTCGGGGCTGCTGTTAGGTACCTAGGAACAGGGTACCCAAATAGGGCCTAGAGGCCTCCTAGTGGCAACCCATGAACTAGGCGGCCCGCCTGCCAAGCAAATATTCGCCAAGCAACCCAGCGAGGCAGGGCTGCCGACCAACCGGCCCGCCAACCAACCCAACAAGGCAGGGATGCCGACCAACCCGCCCGCCGAGCAACCCAGCACGACAACAACCGACCTAGTACTATCGAGCCACATTGACACGATGGGACATCATCGAGCCATGTCTGGACTATGGTAGCGGTACTGAGGGGTCCTTGTCAGGCATGACACCGGATACGTATCCCTACTGACCAGTGCGATCAGACAACCCGACCGTAGAAACCTCAACATCAGGGTCTCTACAGTGACCCATATACCGGAGGGGACAGGGCAATATGCCGTACGAGGCATGCGACTATGCATGAAGAAAGATATGGGGATGACGGAACCATTCCTTGAGCTAACTCAATAGAACCTGCCAAGCATCGCCACATCTAAATCGGAATAGCTATAGGAATACGGACATGACACAAGGCCATACCAAAGGTATGTCGATGCACGCTGTAAGGAAAATGGACCCCGGCCATTTGGCTAATTGAGTTTTGGTGTTTGATGATTAACACAACCTGTGGACTAACGCATTTGCTAGTGTTTATGATTGTAGTTCACAGGATGCAAGAATTACTTGGACTAAGGAATTGAGGAAAGCAACACCTCAAAAGAAGACATTAAGAAGATCCAAGAAAAGTCCAAGTGTGCTGCTGCGGACTGTCTGTGCGGGGGTGCACCGGACTGTCCGGTGGCACACCGGACTGTCCGGTGCCCACACGCCGGACTGTCCGGTGCACCAGGGAACTCCAGCTCCAACGGCTAGTTCCAGGTGGCACTCGGAGAAAAGACTACCGGACTGTCCGGTGTGAAAAGCCTGTGCGCGCCAACGGTCGACTGCTCTGTTAGAGCAACAGATAGGCACACCAGACATGCTACAGTGCAGTGTCCGGTGGTGCACCGGCTGTCCGGTGCACCCGACGACAGGAAGCTGCTGCTTTCTGTCCAACGGCTAGTTTGGGGATTGGAGGCTATAAATACCACCCCAACCGGCCATTCTCAAGTGTGAGAGCCCAAGCAACATGCCAAGACACATAGTGCATATCTCCAAGTGCTCAAACACCCAAGTGCTTAATAGAATCACTCGGTGATTAGCGTAGGTGCTTTGCGAAGTGCTTAGGTTAGTTAGACCGCTTTAGCGCTTGCTCTAGGTGAACCCTAGTTAGTTGAGTGAGTTTTGTAAAACCACACAACCCCTCGGCTCTTGTGTGAGTCGTTGTAATTGTACCGAGTGGGGCGAGAGTCTTGCGAGACCGTGACAACCACGTTTGTGTCATGGCCGCCACCGTGTACCGGAGGGAACGAGGCTCGCGACGTTTCGGCCGGAAGCTCGATAGTGGAGACGGCGGGGAGCGTCCGAGAGGAGCCGGAAGCGAAGCACCACTTGCGTGTGGAGAAGGCCCGTGGCTCTCTACGGAGTTACTCGACCGTGGTGCTTGGCCCTCGCGTGGGCTTCCCTTTGCGTAGGGGCACCAACGAGAATTAGTCGGGACCTTGCGTAGTTCCGGATACCTCGGTAAAAATACCGGCGTCATCCACGAGAGTTTTCTTCTCTACTTAGCTCTTTTACATTCCGCATTTATATTAAGCATTTAAGTTTCAATCTTGTAGTCATACTTATTTAGTGTAGATTGAAACTTAGCCTTTGCGGTAGAAATAGCAACACTTAGACAAAACCTAGTTTGCACATTATAGTTTTGATTATTTGCATAGGTTTTGCTCTAGGGATTTAATTGTGGCCTAGTTTAGTAAAAGTTTTAGAAGTCCTAATTCACCCCCCTCTTAGGCGTCACCCGTTTCCTACAAGTGGTACCAGAGCCCGGTTTGGCTCATTTGAAACGCTTTAGCTTCATCGCTAAAAGAGCCGACGCTTTTTAGAGGAAGGGATGGATACCCATAGGCCACCACACTTCGACGGCACTAACTTCCCATATTATAGTGCTAGAATGGCTTGTTACCTAGAGGCCGTTGATCTAGGTGTTTGGAGAGTCACTCGTGACGGGATGAAACCTCTCAAGAATCCCGAGAAACCCACCACGAGTGAGGAAAAAGAAATTCATTTAAATGCTAGAGCCAAAAATTGCTTGTATGAATCTCTTAGCATGGATATTTTTAATCAAGTATTCACTTTGAAAACTGCTAATGAGATTTGGCTAAAATTGCATGAGCTCCATGACGGCACATCCAATGTCCGTGAGCAAAAACATTGCCTAGTCTTAAATGAGTATAATTCTTTTGCTATGAGAGATGATGAGCTTGTTAGAGACATGTATTCACGTTTGAATCTAATTATCAATGAGCTCAACTCTATTGGCATTAATAAGTTAGGTGATGCGGACATTGTGAGGAAGATTATCTCCCTGCTACCACAACAAAGATATGGGAGCATCATCACCATCCTTCACAACATGGAGGACTTGAGCAACATGACCCCAACCATTGTGATTGGGAAAATCGCGGCTTTTGAGATGTCGCGAAAAATGAGTCGGGGAGAAGAGCCAACTTCCTCAAGACAATATGCTTTTGCATGTGATGAAAGGAAGGGCAAAAAGAAGGCTCCCACTCCAAGTTCCTCAAGTGAAGAAGAGGAAGAAGAAGAAAGTGATGATGATGAAGATAATCAACCATGTACATCATCCTCCGAGGACGAAGAAACAATCCGACGCGTCGGAAAGGTAATGAGGATGATCCGCAAGATTAATCTAATGGGTGTGCCCCTGCAGGTCGAGGATCTTCTCTTTAACATTGACAAGAAAAAGCAAACGAAGAGAGGATGCTTCGCATGTGGGGAGAAGGGCCACTTCAGGGACAACTGTCCAAATATGGCCAAACCCAAAAAGGAGAGGAGCAAAGGCAAGGCGCTAACAAGTATCAAAACTTGGGATGATTCTTCAAACGAAGAAGAACCACCAAGGACGCACAGCCACCGATCCTCATCACGCTCGTCACGGGCATTACACAAATGCCTTATGGCAAGAGGTAACAACAGCATTCCATCCTCTAGTGATGAAAGTAGTAGTGATAATGAAGGTGAGGGAAAGGCCTCTCTAGATGAGCTTGCGGAAGCCGTAGAATTTTTTCAGGATGTTTGCACTAAGCAAAAAGCTCAACTTAAAACTTTGAAAAATAAGTTGATTAGCTCTCAAAATGATTACAAAGGTTTGCTAGAAAAATTTGAAACTTTTGCAAACTTAAATAATGAGCTATCAACTAAAATTGAGCTATTAGAATCTAGTGCTCCATCCACTGCTACCGATGATAGCCTTATTAAAAAGAATGAAAAACTTAAGGCTAAGTTAGCTAGCTCCCAAGAAGCTATTGAAAATTTGCTAGAGAAAATGGAAATTCTTAGCATTCACAATAATGAGCTAACTACTAAGCTAGAAAACATTGGTAGCACCCCAGCAACATCTTTAGTTGAAATACCTGAAATAATTAAGAAAGATGCTTCTACTTCTTGCTTTGACTTAATTGATGATTCTAACTCCTGCGACCAAGTCGTTGTTGAGAATATTGTTGTAGAAACATGTTCGGACAAGGTTGCAAAGGAAAATGAACAATTAAAGCAAGAAGTGGCTCGCCTTGGAAAGGCTTTGTATGACAAGAAAGGCAAAGCCAAACAAATCCAACCTCCACAGGATAACACCACTGCGGGAGTGAACAAGCCTATGGAGGAAGAAACTGTGATTTGTAGGCTATGCCACAAGGAAGGCCACAAGTCTTTCCAATGCAAGGCGATGACCGGGGATAAACAAAGGCAAACGCTCAAGCAAAATCTCCAACACCTACATCAAAAAGGTGAACAAAAAGGATGCTACACCATATTTGATCAAGAAGAAAAAGAATGGAAAGGTGATAGCAATCAAGGCCAACAAGCAAGCCAACAAAGGAAAGGGGGCCAAACGCATCTGGGTGCCAAAAGAAATAATTTCAACCATGAAAGCACCAAGAAGGTTTGGATCCCGAAAGGGAAGTGAGTGGACCGAAGGTCAGCGGGAAATTTGGAGACTTGGCAAAATTGGGATATATATCATGGGATACATCATATTGGATCAAGTTTATTGCCAAGTGGGTTAGTGAAAACTTTGGACCCAAATTTCCCACCCATGACTAAGGTAACTAGATTTATTATATTTCTTGTTTTTAGATATGCGTATCTACTTACCTTGTATCTAGTTTACCTTTCCTGCCTAGTATTACATTTATTATGTACCTTTGTTGAAAATCATGCATACTAGGTAAATCATATGGTAGGATTGCTTGTTTTCAATTCATATACTTAAGCAAACCTACATGGCTTAAAATGTTTATTTAAGCACGGCACATAGCTTCTATATCACTCCATAGTAAATGATGCATCAATTGAAAATTTTGACTTCTACAAGTTGTATCATTTAACTTATATGTGCCAAAGTTTGGATTATGGATAATTTGCCCCTCTTGATATCAAATCAAAGTGCATGTCTCCTACAAGTATTCAAAACTTGTATGCACACCTTTAGGGGGAGGTTACTCTATAATCTAACACTTTGAGACTAACACCTATTCAAGTCTATTTCATGTGATAGTCTCATTGTAAGGAAAATAAGGTCCCCGGAGAAAGACAACAATCTTCCACTGCAAAATCTCCAAGAACTCTCATGTCTCTGAAGCTCGCCATTGAATTTCAATCGGTATCTTTTGAGACTACTTTGTATATCATTTACATGTCTTCTCCAACATTTGATTAGACTATATTTCATATCATATGCTTCCATGTTGCTAAAAATGCATAAGTCTTAACTCATATTCTGTTACCTATGCATAAGGGAAGTTAGTCTTTTCAAATCATGTCTTGCACCTCTGTTTTTCACATGCTTTTTCCTATGTAGAGGATCTCTGTCAGGGGGAGTATTTCTTCATCTCTAAAAAAAGGTGGATAAACTTCTTTCTAAAGAGAACACTCGTTTAGGGGGGTAATCCTTTCAACTGGTATCATTCATGGGTTTAACTTAATATCCTTCTAATTGTATCATTTGATAAAATTCTTGATGAGGGCAAGCTTTTATTTACTTCCTACATGTTTTTAATGTATACCTTTTCGGTGGTTGATGCCAAAGGGGGAGAAGTTTAGGGACCAAAGCAATGAAAACTTTATCAAACACCAAACACCACCATTTTAAAAATTTTATATCTACAAATGGTTTTTCAAGTGGTTTTGGTTATTTGGTCCAAAAATAGGAAGTAAGTGAATTATGGAATTAGGGGGAGGCTTAAGTCCATAATATCACATTGTGGGGACAATCATGCATCCTAGCAAGTAGATTGCATATTTTAATTCAAATACTTGTATTATTTGCTTGCTTTGGTTGTGTTGTCATCAATCACCAAAAAGGGGGAGATTGTAAGGAAAATGGACCCCGGCCATTTGGCTAATTGAGTTTTGGTGTTTGATGATTAACACAACCTGTGGACTAACGCATTTGCTAGTGTTTATGATTGTAGTTCACAGGATGCAAGAATTACTTGGACTAAGGAATTGAGGAAAGCAACACCTCAAAAGAAGACATTAAGAAGATCCAAGAAAAGTCCAAGTGTGCTGCTGCGGACTGTCCGGTGCCCACACGCCGGACTGTCCGGTGCACCAGGGAACTCCAGCTCCAACAACTAGTTCCAGGTGGCACTCGGAGAAAAGACCACCGGACTGTCTGGTGGCACACCGGACTGTCCGGTGTGAAAAGCCTATGCGCGCCAACGGTCGACTGCTCTGTCAGAGCAACGGATAGGCGCACCGGACATGCTACAGTGTAGTGTCCGGTGGTGCACCGGACTGTCCGGTGCACCCGACGACAGGAAGCTGCTGCTTTCTGTCCAACGGCTAGTTTGGGGATTGGAGGCTATAAATACCACCCCAATCGGCCATTCTCAAGTGTGAGAGCCCAAGCAACATACCAAGACACATAGTGCATATCTCCAAGTGCTCAAACACCCAAGTGCTTAATAGAATCACTCGGTGATTAGCGTAGGTGCTTTGCGAAGTGCTTAGGTTAGTTAGACCGCTTTAGCGCTTGCTCTAGGTGAACCCTAGTTAGTTGAGTGAGTTTTGTAAAACCACACAACCCCTCGGCTCTCGTGCGAGTCGTTGTAATTGTACCGAGTGGGGCGAGAGTCTTGCGAGACCATGACAACCGCGTTTGTGTCACGGCCGCTACCGTGTATCAGAGGGAACGAGGCCCGCGGCGTTTCGGCCGGAAGCTCGATAGTGGAGACGGCGGGGAGCGTCCGAGAGGAGCCGGAAGCGGAGCACCACTTGCGTGTGGAGAAGGCCCGCGACTCTCTATGGAGTTACTCGACCGTGGTGCTTGGCCCTCGCGTGGGCTTCCCTTTGCGTAGGGGCACCAACGAGGATTAGTCGGGACCTTGCGTGGTTCCGGATACCTCGGTAAAAATACCAGCGTCATCCATGAGAGTTTGCTTCTCTACTTAGCTCTTTTACATTCCGCATTTATATTAAGCATTTAAGTTTCAATCTTGTAGTCATACTTATTTAGTGTAGATTGAAACTTAGCCTTTGCGGTAGAAATAGCAACACTTAGACAAAACCTAGTTTGCACATTCTAGTTTTGATTATTTGCATAGGTTTTGCTCTAGGGATTTAATTGTGGCCTAGTTTAGTAAAAGTTTTAGAAGTCCTAATTCACCCCCCCTCTTAGGCGTCACCCGTTTCCTACACACGCCTCGGTAGACGACTCCATAGGGGCTACAAGGCCTAGAAGCATGACCCCACAGATGAGACACAAGGGCTACGAGGCCCAGAAGCAGGAGGCCAAACTCTACCCCAATAGAACACTAGACCTTTTTGTAACGTCTTCCCTTGGGATATAAAAGGGCAAGACAACTCCGATCCAAACATCAACCCATATCTCTACGACTTCACACAAGCATTCAACTGTAAAACATTCCAAGCAATACCTTGATTAGCACTACACTGGACTAGGGCTCCAGCCTGAACTAGTATAACCAACTCGCCTCAGATCCACCCTCGAGCCCCTCACAGCACACCATTTGGAGTGAGTCCGCGCTAGCACCCCTACCGAACACAAATCTTATTGTCCCCCGGTTCCAGAAACCACGACAAAGAGTGTTTCCCTTCGGGAGCTGATAATAGGTCAGACATGTGGCCTGTCTGTTCGTTTGCTAAGAAATTATGGCGTTCCCTCAGAAATTAGTGCCATGACTGTTCGCCTCCTAGGGTGGAGTCAGGTGCTCTCCTGCCCTCCTTATAAACCTCAGGTGGTTGCTGTCCTGCTGGTCATCCTCGACTCGTCTTTCGAACTCATCTCCAACTGGGTCAGCAGTTGAACTTTGAGCTTTGATGTCGCGCTCTATCGGTCACAAGCCAAGGTAGGCTTCTTTCCTCAGGCTCACTGACCTCCTATTTTTGTCTTATTTTGCCCTATCCTTTCCCCTACAACAGTGCGGTCATCGTCGACCCAGAGGCTGCATCTCAGTCGAGCTCCATGTCTCTTCCTTCTCCGCCTTGAGCACTCGTGGGAAGCTGTGATGCCTTTTGTGCGACACAAGATACCGCCAAGGTTGAAGCCAAGCTGCTGCAGGTGCAGCTTGCCGAGGCCACGGTCGGTTGACCGATGGTTTTTCTTCCTTTATCCCCTTTTTTTATCCTGCCCATTTCTCGTGGTAGCCTTAGAAGCGGCGCTCGAGATGCTACGCCATCGCTCAGGCCAGCTTCTTGATTACGTTGGGGCCCATGGTGCCACTTTGATCGAGCGCCTTGATAACGCCTCGTGTCGCGTTCGGGACATTGCTGACTTCGGCGTTCATCGTGGGGCTACGATGGCACTGATCATGGTGGAGGTCTGCTTTGGCCGCCACTTCAGGACTCATCGGTCCCCTTCACCCCTCTTGGATGAAGGGTTAGAGGACCTGCTAGAAGGGTACGACCACATAGCCACCCACGTCGTGCTTATTGAAAGAGAAATAGGGTCAAACCTTTTCCTAAATAATTTTGGTGGTTGAATTGCCCAACACAAATAATTGGACTAACTAGTTTGCTCTAGATTATGAGTTCTACAGGTGCCAAAGTAAGAGCACCTAGGGGGGTGAATAGGTGATCCTGTAAAAACTTGAAACTTAAAGACACAAAACTTGATTAAAAGTTAGTAGACTAAATAGCGAGCTCTTGTGAACACAAGTATCATAGAAAATCAATCACAAAAGACACGCGAGTTATCCCGTGGTTCGACAAGTGCAATGTGACGGAACCTTCCAAGTCATTAGGCCCACCTACAATTGTCCTTGTCCAACAGACATCAGACAACCCTGTAGATGTTCCTGAATCACTTGACAAGTTTGGTATCTTCTTTCTTACCTTTCCAGGAACGTTTCACCCGTCTTGCAGACATTACAGAACTGGGCAGATCCTTGATGAAATGCCCAGATTTGCCACAATTGTAACATCCAGTCGATGAACTGGGCAGAGCAGGGAATTGAGTGCCTGGGGCACCCGGCTGACTTGGGGCAGTGGGGGCATTATTGGGACGAATAAATATTGGCTGCTTAAAAGGGAAGGAGGGTGCACGAGAGCGATTCTGGGTGGAAGGCCGGAGAACAAATCGTTGCCTTTTTACCGGGCCCTGACTAGGACTATCACCTCCACATCCCTTAGACTTTCCGACACCTGCATACTTCGCTTCTACTGCCAATGCTGTACTGACAGCTCTTCCATAAGTAAGATCTATGCAGGTTGCCATTTTTCTTTGCAGTCGATCATTTAAACCTCTCATAAAACAATTCTTCTTCTTCAAATCGGTGTTCACTTGATCGATTGCATACTGCGACAGGTGATTGAACTTATTGAGATACTGATTAACAGTATCCCCTCCTTGCTTCAGCTTCATAAATTCTTCTTGCTTCATGTGAAGAACACCTTCTGGTATATAATGTTCGCGGAAGGCCACCTTGAATTCTTCCCATGTTATTTGATGATTGGCCAGTTGAACGGCCACGAAATTTCCCCACCAGGTGCTGGCAGGGCCGCGCAGTTGCTGGGCTGCGAATAAAGGCTTCTGGGTTTCAGAACAGCGCAGAAGTCTGAATTTTTGCTCGGTAACCCGAATCCATTCGTCGGATTCTAACGGGTCTTCGGCTTTAACAAACAGGGGTGGACATGTCTCTAAGAAGTCCAAGTAAGAAGTTTCACGGGGGCCCTGTTGATAACCCCGCCCGCCTTGTTGCTGAAATTGTTGACCCACCATCTCTCTCAAAAAACGGGTATTATCCGCGGTTGCATTTACCAAGGCAGCAATCGCCTCGGCAAGTGTGGGAGGGACAGGAGGTGGATTTGGGGTAGTCTCCCTCCCACTGGAGGTTCCAGCTGCATCCTGTGATCGGGTCTTGGACGACATCTGTGGCAACAAACATTTGAAAGCAAATATAATATGCCAAAGACAAAACCATCCAATTTACATTACCAAAAAGAGTAATGTTACAGACTCGATTTTTTACAACAGGATACATTACCCAGTACACAATAGCACTACCTATTATACAATAGTACAACCTACAATACACTACTTCTATTCCTACTGCTGCACCACTACTCCTGCTTTTGGTTGCTCCTGGCAGCCTCGTCGTCAGGTGTGGGAGACCATTCATCGACCAGCCTCATAGAAGGAGGGGGCTTAAAAAGGTCTAGCTCACCACCAAGCGCTTCTCCTGCAACGTGCGAGGGTCCGGCTTCCGACCTGACAGGATCCGTAGGTGCACTAGGGTGTAGTTGCGAATACAATACATGGACTTCCTCATGTAGGGTATTGCAATACGCCTGCAGGTTGTCAATGGCAGAGCTAAGTTCTTCGACTCGAGATCGAGCCTTTGCTTCCTTAGCCCAAGCCACTTAACGAGACTGTACCGCCCAATCGAGTTCTAAATCCCGATCAGCAAGCTGATCTTGCAGGCGGCGGATGTAACTTCTTAATTCATTTATTCTGTCACCATCCGCGACCCATAAGTTGGTCCTGCGTTGCAGTTACGTTTGAAGCTGATTCACTCGGGCTTCAAGATCCCCAATCGGATCGTTGCTTCCGCTACTACTATCCTCATGCCGTGGAGCAAGTCGGTGACGAGGTACACCAATTGGGTCAGTTGACTTGCGCGCGGTTTTCCTCGTGCGCAGCTGTATTTCTCTAGGGGAAAATTTTATTAGTATAATTCTTAGCATGATGCATGTATAATTATAGAACCAATGTTAGTTGATTCATACCTTCTATACATTGCACTCCTCCTATCTGGTCTTTCATATAGATTCTTCAGATATAAGGGGTAAGAATGGAAGAAATCTTTCTAGGTAAGTTTTTAGAAAATCCTTTTGAAGATGCCTCATAATATCTGCAGAGAAGGGCTTCGCTCTGATACCAGCTGTGACGGAACCTTCCAAGTCATTAGGCCCACCTACAGTTGTCCTTGTCCAACAGACATCAGACAACCCTGTAGATGTTCCTGAATCACTTGACAAGTTCGGTATCTTCTTTCTTACCTTTCCAGGAACGCTTCACCCGTCTTGCAGACATTACAGAACATCGGAGATATAGAAATACGGAAGCGATTACATAAACTTACATTTATTTAGAAAGTAAGAGCAAGTTACTTATTACAGACCAGAGTTATTGTAACACACTGAATTTGGGGGTATAAAATTTCTTTTCTAATATCCACCAAATTCAGGTGTTACTCTATCATTTCTCTGCTTTCCTTATCTTTTTCCTAAAAGTGGAGAATTATTTTATTTTATATGTAGGTGTAAGCCTAATAAAATAGAGTAATAGAGGATTCTTGAATGTTGCATGACATGCTGGGGCACATGTTTTGATTGATGAACTTACTGGGTGTGTACTTATTTAACTTGTGTGTCATACTCGAGTTTGAATCTAAGTAGAAAGAAAAGAAAATGAGTAAGAGAAATAGAAAGAAGAAAAGGGGTAAATCGTTCCTAGCCCAACTCCCCTTACAGCCGGCCCACCTCGCTGCCCGCGCCTGGGCGGCCCAGCAGCGCGCGCTCTCCAGCCCCGCTCATGGCCTAGGCAGCAGGCAGCCGCGCGTAGCCCACCAGCGCGCCTTTCCCCCTCCGCCCGCACGCGCTTGCGCGGCCCGCACCCCGTGTAGCATCCCAAAAATTCAAATCTTGAAATTTTCTCAAACTCGCTCTAAATTCAAAATGAATTTCAAATTTCATTTCAAAATGTTTGTTTGCGAGTTGATATCAACAAATAAATTATAGTGGTCTATATTCTCTCCAAAATCCTCCTCAAAATATTCTACAAATATTTCCCCAATGATCCCCCTTAAATTCTTTCCAGAAATACAGCCCAGATATTTCCCGAGCAACCCCCTTCAATTCGTGTCCAGAAATACTGTCCAAATATTCCACCGATATATCTCCAAGTATTTTCCTCTTGAGAAATACCTTCAGAATCATTTTTCAAGTCCCTATAAATATTTTCTTCATAACTTTCCTCATGCTCATACGTATATGTATGCCTCCAGTGTCATACGGTGAGCTCTACAAGCTAATCTCACTTATACAAGACAAATACATGCTAATCTCCCACTAATCCTCTCATCCTCCCACTAATTCTCTCATCCCTCCCCCTAATCCCCCCACCATGGCTATAAATAGAGGGGCAAGGGCCTCCTCCCATCCCACCTCAAGCCATTTCATGGCAACTCTCTCCCCCCCCCCACACACACCCACTCCATGTTCCACACAAGCACACACTAGCACAAGGATCGTTCGATCGTTCTTCGATCGTTCGTCCCCTGTTCTTAGTTTGTTCGTTCGTTCGTCCGATCGTTCGATCGTTCGTCCGATCGTTCATGGTTCGTTCGTCCGTTCGTCCGATCGTTCGATCGTTCGTCCGTTCGTTCGTCCAAATAATCTTTTTCCTACCGTTATGCTGCCAAAATTCCGATCGTTCGTTCGTTCGATCATTCGATCGTTCATCATTCGTTCATAGTTCCTATTCATCGTTCATCGTTCGTTCATAGTCCCTATTCATCGTTCGTTCATAGTCCCTATTCATCGTTCTTCCAGATAATCTTTGTCCTGCCGTTATGCTGCCGAGATTCCGATCGTTCGTTCTTTCGATCATTCGATCGTTCATCGTTCGTTCATAGTTCCCTATTCATCGTTCATCGTTCGTTCATAGTCCCTATTCATCGTTCTTCCAGATAATCTTTATCCTGCCGTTATGCTGCCGAAATTCTGATCGTTCGTTCGTCCATTCGTTCGTCCAAATAATCTTTTCCTGCCGTTATGCTGCCGAAATTCCAATCGTTCGTTCGTCCGATCATTCGATCGTTCGTCCGTTCGTTCATAGTTCCTATTCATCGTTCATCGTTCGTTCATACGAACTATTCACTGTCACTATTCACCATTACTATTCACCGTTACTATTCATCGTTACTATTCACATACACTATTCATCATCGTTACTATTTATCATTACTATTCATCATCGTTACTATTCATAGATGATATCTATAATTACTTTTCCATCGCCACTATTCATCGTTACTATTCATCGATTAGCCGATCACCCCAAATTTCAACTACTCATACATCATGCTGTCCAGTCCACCTAAGACCAGCCAGACCCATATTCCAGTCATACGAACTCCGGTGACTGTGATTTTCCTTCCAGTAGGGAACTTCCCATCTGGTCACCCATCCCAGGTTTCTCCAAGTTGAGCACGCTTAACTTTAAGATTCCTTCGAACCAGGCTCCCAAACTCAGATTCCAATAATTCTTGTTTCTAAATTCTTATCAAACTATTACCTATCCAACCATGTCATCCCTTAAGCATGGTCCATATTCCAGAAAACTCTCAAAATACTCTTGTCCCATATTCTGCCTATAACTCTCCTGTTCATACTAAGTCAGACGACTCATTCGTCACTATTCTCACCAACAGTGAACTTCACTGTGCTACACCACATACACCCAGCTATAAATACACCCAGCTACCCTCTCCCTCTCCACACACACTCAACACCCTCAGCCAAGGCAAACACCCCACCCACTCAGTTACTCTGCTCTGCCGGCTACACGCATAGTGTCGCTTCGCCTCCAGTCCACCCTCCTGGTAAGCACCTCCGCTCCACCACTAGTAGTATCTCAACACCACATGACACATATTCTACTCAAGACTCTACCCATCTATGTATCACTATTCTGACCACTATACTAAATATTTGTTGGTATACTTGCTCGTTTGTATGTTTGCTTGTTCATGTTGCATAGTTATCGGAGCGTTCGTGTCGTCTCGTGGAGGCCAGATCTACAAGTCTACGCCAGGCAGTGGAGCTAGAAGCCAGTTCCGCGAGCTCCTCTTCCCCCGTCGCCGGATAAGCACGGCAAGCTCACTGGATCCCTTTGATGCATAAATTACCTATGATTTTACAACCACAACCCTCAGCTTGTTATTTTATGCATAATATGATTTTGAGACAAGTTATTTGGCCACCCAGCCGCTTGCCGCAATCAATCCCTGATATAATTGTTACAAATGATTTGAGGAAAGGTGTGAGTTTTCAAAAAGAAAATGCTTTTCAAAATGTGTTTGATGAAGGGTTTTCACCCTTATCACCTTGAGTAGGGATGATCAGGGACTCCCTGGTTTAGGGGAGGGCCTAAGGTGATGGCTCAGCTGGTTTAGGCGTGAGCAGAAGGATTGTCCCCTCGTATAAGGACCGGTTTGTCATCTTCACTACCTGTACTATTTAATAGTACAACCACTCGAGACTGTGTGGGCAGTCACTCAATCTGAACTCGTACGGTCCAATCCCAGGGTTATGAAGGCTGGGGAGCACCGGGAGGATAAGGAGGGGGAAAGTTTTGTCCGGTTTGGACATGGTGGTGGCCTGACTCCTTCCGGATAACCGTTAAGGTTAGGACGTGCGAGGAAAGAAAGAGATTCGGATTCGGATCTCATTGATCATGAGATCGCAGAGCCGGACTAGTGGGTAAAGTGTACACCTCTGCGCAGAGTTTGAAAACCTATTCGAATAGTCTGTGTCCACAGGAATGGACGAGTCTGGTATGGTATGGCAATTAATGTTTTGTTTTCCAAAAAAAAGAGATGCTTTTGAAAAGTGGTTTTTACAAGGTTCGTCGGTTGAGCCGTGAGCTATGGTGGACGGGAAGTCCAGTAGCTGTTTTTGAAAATGAAAACCAGTGGGAACTGCTGAGATACCTGGATGGTTTAGTCCAGGGGATTTTGTTATAATACTGAAAAACTTCCTGCTCCTTTTGGAGAGGATGCGCTTTGCAAAAATACAAAATGTTTTTCAAAACAACTCTGCATAAAATATTGCTGTTTCTGCAAAATATCCTGAACTCCACATATTCCATGCATTATATCTGATTTCCCCATTCCGCGGGTGAAGGTGGGCTGCTGAGTACGTTTGTACTCACCTTTGCTTATTTGTTGTTTTTCAGAAAAAGGAGATCGGGTAAGAGTTACAACTGTTCCCAACCTTGCCTGTGGCTGTTGGACCGCTGAATTGCTTCCCTGCGTATATCGGGCTGCTTCAGCCCCACTCTGATGATATGTCCACGAGTTGTGGACCAACTCTTAAAGTTGATCGCCACCTTTATAGGTTTGTCTCGTTTAAGCAGATCTGAAATCATCTGATGTATAAATGTGTTTACTAGCCTCCTGGGACTAGTAATTGTATCACATTTGAGTCCCAGAGGATTGGGGACGCTTCAGGTGGTATCAGAGCTGTTAGGTTGGCCGCAGGACGTAACCCTTAGCCTGATCAAAAGTTTTTGAGTCAAAACTATTTTCTTAAAAAAATTCTTGCTCTCATCCCTTCATTTCAAAAATGTTTTCCCCCTTTCCTTCTCTCAGAAGTCAGATGGAGGTTCAGTGCCAAACCAGCTTCTGCCAGAATGAAGATGGTTTCCCCAAGTTGCTGAGAGCATGCACAGTCCACCTCGGAATCAGGAGCCAGCCAGAGTATGATGGTCGTGAATTCATCGAGCATGGCACAGAGAAGTGTGTCGTGACTGTATACATTGGATCCAGTCCACACCATGTGGAATGGAGTGTCACTGCTGCTAGACACAGATTCAAAGACACCTGCCAAGTCGTCGCCCGCAAGGCATTGAGGACCCTGTGTCAGATCTATGAAGAAGAAGTGGCCGACACACCGCTTAGATTCTTTCCGCCCTTTCAGAGAGACCGTCCTGTTTGGATGGCCAAGATGCGTGCATTGGAAGGTCAGCAGCTGCTTGAGGACGACCCCACAGTCGTGTACCTCAGTGCATACCTGCTCACCCTGGATGCGCAGTATGATTTCTTGGCTCGGCACCACCGTCAGATGATTGCCCGAGCAGAAGATGCAGAGAAGCTCAACCGTAAGCTCCATGTGGATCTCACCATAGCTCAAGCCCGTGCAACTGCCTTGGAGAGTCGTGAAGTCATTGCTGTTGAAGCCCTGAAGCAAGCCAAGGATGAGCATGTCCAGAAGCTGATGGAGGCCTACTTGGTAACCCAAAACCAACGTAGAGCCCTGCGGATCCAAGAGCCCGCTCCATCCAATCCAGTTCAACCCAGGAGAGCTGAAGACCACCAGATTCTTGAAGGTCACCCGGTCTCTATCAGAGGAGAGAAGAAGGCTTGGGAACTCCCGGAAGGAGCCATAGTCTTGGAAGGAATTCCAGTCTCCCCTAAGGCTATGGATAAACAAGAGCACCCTGAATCCTCCCAAGATCCCCCGCCAGAGTTGTTTGAGCCCCTCACCATGAAGAAGATTCCAGCACCGTCCCTTGAGGTCAAGGAAGAAGCTGCAAGCACCCCACCAGCACCGCCGCCCTCTGAGGAGCTACAAGAGCCAGTCCCGCTTGAAAAAGAGTTCGACCCCGTGTTGCCATCTCAATCGCCGCCAGAAGAAGTCATCAACATCAGCTCCCTCTTGACCCATCCAGGAGATATCTCAGATTGAAGTTGTGCGTCAGCCTTGCCAGAAGAGAAGCTGCCAGATCTGAGTTAGTTATACCCAGTCCTCTGCGTGCATTAGGTAGTGAAGTTTTTCTTCACTTTGGCTAGAGCCCTGCATGTATGAGAGGTAATCGTGTAGTCCCGTGCCTTGAAAAACTCTATTTGTGTGGCCCCCTAGGGCATTTCAAAATGAATTTCGCTTGATGTTTTCTCCTCTTTTGAGTGCATATGTGATGCTTTAACGTTAGTGCTCATAAGTCCTGGTTAGCATAGTCCTCAATTCAGGAGCTGAGCAGTAGTAGTTATGCTTAGCCCCCAAATCTGAGTAGTCCGTGCTTTGGAAAAACTCTATTCTTCCCTTATTCAAAACATTTGATTTGTTTGTGCTTATCATTGCTGAGCTTGTGTGTTCTCTTTCTTTTTAAGAAAGGTTTTCTCTAAAAACATAGATCACAAATTAGATCCAATCCTCACCTTATGCTTCCATTCTCATCTTAACCCATCTGAAGAGAAAAGTGCCTTACCCAAGAAGATACCGGGAAGCTCACCCTTGAAGCCTGTAACAAGCTACAGAAGAAACCAGTCCAACCGCTCAGTCAAAAGGACCGACCGTGAGAATCAAAGCACTGCCCCTGAGTCAAAGTAAACAGGAAAAGAGGACAGAAGGAGTTATTACCATACAGAGAGGCAAAGATTCTTGGAACCAGAGACCACAAACATCAGGGTCATTGACCCCACCACTCACCCGTGCCCCTCGCACGCGTGCCCGCCTCCATGCGCACTACCACCACCCCACGCCCCCCCTTTTGCAGCACACTACCGCCGCCCACGCCACCTTTGCAGCGCACCCACCGCCACCATCATCGCCGGCAACACCAGACCCCCCCCTCCCCTTGTCGCACCCGCTGCCGCGTAGCACCTACTCCATCACCACCACTCTGCAACCGGACACCCCCGCTCGCCTATAAATCCCCCCCACCAGCTCCCTCAGTTCCCATCCAAATCAAAACACACCCACCTGATAAAATCCCCTTTGCCAAATCCCAAGCAACTCCATTTTCCACTCCCTCGCCCCTAAGATCACAATGTTTGGTGATTCTTGGATTGAAGACTGTTGCACATGGTTCATAGTCTTTGGTTTCCTCCTCTGTATGATGGTAATACCCTTTGATAGAATCCTCTAGTGGGAAGAGCAAAGAGAAAGAAAGGGTCAGTGAAAAGAAGATAGTGAAGAGAAGATGAGAAGAAGGTTGTCCCAGAATCAACCCTGTGTCAGTCATCTCTCCGCAGCCTGGTCAAGCAGCAACAGCAGAAGAAGGCCCCGTAACACCCTTGTTATGAGGTACTTCAAGGAGTTCAAATCCCCAAGATTCAAGAGATCTACCCTCATTCTTTTTAAGTGGGGTAGTATTCCAGTAAGGTTCCTGCTGTGGAGAAAAAGAAGAAGGCCTGCAGCAAGCTTGTCGAGGACCAGATCACCGAAGCTTATAAGTTTCTAGATGAGAAGTGGTCACCCAAGTTCCGTTAATGAAGCACCAAAAGACCAATCAAGTAAGGAATCCATGTGGGAGTTTGCAAGAGAAAGGTTTGCGTGTTGGCATCAATGCTTCCTCCATAAGCTAGCTGCCAAGCGAAAGCCAGAAGCCGGAAGATGATCTTTGAGTAGCCAGAATCAGCGTTTGCAATCATCAACCGGATGCTCCTGAAAGGCCAAATTTTGTTGAAGTTCCATCTCCTCGAAGAGTTGCAAAGTGAAGATATGTAGCTGAAGTAAAGCTATACCCATAACCCTTCTAAGCCGAATCTCGAGGACGAGATTCCTTTTAAGTGGGGTAGATTTGTAGCATCCCAAAAATTCAAATCTTGAAATTTTCTCAAACTCGCTCTAAATTCAAAATGAATTTCAAATTTCATTTCAAAATGTTTGTTTGCGAGTTGATATCAACAAATAAATTATAGTGGTCTATATTCTCTCCAAAATCCTCCTCAAAATATTCTACAAATATTTCCCCAATGATCCCCCTTAAATTCTTTCCAGAAATACAGCCCAGATATTTCCCGAGCAACCCCCTTCAATTCGTGTCCAGAAATACTGTCCAAATATTCCACCGATATATCTCCAAGTATTTTCCTCTTGAGAAATACCTTCAGAATCATTTTTCAAGTCCCTATAAATATTTTCTTCATAACTTTCCTCATGCTCATACGTATATGTATGCCTCCAGTGTCATACGGTGAGCTCTACAAGCTAATCTCACTTATACAAGACAAATACATGCTAATCTCCCACTAATCCTCTCATCCTCCCACTAATTCTCTCATCCCTCCCCCTAATCCCCCCACCATGGCTATAAATAGAGGGGCAAGGGCCTCCTCCCATCCCACCCCAAGCCATTTCATGGCAACTCTCTCCCCCCCCCCACACACACACCCACTCCATGTTCCACACAAGCACACACTAGCACAAGGATCGTTCGATCGTTCTTCGATCGTTCGTCCCCTGTTCTTAGTTTGTTCGTTCGTTCGTCCGATCGTTCGATCGTTCGTCCGATCGTTCATGGTTCGTTCGTCCGTTCGTCCGATCGTTCGATCGTTCGTCCGTTCGTTCGTCCAAATAATCTTTTTCCTACCGTTATGCTGCCAAAATTCCGATCGTTCGTTCGTTCGATCATTCGATCGTTCATCGTTCGTTCATAGTTCCTATTCATCATTCATCGTTCGTTCATAGTCCCTATTCATCGTTCGTTCATAGTCCCTATTCATCGTTCTTCCAGATAATCTTTGTCCTGCCGTTATGCTGCCGAGATTCCGATCGTTCGTTCTTTCGATCATTCGATCGTTCATCGTTCGTTCATAGTTCCCTATTCATCGTTCATCGTTCGTTCATAGTCCCTATTCATCGTTCTTCCAGATAATCTTTATCCTGCCGTTATGCTGCCGAAATTCTGATCGTTCGTTCGTCCGATCATTCGATCGTTCGTCCGTTCGTTCGTCCAAATAATCTTTTCCTGCCGTTATGCTGCCGAAATTCCAATCGTTCGTTCGTCCGATCATTCGATCGTTCGTCCGTTCGTTCATAGTTCCTATTCATCGTTCATCGTTCGTTCATACGAACTATTCACTGTCACTATTCACCATTACTATTCACCGTTACTATTCATCGTTACTATTCACATACACTATTCATCATCGTTACTATTTATCATTACTATTCATCATCGTTACTATTCATAGATGATATCTATAATTACTTTTCCATCGCCACTATTCATCGTTACTATTCATCGATTAGCCGATCACCCCAAATTTCAACTACTCATACATCATGCTGTCCAGTCCACCTAAGACCAGCCAGACCCATATTCCAGTCATACGAACTCCGGTGACTGTGATTTTCCTTCCAGTAGGGAACTTCCCATCTGGTCACCCATCCCAGGTTTCTCCAAGTTGAGCACGCTTAACTTTAAGATTCCTTCGAACCAGGCTCCCAAACTCAGATTCCAATAATTCTTGTTTCTAAATTCTTATCAAACTATTACCTATCCAACCATGTCATCCCTTAAGCATGGTCCATATTCCAGAAAACTCTCAAAATACTCTTGTCCCATATTCTGCCTATAACTCTCCTGTTCATACTAAGTCAGACGACTCATTCGTCACTATTCTCACCAACAGTGAACTTCACTGTGCTACACCACATACACCCAGCTATAAATACACCCAGCTACCCTCTCCCTCTCCACACACACTCAACACCCTCAGCCAAGGCAAACACCCCACCCACTCAGTTACTCTGCTCTGCCGGCTACACGCATAGTGTCGCTTCGCCTCCAGTCCACCCTCCTGGTAAGCACCTCCGCTCCACCACTAGTAGTATCTCAACACCACATGACACATATTCTACTCAAGACTCTACCCATCTATGTATCACTATTCTGACCACTATACTAAATATTTGTTGGTATACTTGCTCGTTTGTATGTTTGCTTGTTCATGTTGCATAGTTATCGGAGCGTTCGTGTCGTCTCGTGGAGGCCAGATCTACAAGTCTACGCCAGGCAGTGGAGCTAGAAGCCAGTTCCGCGAGCTCCTCTTCCCCCGTCGCCGGATAAGCACGGCAAGCTCACTGGATCCCTTTGATGCATAAATTACCTATGATTTTACAACCACAACCCTCAGCTTGTTATTTTATGCATAATATGATTTTGAGACAAGTTATTTGGCCACCCAGCCGCTTGCCGCAATCAATCCCTGATATAATTGTTACAAATGATTTGAGGAAAGGTGTGAGTTTTCAAAAAGAAAATGCTTTTCAAAATGTGTTTGATGAAGGGTTTTCACCCTTATCACCTTGAGTAGGGATGATCAGGGACTCCCTGGTTTAGGGGAGGGCCTAAGGTGATGGCTCAGCTGGTTTAGGCGTGAGCAGAAGGATTGTCCCCTCGTATAAGGACCGGTTTGTCATCTTCACTACCTGTACTATTTAATAGTACAACCACTCGAGACTGTGTGGGCAGTCACTCAATCTGAACTCGTACGGTCCAATCCCAGGGTTATGAAGGCTGGGGAGCACCGGGAGGATAAGGAGGGGGAAAGTTTTGTCCGGTTTGGACATGGTGGTGGCCTGACTCCTTCCGGATAACCGTTAAGGTTAGGACGTGCGAGGAAAGAAAGAGATTCGGATTCGGATCTCATTGATCATGAGATCGCAGAGCCGGACTAGTGGGTAAAGTGTACACCTCTGCGCAGAGTTTGAAAACCTATTCGAATAGTTTGTGTCCACAGGAATGGACGAGTCTGGTATGGTATGGCAATTAATGTTTTGTTTTCCAAAAAAAAGAGATGCTTTTGAAAAGTGGTTTTTACAAGGTTCGTCGGTTGAGCCGTGAGCTATGGTGGACGGGAAGTCCAGTAGCTGTTTTTGAAAATGAAAACCAGTGGGAACTGCTGAGATACCTGGATGGTTTAGTCCAGGGGATTTTGTTATAATACTGAAAAACTTCCTGCTCCTTTTGGAGAGGATGCGCTTTGCAAAAATACAAAATGTTTTTCAAAACAACTCTGCATAAAATATTGCTGTTTCTGCAAAATATCCTGAACTCCACATATTCCATGCATTATATCTGATTTCCCCATTCCGCGGGTGAAGGTGGGCTGCTGAGTACGTTTGTACTCACCTTTGCTTATTTGTTGTTTTTCAGAAAAAGGAGATCGGGTAAGAGTTACAACTGTTCCCAACCTTGCCTGTGGCTGTTGGACCGCTGAATTGCTTCCCTGCGTATATCGGGCTGCTTCAGCCCCACTCTGATGATATGTCCACGAGTTGTGGACCAACTCTTAAAGTTGATCGCCACCTTTATAGGTTTGTCTCGTTTAAGCAGATCTGAAATCATCTGATGTATAAATGTGTTTACTAGCCTCCTGGGACTAGTAATTGTATCACATTTGAGTCCCAGAGGATTGGGGACGCTTCACCCCGCCAGCGCGCCGCACGCTCCTTCCCCTGGCCCAGTGCGCTAGCTCCCCAGCCCCGCGGCCTAGCGCGCTTCGCGCAGCCCCGCAGTCGCGCCCCAAACCCTAGCGCCGCCGCCGCGCGCGCTTGCCTAGTTGCCTGCGCGTGCTCTCCCTGCCGCGCAGCCCAGCGCGTGCTTGCCCAGCCGCCAACCGCGTGGCCCCGCGCAACAGCCCAGCACCCACGCGCACGTTTGCGCGGCTCGCGCCGCCGCGCCTACTCACGTTCGCGCATGGAAGACGGAACCGACGCCACGATCTCGCCCACGACGTAGGGAAATCCGATGTCTGTGCCCACACTCCCCTTGTCGAACACCTGTGCACCCTCTCCTCTCCCCTCTATTTCTCCAGCCACTAGTACCCGACGCCTCCAAAACCAGTGCGCGGACTGTTCACAGCCGTCGTTCGTCGGACCCGCGCCGTCACTGCTCGTCCACCAAGACCAGCGCCCTCTCGTTGCTCCTCACCTGGTATGTCCGCATCGTCGCTCCTACCCGCCGGCGCTGTCAAGCCTCCGCTGGTGCCACCGTGACCTGCCTTCTTCCTGTCCCCGGCGGACTTTATCATCTGTGGTGAGCATTTTTCCCTTTCCTGTCCTTTGTTTCTGGTATTTCCTTCGCATGAAGCCGCCGTGGTCACACAGCCATGCCCTACTGCAAGCCATGCCGTGCGTGTCGCCTTGTTTGCTCCGGTAGCGCTCCAGCGAGCTGCTAGTGACATCATGCCCCGGCGAGCCAAGCTGCGCCCGCGCCTTTACGCCCAGCCACGCTAGTGAGCCTCACCGCGTCGTGTCCGTTGCTGCGTCCTCGCCCGCCCCCGGCGCGTGGGCCTCAGGCACCGCAGCAGCCAACCCCCGCCAATCTCCCATCCGTGCGTTTGGGAGGAAGAAAACAAAACTGCCATGGACCCCACTCGCATGGCTGCATGCCAATTTCCCTTGTGTGCGTCCGCATTTGGAGGAGATGTTACTGCTCATGCTCGCGGTTGCTTGCCGCATGCCAATTCCCAGGATGTGCGGGAGACTAAATCGCTTATGGACCCACATGCATGCGTTGTATGCCCATGCCCCATGCAGCCATCCCTCCGTGAATCATGCGGTGTGCAAATCTGCATGCGGTCAAAATCTGAAAACTGCCCACACAGTAAATCCCATGGATCCTCTACGCATGGGCTCAGCATGGCCAAATGTGTAGTTATGTCTCTGGCTAATCACATTATGCCACGTCACAATTAATCCACAAATTATTAAATTCATGTCATCAGCAGGTGTGATTTAAATCCGTTTCATGCTGTTTAAGTCTCTTTAACTTCGTAACCTCGTCGCCTTCATGTTAGTAACATTATTTCGTCGTGATGCACTTTTTAATTAATCAATTGATTATTTATTTATCCGAGTTATTAAAGTAGTAATTTACTTAAACTAATTTATAGTTATTAACTTGCGCTTTATAAATGCACGTCGATGTTATTAATATTAACTCAAACGTTTTGCCCTAATGTTCGTTTAATATAAATGCGACGTTTATTTAATTTATCTGGTGTATCGCGCGCGCGTTTTGCACGTGGTTACGTGCTGATCCGCGTGTCGTTCGCACTCGTCGTTTACGTTGTTTCGCGCGGTCGCGCGTGTTATTAAATCCGTTTCGACCCATTCGCGTTACGTTAATTTCATAACAATATCGTCAACATATTAATAATATTATTTCATCACGTCACGAGTCTATATTATTTAATTAGCTATTCATTTGATACTTATTAAAATGACCTTCTAATTAAAACTGTTTTGTAGTTTTTAACTCGCGCTTTTATAAATAGATGTTAATTAACTTGATTAATACCATCTTAAGTACTTTTAATTAATTATTTGTTTGTAGTTGTTCGTGCATGACATCGTTTGCGCGTCATCGTGTTGTTCGTGCGCGTAGTCGCGTTGACTCGCGCGTTGTCGCGCGCATTGTTTCGTGTGTAATCGTGCGCTGTTTGCGCGTCGCCGTTGTTCGTTCGCGTGTGTCGCGCGTGCTGTTCTCACGCGTTGCCACTTTTGTTTACGTGCGTCGCGTGTGCCATTTACACGTGTCGCTTACCTTGCCACGCGTCGGTAGCGCGTATCTCGCGTGTCGATCACATGTGTCGCGCGGAGTCCGCACGTGATAATAAATTGTTTTCGCTTATAAACACTCATGTTAATAAGGTTAATTCGTCATGTCATATATTTTAGATAATCAACTTAAGGTTTGCGTGACTAATATTTATTAGATTAATATCTCGGTTGGATTGAATGTGTAATGTTCAATTTGCGCTTTTCATAATAAACATTAATATGGCAAATGTTAACCTAACTACTTTTTATTTACTTAATATTTGTTTAATATAAACGCGACATATATTTAGTTTTTCTTGCCTGTCACGCATGCTGTTCCGCACGTGGCGCGTTCTCGTTCACGCTGGTCGCGCACGTTGTTTCGTGTGTCGTCAGCGTGCTATGTCGCGCGTGCCGCGCGTGGTGCGAGCGCTAGGGCGCGTGGTGCGGTCGTGCTGTTTCACGCATTACGTATTTCATCTCGCTCCGCTAATTCGTCCCGCTTAGAGTCACTGATGTTATTTAAATTACTTATTTAACTAAGAATTGTTGGTGTGGTCAGCTAATTAAAATTGTGCGATAGCTCTAGTTTTATTTTAAATAAATATCGATTAACATAATCAGATCAAACTAAATGTTATGATTAGTACTCGTTTAGTTTAGACGCGATAACTTCTTGAACGTAGCTCCGTCTGTCGCGTTTCTTTTTCCTCGTGTGACCGTAGTAACACGCCCTATTTCGTTTTGCATATTTTATTATGTTCTTCTTTGAATGGTGTAATGTTCTTATGCATATATATGTTTGTTTGTGCCTGTTTTATTTGCTGTGTGTCACGAATAGATTGCGATCCGTTTCCGAGCTTCGAGGGATCAAAGATCAAGCGTTGGCGACCAAGTGATCTAGTTTTTCGAGTTCCACAAGGTTGAAGACCCTGAGCATCTGTTTAGTGAAGGCAAGTGTCCTCTGACCCATTATGTCCCATTCACTTTTAATGCACTGTCCCGCATTACTTAATTGAAACCTAAAGATTGACTAGCTTTCTATTTACCTTATCCTTGTTTACCTTTTGGGTTATCATGGTTAGCATTATGCTATTGCTTTACTTTAATCAATGAACATGATGTAATACTTATGATACTATGATGTTATCCCGATGATGTTCCTGTGATACTTTAGGGGGCTCAGGCTGTTTCCTGAGTGCCTCTCCGTAAGGACCTGTTTGGGGAGTGACAACCCAGGATAACAGTGCAACCATGAGGGTGGAATGGGACGCCCTTAGCTCCCAGAGGAGTAGTTGGCTTCGCCGTAGGGCCGTTAATGGGGTCCGGGCACAGTACTTGCTCTGCCGAGGCTGGTTGCAGAGGTTCTTGATTTGGTTTTGTTAGTCACCCTTCCTTTGGGGAGATGTACTGTGTTTATCAAACTGGAGAAACCTAACGGGCGGCTATGACCTCTGGGAAATCTTTGTAAAGGCTACGTAGTGATACCCTGCTAGGCCACCTAGGTAGTGGTCAATGGGGATTAGCTCTCCCCGGGCAGAAAGGGAATCATGACTCGTGGGTAAAGTGTGCGACCTCTGCAGAGGGAATGAAACTGATATATCAGCCGTGCTCACGGTTAAGAGCGACCTTGGGATCCTCTTTGATTAGAGATACAGATGATATGAGACACAATGGTTTTATTTATGGTTTTGGTTCGATGCTGATATTGGTGTTTCCTCGATGAGGAAATGGTTCATGGGTTGGTTATCTGATAAAACTTGGCTTCCACTAATAATAAATATCTGACCAACTAAAAGCAACTGCTTGAGCTTAACCCCACATAAAGCTAGTCCATCTCAGCCAAACAGGACATTTGTTGAGTACGTTGATGTGTACTCACCCTTGCTTTCACAAAACACTAGGTTGCCTTTGGTGCAATCTATGCTCAGGTAAAGAAGAAGGCATCGAGGTGGATCTCAAGGAGTTCTAGGACTTCGATGAGTTCGAGGATTAGGCTAGCGACTTCCCCCAGTCAGCTGCCTGTGGTGGGTTGTTTACGTTGGCTACGTTTCGATTCTTTGCACTTTGATTTATATTATGTAAATGACTCTAGTCTTTAATATTATTACCTACTCTTTATTGTAAATTCGAAGCATTGTGCTATGATGAGTCATTTATGTAATCGTTGTGTACGTGAATTTCTGATCCTGGCACGTACATGGTTCGCATTCGGTTTACCTTCAAAACCGGGTGTGACATAAGTGGTATCAAAGCCGTGCTGACTGTAGGACCGCTGACCTAGAGTAGCATTGGCCGTTTTAAGGACTTATTGATTATTACTTCACCTCATCCTTGATTCTGCTTCAAAATATTAGTCATACCGACTAATTCTATGTTGTGCTTCTATATGCCCCCTTGCCAAAAGTATTTTATTCTAGTATGGTCTATACTTCTCTCAATCCATTAGATCTGATCTCACTCTTGTGCTTGAGACATATTTGTAGATGACCCTGACCATAGATTTTTTGTCTTTTGGGATTCTTTCCTCTTCCATCATTAAGTTGCTACCATCTGGCGAACTCTAGTCCTTTGGTATTAACATACTCATATCTCTGAATTCTTTAATACTCTTGTTTCAAATACTTGCCTCTAAATTTCTACTACCTACTTAAACATTTCAGTTTATTTGTCCATGACCTTCCTGTCTTTGAGACCCTTTCCTCTTCTATTGTTAAGTCGCTATCTTCCGGCAATTCCTTGTCTCTTGGTATCGGTATGCCCATCTCCTTGAAATCTCTCATACTCTCATTTTTTTATGCATACCTTTATATCCCAAGGTCTGGTTAAGATATTTTATTTTACTTGTCCTTGACCACCCTTGTTTCTTGACGATCCATGAGCGGTCATTTATTTTGCACATCCTTGGCAATCTCGTTAATTCCTTGTAACTTCCTTCGGTAATGAATTTTTTACTTCAACTCTTCTGTCGGAACCTCACTTATCTTATCCTTGTTTGTTTTCTCCACTTCGTCACTTTGCGATTCTTGCCTTAACTCTACCCATGGATTATGTTTTTCACCATTATCACCTTTATCCTTATCACCTTAACCTTTGTCATCCCTCGATCTTTACCTTGATCCTTATCATGTACCCATACTTTAAAGCTTGCTCCCCCATTCTTGTTCAAGAGTGTTGTACTGCCCCTCCCCGCTCTTGTTCGTTCCCTATTCCCCTATCACGTTGCAAATCTTGTCTCAACTCGATCGTTTGGTGTGCTTTTGTCTGTTACCTCCTTTACCTTTGTCATCACTAGATCTTTCCATGATGCTTATCCTATGCCTACCTTTTGAAATATCATCCTTCCCATCTCGATTTGAGAATGATGTTTTACCTATCTTGACCTTGGTTGCATTCTCTCCCTTGTCGGTTACAATCCTCACTTTAGCTCCGTCCTTTGTTATGTTCATGCCCCTATCCTGCATGTCTTATCATTCCCCTTACCTTTCGATGGCCTTAGAATAGTTTCCCCTTGGTAAGGAAAGACCGCCATTTAATTAAAAGTAACGTATAGCAACGAGATGTCTGTTGTCGTATGCTTGTGTTGTTTGTCTTTGTGTGATGATTGATTTGCTTCTTTGTGATGAGTGTTGATGCGTTGTGGCCCTCGGTCCGCAATGACATCAGTTTAGTAGCTGAGTGCCATAGAGTTAGGTAGCTGGGTGATCTCCCCTTTCTCTCTTCAATCCATATATGCTTACCCTTTTCTATCTATACTTTTTCCTCTTGCACCTGTCCGATTGGCATTCTACAACCTCTTTTAATCAGTCAAGATCAGAGTCGGTAGCACCTTCACCAAGTGCGTATCAACGCTCCTGTTAAGGGGGTTAGTCGCTAACCCCAATGAAGACAATGCGATCAACATCAACCAACAAGATTGAAGTGGTGCAGCGAAAGCGTGTGTGGGTCCTAACCCACAGGTCCAAGAGATCCTCAAGAATTGCATCAGTTGGTCATGAACATCTGAAAGCCAAAGCAACCAGTCCATAAGTTAAAGTTGCCAGAGTCAAAGTCAACTCAAGAAAGCCGTGAACAACCAATAAACCAATCTCATTTTCGTGCTAGCCTCTTCTTGAATCTCGAGGGCGAGATTCCTGTTAAGGGGGTTAGATCTGTAACACCCTGAATTTGGGGGTATAAAGTTTCTTTTCTAATATCCACCAAATTCAGGTGTTACTCTATCATTTCTCTGCTTTCCTTATCTTTTTCCTAAAAGTGGAGAATTATTTTATTTTATATGTAGGTGTAAGCCTAGTAAAATAGAGTAATAGAGGATTCTTGAATGTTGCATGACATGCTGGGGCACATGTTTTGATTGATGAACTTACTGGGTGTGTACTTATTTAACTTGTGTGTCATACTCGAGTTTGAATCTAAGTAGAAAGAAAAGAAAATGAGTAAGAGAAATAGAAAGAAGAAAAGGGGTAAATCGTTCCTAGCCCAACTCCCCTTATAGCCGGCCCACCTCGCTGCCCGCGCCTGGGTGGCCCAGCAGCGCGCGCTCTCCAGCCCCGCTCATGGCCCAGGCAGCAGGCAGCCGCGCGCAGCCCACCAGCGCGCCTTTCCCCCTCCGCTCGCACGCGCTTGCGCGGCCCGCACCCCGCCAGCGCGCCGCGCGCTCCTTCCCCTGGCCCAGTGCGCCAGCTCCCCAGCCCCGCGGCCCAGCGCGCTTCGCGCAGCCCCGCAGTCGCGCCCTAAACCCTAGCGCCGCCGCCGCGCGCGCTTGCCTAGTTGCCTGCGTGTGCTCTCCCTGCCGCGCATCCCAGCGCGTGCTTGCCCAGCCGCCAACCGCGTGGCCCCGCGCAACAGCCCAGCACCCACGCGCACGTTTGCGCGGCTCGCGCCGCCGCGCCCTACTCACGTTCGCGCATGGAAGACGGAACCGACGCCACGATCTCGCCCACGACGTAGGGAAATCCGATGTCTGTGCCCACACTCCCCTTGCCGAACACCTGCGCACCCTCTCCTCTCCCCTCTATTTCTCCAGCCACTAGTACCCGACGCCTCCAAAACCAGTGCGCGGACTGTTCACAGCCGTCGTTCGTCGGACCCGTGCCGTCACTGCTCATCCACCAAGACCAGCGCCCTCTCGTTGCTCCTCACCTGGTATGTCCGCATCGTCGCTCCTACCCGCCGGCGCTGTCAAGCCTCCGCTGGTGCCACCGTGACCTGCCTTCTTCCTGTCCCCGGCGGACTTTATCATCTGTGGTGAGCATTTTTCCCTTTCCTGTCCTTTGTTTCTGGTATTTCCTTCGCATGAAGCCGCCGTGGTCACACAGCCATGCCATACTACAAGCCACGCCGTGCGTGTCGCCTTGTTTGCTCCGGTAGCGCTCCGGCGAGCTGCTAGTGACATCCTGCCCCGGCGAGCCAAGCTGCGCCCGCGCCTTTACGCCCAGCCACGCTAGTGAGCCTCACCGCGTCGTGTCCGTTGCTGCATCCTCGCCCGCCCCCGGCGCGTGGGCCTCAGGCACCGCAGCAGCCAACCCCCGCCAATCTCCCATCCGTGCGTTTGGGAGGAAGAAAACAAAACTGCCATGGACCCCACTCGCATGGCTGCATGCCAATTTCCCTTGTGTATGGACCCACATGCATGCGTTGTATGCCCATGCCCCATGCAGCCATCCCTCCGTGAATCATGCGGTGTGCAAATCTGCATGCGGTCAAAATCTGAAAACTGCCCACACAGTAAATCCCACGGATCCTCTACGCATGGGCTCAGCATGGCCAAATGTGTAGTTATGTCTCTGGCCAATCACATTATGCCACGTCACAATTAATCCACAAATTATTAAATTCATGTCATCAGCAGGTGTGATTTAAATCCGTTTCGTGCTGTTTAAGTCTCTTTAACTTTGTAACCTCGTCGCCTTCATGTTAGTAACATTATTTCGTCGTGATGCACTTTTTAATTAATCAATTGATTATTTATTTATCCGAGTTATTAAAGTAGTAATTTACTTAAACTAATTTATAGTTATTAACTTGCGCTTTATAAATGCACGTCGACGTTATTAATATTAATTCAAACGTTTTGCCCTAATGTTCGTTTAATATAAATGCGACGTTTATTTAATTTATCTGGTGTATCGCGCGCGCGTTTTGCACGTGGTTACGTGCTGATCCGCGTGTCGTTCGCACTCGTCGTTTACGTTGTTTCGCGCGTGTTATTAAATCCGTTTCGACCCATTCGCGTTACGTTAATTTCATAACAATATCGTCAACATATTAATAATATTATTTCATCACGTCACGAGTCTATATTATTTAATTAGCTATTCATTTGATACTTATTAAAATGACCTTCTAATTAAAACTGTTTTATAGTTTTTAACTCGCGCTTTTATAAATAGATGTTAATTAACTTGATTAATACCATCTTAAATACTTTTAATTAATTATTTGTTTGTAGTTGTTCGTGCATGACATCGTTTGCGCGTCATCGTGTTGTTCGTGCGCGTAGTCGCGTTGACTCGCGCGTTGTCGCGCGCATTGTTTCGTGTGTAATCGTGCGCTGTTTGCGCGTCGCCGTTGTTCGTTCGCGTGTGTCGCGCGTGCTGTTCTCACGCGTTGCCACTTTCGTTTACATGCGTCGCGTGTGCCATTTACACGTGTCGCTTACCTTGCCACGCGTCGGTAGCGCGTATCTCGCGTGTCGATCACATGTGTCGCGCGGAGTCCGCACGTGATAATAAATTGTTTTCGCTTATAAACACTCATGTTAATAAGGTTAATTCGTCATGTCATATATTTTAGATAATCAACTTAAGGTTTGCGTGACTAATATTTATTAGATTAATATCTCGGTTGGATTGAATGTGTAATGTTCAATTTGCGCTTTTCATAATAAACATTAATATGGCAAATGTTAACCTAACTACTTTTTATTTACTTAATATTTGTTTAATATAAACGCGACATATATTTAGTTTTTCTTGCCTGTCACGCATGCTGTTCCGCACGTGGCGCGTTCTCGTTCACGCTGGTCGCGCACGTTGTTTCGTGTGTCGTCAGCGTGCTATGTCGCGCGTGCCGCGCGTGGTGCGAGCGCTAGGGCGCGTGGTGCGGTCGTGCTGTTTCACGCATTACGTATTTCATCTCGCTCCGCTAATTCGTCCCGCTTAGAGTCGCTGATGTTATTTAAATTACTTATTTAACTAAGAATTGTTGGTGTGGTCAGCTAATTAAAATTGTGCGATAGCTCTAGTTTTATTTTAAATAAATATCGATTAACATAATCAGATCAAACTAAATGTTATGATTAGTACTCGTTTAGTTTAGACGCGATAACTTCTTGAACGTAGCTCCGTCTGTCGCGTTTCTTTTTCCTCGTGTGACCGTAGTAACACGCCCTATTTCGTTTTGCATATTTTATTATGTTCTTCTTTGAATGGTGTAATGTTCTTATGCATATATATGTTTGTTTGTGCCTGTTTTATTTGCTGTGTGTCGCGAATAGATTGCGATCCGTTTCCGAGCTTCGAGGGATCAAAGATCAAGCGTTGGCGACCAAGTGATCTAGTTTTTCGAGTTCCACAAGGTTGAAGACCCTGAGCATCTGTTTAGTGAAGGCAAGTGTCCTCTGACCCATTATGTCCCATTCACTTTTAATGCACTGTCCCGCATTACTTAATTGAAACCTAAAGATTGACTAGCTTTCTATTTACCTTATCCTTGTTTACCTTTTGGGTTATCATGGTTAGCATTATGCTATTGCTTTACTTTAAACAATGAACATGATGTAATACTTATGATACTATGATGTTATCCCGATGATGTTCCGGTGATACTTTAGGGGGCTCAAGCTGTTTCCTGAGTGCCTCTCCGTAAGGACCTGTTTGGGGAGTGACAACCCAGGATAACAGTGCAACCATGAGGGTGGAATGGGACGTCCTTAGCTGATTAATTAGAGGAACCAGAGGAGTAGTTGGCTTCGCTGTAGGGCCGTTAATGGGGTCCGGGCACAGTACTTGCTCTGCCGAGGCTGGTTGCAGAGGTTCTTGATTTGGTTTTGTTAGTCACCCTTCCTTTGGGGAAATGTACTGTGTTTATCAAACTGGAGAAACCTAACGGGCGGCTATGACCTCTGGGAAATCTTTGTAAAGGCTACGTAGTGATACCCTGCTTGGCCACCTAGGTAGTGGTCAATGGGGATTAGCTCTCCCCGGGCAGAAAGGTGTCGGCGTTTCGAGACCGGGGGGTCCCTAAGCCGACGAGTGAGTGTGCCGCGTGCCCCAGCCCAGATGGGTCGAGCGCGTGGGCGAGCGCGAAGGGGGGAGAGCGAGGTGGCCGGAGCCGAGTCGTGAGGGAGGTGGAGATCCCGCGGCCTTCGTGTTCGTCCCGCGCCCAGGTCGGGTGTGCTTGCAGTAGGGGGTTACAAGCGTCCACGCGGGTGAGGGAAGCGAGCGGCCCCAAGAGAGCGCCTGCCCCTGCCCTCGTTCCCGCGGGGCCAACCTTCTCTAAGAAGGCCCTGGTCCTTCCTTTTATAGGCGTAAGGAGAGGATCCAGGTGTACAATGGGGGTGCAGCAGAGTGCTACGTGTCTAGCGGGGGAGAGCTAGCGCCCTAGGTACATGCCAATGTGGCAGCCGGAGAGAACTTGGCACCCAGCTGGTGTGGTGTCGTGGCCGTCGGAGGAGTAACGGAGCCTGGTGGAGGGACAGCTGTCGGAACAGTTGGGCTCTTGCTGACGTCCCCCTGCTTCCGTAAGGGAGCTGAGAGCCGCCGTCGTCATGGGTCTAGCGGGGCGCCATCATTGCTTATCTGGCGGAGCTAGCCAGATGGGACGTCGGTCTTGTTCTCTGCGGCCCGAGTCGGCTCGGGGTAGGGTGATGATGGCGCTTCCTGTTGACGTGGCGGACTTGTGCCCTAGGTCGGGCGACGTGGAGGCTCCTCCGAAGCCGAAGTCGAGTCTGTCCTGCATGGCCGAGGCCGAGCCCGAGCCCCTGGGTCGGGCGAGGCGGAGGTCGTTCGGCAGAGGCCAGGGCGGAGTCCGACCCCTAGGGTCGGGCGAAGCGGAGTTCGTCGTCTTCCGGGGCCTAGCCCGAGTCCGAGCCCTGGGTCGGGCGGAGCGGAGTTCGCCGTCTTCCGGGGCCTTAGCCCGAGTCCGAGCCCTGGGTCGGGCGGAGCGGAGTTCGCCGTCTTCCGGGGCCCTAGCCCGAGTCCGAGCCCTGGGTCGGGCGGAGCGGAGTTCGCCGTCTTCCGGGGCCTTAGCCCGAGTCCGAGCCCTGGGTCGGGCGGAGCTTCCTATGGCGCCTTTGGCAAGGCCTGGCTGCCTGTCCGTCTCACTCTTTGCGTTAAATGCCCCTGTGACTCGATCGGTCGGTGCGGCGATTTAGTCAGGGTTGCTTCTTAACGAAGGCAAGGCCTCGGGCGAGCCGGAGATGCGTCTGCCGTAAAAAAGGGGGCCTCGGGCGAGACGGAAACACCTCAGGGTCGGCTGCCCTTGCCCGAGGCTAGGCTCGGGCGAGGCGTGATCGAGTCGCTCGTATGGACTGATCCCTGACTTAATCGCACCCATCAGGCCTTTGCAGCTTTATGCTGATGGGGGTTACCAGCTGAGAATAGGCGTCTTGAGGGTACCCCTAATTATGGTCCCCGACAGTAGCCCCCGAGCCTCGAAGGGAGTGTTAGCACTCGCTTGGAGGCTTTCGTCGCACTTTTTTTGCAAGGGGACCAGCCTTTCTCGGTTGCATTTTGTTCCGGTGGGTGCGCGCGAGCGCACCCGCCGGGTGTAGCCCCCGAGGCCTCGGAGGAGTGGTTTCACTCCTTCGAGGTCTTAATGCCTTGCGTAATGCTTCGGCTGGTCTGGTGGTTCCCTCATGCGAACTGGCCGTAGCCCGGGTGCACTGTCGGGGCCCAAGTTCTTGGTATGTTGACGCTGTCAACGGTTTGGCCGGAGCCGGGTTTGCGAGAGCAGCCCCCGAGCCTCCGCACAGGGCGAGAGGGCGATCAGGGACAGACTCGGCTTTTTTACATACGCCCCTACGTCGCCTTTCCTCAAGGAGGAGGGGGGAGAGCGCCATGTTACCCTCGATGGGCACCGAACATGGTGTCTCCGGTGAGCTGCAAGCGGGTAATCCGAGTGGACGTCCGTGCCCCGTTCGTTGGGGGTCGGCTAGGGGCCCGGAGGCACGCCCAAAGGTACCTGCGGGTGATCTGCCGGACCCGGTCCCCTGGCGACGGGGTCCGAGGGCTCGATGCCTCCCTCCGATGGGATTCCGTTACAGGATCGCTCCCGCTGGTCTCGGAAATGTCCTAGGGTACCTCGGGAGCGCAGCCCGAGCCTCGGTTATGTATCGAACGTACCCCTGGTCATCCCTCACTCGGTGTCTGAGGCGACTGTGAACCCTTCGGGGGGCCAGCCTTCGAACCCCTGATCAGTAATGGGCGCGGAGCCCGAGTAGCCTGAGGCGGCCGTGGAACCTTTCGGGAGGCCGACCTTCGAACCTCTGACCAGTAGTGGGTGTCGGGCCCACGCGATCTGAGGCGGCTGTTGAACCCTTCGGGGGGCCAGCCTTCGAACCCCTGATCAGTAAGGAGGCTCGGAGCCTAGTTCCTTCACGGGGAAGGATCCCTTTAGGGGTATCCCCTTTCCCGGTCCCTGTTGCAAGAGATAGAGAAAGAGGAAAAAGGAAAAAGGATACGAAATTGAACGACGCGGCGTACCTTTTTTGGCGCGGTTGTTTTGGCGAAGGCGAAGCGTCGCCAGCTGTTCCTGCCAGAAGCGCCGCCTGTCCAGCCGTGGAGTTAATGCGACGGGGCGAGTAGTTGGCGAGGCCGCCGTTGCGCGTGCGCGAGCCGTTCGAGGAACGGGTCACGGGCGCGCCGTCTTCACGCCGTGAGAGGGGGTTCTCTCGCTGCCTCCGGATGGGACGTGAGCTTGGCTGACGGTGTGACCGCTGCTCCCGCGTGCCTGCCACCGTCATTACTGCCGGCCCACTTTTGACCGCGTTTGACCGCTGCGTCAGGCTGGCGCTGCTGGGTCGCGCGCTGGGCCGCCTCGGGTCGCGGTATCGGTTCCGCAATCGAGGAGGTGCGGTGGTGGCGCAAGTGGCACAGTTGCTTGCATGCAGCATCCAACGTGCCGGTCGCGCGACGCGTGGGCTTGGGCCTCCGCGCTGGCATGTCAGGAGTCGGAGAGGCGCGTCCACTTGGCGCGGTTGCATGCCGCCTGCATGGCTGCCTGCCCCTTTCGCCCATTGGTCTGGGCAAAAGTGGAGGGTCACTTGTAACTGCTGGGTGGTTGCGTGCGCTGTGCGCGGCGGTTTGGCTTCTTCCGCTCGGAGCCGGTCTGCATGACATGCGGGACCCAGCCCCCGCGCCGCAGGGGAGGGCTTTGCAGGCGTGTTGGAGAAGACTCTGCCCGTGACGGTTGGGGGCGCAAGCAGGGAGAGTCGCCTTTAAAAGGAGGGCAACCCCTTCCGTAAGGCGACCACGTCTTCTTCCTTCCTTATGCACTGTGCCTTTCCACCTTCCAAGCCCCCGGATGGGGGAAACCGCCGTCTTTTCGCCTCATCGTTGGAGGAACGCAACTCCGTGGGAGTTGGTACCTTTTAGCCATCGTTCGGCTTCAAGGATTTTCATCACACAGCCCGGTTGCCTCCCTCCGCTGGTGGTCACCCAAGGTGGTGACCTCCAGCTCCTAGATGGGGAGAGGCGAACCGGGCTGTGGTCTCGGCCCCGCCCTCAGTGTTGAGGGTGTTCGTCATCCTCGCCGGGGCGGGGAGTGAGGCGAGCCGGGGCTCTACCTCCTGCGCGGGTCGGCGGACCACCTCTTCTTCCAGCTTCTGGTGGTGGCAATCGCCCCTTAGCCCTACGGCGGAGACGTCCTCCAGCCATGTCGGGGAAGGCGAACTGTTGCTGCCCAGCTAGGATGCAACATTCCGTCCTCTTCCTCGCATTCGCGGCGAGGACGGCTGCGAGGATCTGCCGGGATGCTTGGGGGCGACCCGCGTTTTGCTGGTGATTCGCCCAGAGCTAGTCGCTCCACGGGCTTCCCCGGTGTGGAGGTTGTCCATATCCGTGGAAACGGAACCGGAGTTCCGTTTGTAATGGCACTTCGAATGCCAGGGGTTTTTTTTGTTCATTTTGGCTTTCGGGGCCTGAACACATATGTAATTACGGCACGGAGCCGTGTTTTTTCCTTATTTTTGAGCACTAAGACTCGCCTGTTGACTATCTGAACCGCTTCACCAAGCATGAGTCACCCCGTGTCAAGGTGACGAGTGAGGTATCCGTATCCCGGAGGCGTAGGAGTCCCTCGGTTCGGTCGGCCTTGCTGTCCGAGGTTCCTCTAGCTTAGTTAAAGAGACCCCTCGGCCGCTCCTCGTCGAGCCGAGGCCAGGGGTAGCGATATCAGCATGAACAGAGGCGGAGTTGGCTCGGAAATGAAACCTGGTTGGCCGGAGCCTAGCCGGGTTGTCCGTTGGCAGGATCGACGTCGGAGTTGATCAGCCGAGGCTTCGGACCGGGCTAGCGCCCTCGGAAGATGGTTGGCCGAGGCCCCAGAGGTGGCCGGCCGAGCCGCCTGCTCGGGCCGGATTCCCGGAGAAGTCCCCGGCAGCGATAACCCAGGCGTGGTGATGACGTCGTCCTTCGGAGCGGAGACCCTCGGACCGCGTCGCCGTCCGAGGCTAGGTCGGGCCTCGTCGAAGGTGCCGTCGATGCCGAGGGTGTTGCCGCCCCCTTCCAGCGTCAAGACCTGAGCCTGCAGGACCAGATTGTCTTGAAGCGTGTGCCTTGTGCGGCCGTCGAGGCCAGAACACGCACCCTCGCTGCGTTTTAAAGCTGCGTCTCTTTTCCTCTTGTTTCGAGTATCTGGACTTTTTGTCGGTAACAGGGATGTTAGTGCGAGCGAGAGTTGCTTCTCGCGGAAGGTGATGAGTGAGGTATCCGTATCCCAGAGGCGTGGGAGTCCCTCGGCTCGGTCAGCCTTGCCGCTTACGCGTACTTTCACCCGTCCGTGAGGCCCTGTCGCCGACTCGGTCGAGAAGGCTCGAAGGATCGCTTCGGCAGAAGGGCTTCCGAACGTAAAGACTCGTTCGATCCGCGGAGCCACTTTATCCGAACGCGAGTTACTTATCGCAGAAGGTGATGAGTGAGGTATCCGTATCCCGGAGGCGTAGGAGTCCCTCGGCTCGGTCAGCCTTGGCTGCTTACGTGTACTCCATCGTTTCCAGGACCCACTTTTCGAAGTAGTCAAAAGGCACAAAAGATATTCTGGTAGAAGAGATTTTTTCGAGGAAAATTTTGACGCAGAGGGGGTTTCCCCCCTTTTAGCCCCCGAGGGAGGGTCGGGCTTTGCTGAGGTGAGGCCGACCCTTCCTTGTTGACTAAACTTTGCGTGAGTGCAAGGTATATGAACAACTTGGAAACATCTTAAGGGTAGAAGCGACGTAGCTGTTGGATGTTCCAAGCGTTGCCGTAGACCTCGCCTTGACTGTTGGCCAGCTTGTACGTTCCGGGCTTCAGAACTTTGGCGATGACGAATGGCCCCTCCCAGGGGGGCGTGAGCTTGTGCCTCCCTCGGGCGTCTTGCCGCAGCCGAAGCACCAGGTCTCCCACCTGAGATCTCGGGGTCGGACCCCTCGGGCGTGGTAGCGTCGCAGGGACTGCTGATACCGCGCCGAGTGTAGTAAGGCCCTGTCCCGAGCCTCTTCCAGCTGGTCCAGCGAGTCTTCTCGGCTAGCTTGGTTGCTTTGATCGTCGTAGGCTCTCGTCCTCGGGGAGCCGTATTCCAGGTCCGTGGGCAAGACGGCCTCGGCCCCGTAGACCAGGAAGAACGGCGTGAAACCCGTGGCTCGGCTCGGCGTCGTCCTCAGGCTCCAGACCACCGAGGGGAGTTCCTTCATCCATCGCTTGCCGAACTTGTTGAGGTCGTTGTAAATCCGAGGATTGAGCCCTTGTAGAATCATGCCATTGGCACGCTCTACTTGCCCATTCGACATGGGATGAGCTACGGCAGCCCAGTCCACCCGGATGTTGTGATCCTCGCAAAAATCCAAGAATTTTCTGCCGGTGAACTGGGTGTCGTTGTCGGTGATGATGGAGTTTGGGACCCCGAAGCGATGGATGATGTTGGTGAAGAACGCCACCGCCTGCTCGGACCTGATGCTGTTCAGGGGTCGGACCTCGATCCATTTGGAGAATTTATCGACGGCGACCAGCAGGTGCGTGTAGCCCCCGGGCGCCTTCTGCAGAGGGCCGACGAGGTCCAGACCCCACACAGCGAAGGGCCAGGTGATGGGTATCGTCTGCAGAGCCTGAGCGGGCAGGTGGGTCTGCTTCGCATGGAATTGACACCCTTCGCAGGTGCGGACAATTCTAGTGGCGTCGGCCACCGCCGTCGGCCAGTAGAAGCCTTGCTGGAAAGCGTTCCCGACGAGGGCTCGAGGCGCTGCGTGATGGCCGCAAGCCCCCGAGTGTATCTCTTGCAGGAGTTCCTGACCTTCGGCGATGGAGATGCACCGCTGGAGGATGCCCGAGGGGCTGCGGTGGTAGAGCTCCTTCTCATCGCCCAGCAAGACGAACGACTTGGCGCGTCGCGCTACCCGCCGTGCCTCGGCCTGGTCGAGGGATAGCTCTCCTTGGCGGAGATATTGCAGGTACGGGGCCTGCCAATCTTGATCAGGCGTGACCCTGCCCCGCTCCTCCTCGATGCGCAGCGCCTCGCCCTCGGGAGCCGAGGGTTCCTCGGGCTGAACCGAGGACGGCTCAGGCTGGGCCGAGGTTACCTCGGACGGGGCCGAGGGCTCCTCGGGCTCGGGCGCGTCGCTGATCTTGACGGAGGGTTGGTGCAGATCCCGGGAGAAGACGTCCGGGGGAACCGTCGTTCGCCCCGAGGCTATCTTTGCCAGCTCGTCCGCAGTCTCGTTGTAGCGCCGGGCGATGTGGTTAAGCTCGAGCCCGTAGAACTTGTCTTCCAGGCGTCGAACCTCATCACAATAGGCCTCCATCTTTGGGTCACGGCAGTGGGAGTTCTTCATGACCTGGTCGATGACGAGCTGCGAGTCGCCGCGAGCGTCGAGGCGTCGGACCCCTAGCTCGATGGCGATTCGCAATCCGTTGATCAGAGCTTCGTACGCAGCCACATTGTTGGACGCCGGGAAATGGAGGCGCTGCACGTAGCGCAGGTGTTTCCCGAGGGGCGAGACGAAGAGCAGGCCCGCGCCGGCCCCCGTCTTCATCAGCGACCCGTCAAAAAACATGGTCCAGAGCTCCGGTTGGATCGGAGCCATCGGCAACTGTGTGTCGATCCATTCGGCTACGAAGTCCGCTAGTACCTGGGACTTGATGGCCTTCCGAGGGGCGAACGAGATCGTCTCGCCCATGATTTCCACCGCCCACTTTGCGATCCGTCCCGAGGCCTCTCGGCACTGGATGATCTCCCCCAGGGGGAAGGATGACACCACAGTTACCGGATGAGACTTGAAGTAATGTCGCAACTTTCACCTCGTTAGGATCACTGCATACAGCAGCTTCTGAACTTGTGGGTAGCGGATCTTGGTTTCGGACAGCACCTCGCTGACGAAGTAAACTGGCCTCTGAATGGGCAACGCATGCCCCTCTTCTTGCCTTTCGACCATGATCGCGGCGCTAACCACCTGAGTGGTAGCGGCGACGTAGACCAAGAGGGCTTCTCCATCAGCTGGGGGTACCAAGACGGGCGCCTGGGTGAGGAGCGCCTTCAGGTTCTCGAGAGCTTCCTCGGCCTCGGGGGTCCAAGTGAAGCACTCGGCCTTCCTTAAGAGACGGTACAGAGGCAGGCCTCTTTCGCCAAGGCGTGAGATGAAACGGCTCAAGGCCGTGAGACATCCCATGACCCTCTGTATGCCTTTTAAGTCCTTGATGGGCCCCATGCTGGTGATGGCTGCGATCTTCTCCGGGTTGGCTTCGATGCCCCGCTTGGAGACGATGAATCCCAGGAGCATGCCTCGGGGCACCCCGAAGACACACTTCTCGGGATTGAGCTTGACGTCCTTTGCCTTGAGGCACCGGAATGTCGCTTCAAGGTCGGAGAGAAGGTCGGAGGCTTTCCTTGTCTTGACTACGATGTCATCGACGTAGGCCTCGACCGTGCGACCGATGTGTTCGCTGAACACATGGTTCATGCACCGCTGGTACGTTGCACCCGCGTTCCTCAAACCGAACGGCATGGTGACATAGCAGTACATGCCGAAGGGCGTGATGAAAGAAGTCACGAGCTGGTCGGACTCTTTCATCTTGATTTGATGATACCCTGAGTAGGCATCGAGGAAAGACACGGTTTCGCACCCAGCAGTGGAATCCATGATTTGATCGATGCGAGGTAGAGGGTAGGGAACCTTCGGACATGCTTTGTTGAGACCAGTGTAGTCCACACACATCCGCCATTTCCCCCCTTTCTTCCTCACAAGCACAGGGTTGGCAAGCCATTCGGGATGGAATACCTCTTTGATGAACCCTGCTGCCATTAGCTTGTGGATCTCCTCGCCTATCACCCTGCGCCTTTCCTCGTCGAATCGGCGCAGAGGCTGCCTGACCGGTCGGGCTCCGGCCCGAATATCCAGCGAGTGCTCGGCGACATCCCTCGGTATGTCGGGCATGTCTGAGGGACTCCACGCAAAGACATCGGCGTTTGCGCGGAGAAAGTCGACGAGCACTGCTTCCTATTTGGGGTGGAGCCCGGAACCGATCCGGATCTGCTTGGAGGTGTCGCCACCAGGGTCGAGAGGGACGGCCTTAACCGTCTCCGCTGGCTCGAAGTTGCCGGCGTGTCGCTTCACGTCCGGCACCTCTCGGGAGAGGTTTTCCAGGTCGGCGATGAGGGCCTCGGACTCGGCGAGGGCCTCGGCGTACTCCACGCACTCCACATCGCATTCGAACGCGCGTTTGTACGTGGGGTCGACGGTGATGACCCCGTTGGGGCCCGGCATCTTGAGCTTCAGGTAGGTGTAGTTGGGGATGGCCATGAACTTCGCGTAGCATGGCCTCCCCAATACTGCGTGGTAGGTTCCTCGGAACCCGACCACCTCGAACGTCAAAGTCTCCCTTCGGAAGTTGGAGGGCGTTCCGAAGCAGACAGGAAGGTCGAGCCGTCCGAGGGGCTGGACGCGCTTCCCAGGAATGATCCCGTGGAAGGGCGCAGCGCCTGCTCAGACGGAAGACAGATCGACGCGCAGGAGCCTGAGGGTCTCGGCGTAGATGATATTGAGGCAGCTGCCCCCATCCATCAGGACCTTGGTGAGCCTGATGTCGCCGATGATGGGATCGACGACGAGCGGGTATTTCCCCGGGCTCGGCACGTGGTCGGGGTGGTCATCTTGGTCGAAGGTGATGGGCTTGTCGGACCAGTCTAGGTAGACTGGCGCCGCCACCTTCACCGAGCAGACCTTCTGACGCTCTCGCTTACGATGCCGAGCCGAGGCATTCGCCGCATGCCCTCCACAGATCATGAAGCAGTCGCGGACCTCGGGGAACTCTCCTGCTTGGTGATCTTCCTTTTTGTTGTCGTCACGGGCCCTGCCACCCTCTGCGGGTGGCCCGGCCTTGTGGAAGTGGCGCCGAAGCATGACGCACTCCTCGAGGGTGTGCTTGACGGGCCCCTGATGGTAAGGGCACGTCTCCTTGAGCATCTTGTCGAAGAGGTTAGCCCCTCCGGGGGGCTTCCGAGGGTTCTTGTACTCGGCAGCGGCGACAAGGTCTGCGTCGGCGGCGTCGCGTTTCGCTTGCGACTTCCTCCTGCCTTTCTTCTTGGCGCCGAGCGGAGTAGACGCCTCGGGAGCATCCTCCGACGGGCGGCCCTAGGGCTGCTTGTCCTTTCGGAAGATGGCCTCGACCGCCTCCTGGCCAGAGGCGAACTTGGTGGCGATGTCCATCAGCTCGCTCGCCCTGGTGGGGGTCTTGCGACCCAATTTGCTCACCAGGTCACGGCAAGTGGTGCCGGCAAGGAACGCGCCGATGACATCGGAGTCGGTGATGTTGGGCAGCTCGGTGCGCTGCTTCGAGAATCGCCGGATGTAGTCCCGAAGAGACTCTCCCGGCTGTTGCCGGCAGCTTCGGAGGTCCCAGGAATTCCCGGGGCGCACGTACGTGCCCTGGAAGTTGCCGGCGAATGCTTGGACCAAATCCTCCCAGTTGGAAATCTGCCCCGGAGGCAGGTGCTCCAACCAAGCGCGAGCAGTGTCGGAGAGGAACAAGGGGAGGTTGCGGATGATGAGGTTGTCGTCGTCCGTTCCACCCAGTTGACAGGCCAGGCGGTAGTCCGCGAGCCACAATTCCGGTCTTGTTTCCCCCGAGTACTTTGTGATAGTAGTCGGGGGTCGGAATCGGGCCGGAAACGGCGCCTGCCGAATGGCCCGGCTGAAGACCTGCGGACCGGGTGGTTCGGGCGAGGGACTCCGATCCTCCCCGCTGTCGTAGCGTCCCCCACTCCTGGGGCGATAGCCTCGGCGCACCCTTTCGTCGAGGCGGGCCCGACGGTCGCGATGAGGGTGCTCGTCGCCGAGGTGGCCCGGGGCCGCAGGCGCGGTGTTGCGCGTGCGCCCGGTGTAGACCGAGGCTTCCCGCATGGGTCGGGAAGTCGCGGCACGAGGTTCCGAGGGGTACCCCTGCCTTCGGGAGGCAGAGCTCTCGGCCCGCCGGGCCGCAGCGCCTTCCAGGAGATGCTTGAGCTCTCTCTGGATTCGCCGACCCTCGGTGGTTGATGACTCCGGCATCGCGCGGAGGAGCATCGCTGCGGCTGCCAGGTCCTGACCGGTCCCGCTGGATGCGGGCGGCGGCCTGTCCCTGGCATCGTTGGCGATGCGATGCTGGAGACCCTGGGGCAGGTGATGTATTTCTCCGGCCGGGGGCTGGCCCGCCCATACCTGCCCGACATCCCGGCGGATCGACTCGAGCGCTCCTGCCCCCTCGTCGAGCCCGGCCTGCGCCCCACGGACTTGCTCGAGCTGTGGGTCGTGACCCCCCGCCGGAACGGGGACCACAGCTAGCTCCCGCGGGATGTCGGCGCGAGGCACTGGCCTAGGGAGATCACCATCCTCCGGCATGCCGAGACGGTTGCCTCCGGAGGGATCCCCTAGCTCGACGTGGAAACATTCGCGGCTCGGGCCGTAGTCCTTGTCGTCAAGGCTGCGGCTGCCGTCGGAACAGTCGGAGAGGCAGTAGTTGCATGCGGTCATGAAGTCCCGCATTGCACTGGGGTTGCCAGATCCAGAGAAATCCCAGCAGATGCTGGGGTCGTCATCTTCCTTGGACCCAGAGGGCCCGTAGGTCGAGACGCCCGTCAATCGGTCCCAAGGCGACCGCACACGAAACCCAAGAGAGGTTGTACTCGCCTCAACGTGAGCGCCCGCGAGAGCGAGGTCGCTAGACGGGTTGAGGTCGAGTCGAAATGACGAAGGATGGGAATCGGTCGGTACCTTTTGGTCGACGAGGAGCGACGAAGTCACGTCGGGGACTGATTGCGCCGTCGTCCTGGGTACGAGGGCGACGTCCTGCAGGCCCTCCGTGAGCGTGCTAGCGTCGTCCACTTGCTCGGGGTTGGCGTGTTGCGGGGGGCGGCGCTCGCCTTCGCCTCAAACGTGAGGGTGACACCCGACGCGTCCTCCGTTGGGGCGCTGGGGATGTCGATTCGCTCGACAGCCGACGGAGCGCAGCCTCCCGCTCGGCCCTGGCTGCCCCGCCTCCTCCTCCGATGGCGAGGGAGAGGATGGGGCGAGCTCGAATGTTGTTCTTCCCCCACGCGGGGAAGACGTCATCGATTCCGCCGCCGGCGGGCGGGCTGTCGGCCACCATTGTCGCCGTCGCGCGGCGGTGGAAGGAGTATCATGTCGTAGCTGCCGTCGAAAGACATGAACTCAAGACTCCCGAAACGGAGCACCGTCCCGGGTTGGAGAGGTCGTTGGAGACTGCCCATCTGGAGCTTGACGGGAAACTGCTCGTCAACACGCAGCAGGCCCCTACCTGGCGCGCCAACTGTCGGCGTTTCGAGACCGGGGGGTCCCTAAGCCGATGAGTGAGTGTGCCGCGTGCCCCAGCCCAGATGGGTCGAGCACGTGGGCGAGCGCGAAGGGGGGAGAGCGAGGTGGCCGGAGCCGAGTCGTGAGGGAGGTGGAGATCCCGCGGCCTTCGTGTTCGTCCCGCGCCCAGGTCGGGTGCGCTTGCAGTAGGGGGTTACAAGCGTCCACGCGGGTGAGGGAAGCGAGTGGCCCCAAGAGAGCGCCTGCCCCTGCCCTCGTTCCCGCGGGGCCAACCTTCTCTAAGAAGGCCCTGGTCCTTCCTTTTATAGGCGTAAGGAGAGGATCCAGGTGTACAATGGGGGTGCAGCAGAGTGCTACGTGTCTAGCGGGGGAGAGCTAGCGCCCTAGGTACATGCCAATGTGGCAGCCGGAGAGAACTTGGCACCCAGCTGGTGTGGTGTCGTGGCCGTCGGAGGAGTAACGGAGCCTGGTGGAGGGACAGCTGTCGGAACAGTTGGGCTCTTGCTGACATCCCCCTGCTTCCGTAAGGGAGCTGAGAGCCGCCGTCGTCATGGGTCTAGCGGGGCACCATCATTGCCTATCTGGCGGAGCTAGCCAGATGGGACGTCGGTCTTGTTCTCTGCGGCCCGAGTCGGCTTAGGGTAGGGTGATGATGGCGCTTCCTGTTGATGTGGCGGACTTGTGCCCTAGGTCGGGCGACGTGGAGGCTCCTCCGAAGCCGAAGTCGAGTCTGTCCTGCATGGCCGAGGCCGAGCCCGAGCCCCTGGGTCGGGCGAGGCGGAGGTCGTTCGGCAGAGGCCAGGGCGGAGTCCGACCCCTGGGGTCGGGCGAAGCGGAGTTCGTCGTCTTCCGGGGCCTAGCCCGAGTCCGAGCCCTGGGTCGGGCGGAGCGGAGTTCGCCGTCTTCCGGGGCCTTAGCCCGAGTCCGAGCCCTGGGTCGGGCGGAGCGGAGTTCGCCGTCTTCTGGGGCCCTAGCCCGAGTCCGAGCCCTGGGTCGGGCGGAGCGGAGTTCGCCGTCTTCCGGGGCCTTAGCCCGAGTCCGAGCCCTGGGTCGGGCGGAGCTTCCTATGGTGCCTTTGGCAAGGCCTGACTGCCTGTCCGTCTCACTCTTTGCGTTAAATGCCCCTGTGACTCGGTCGGTCGGTGCGGCGATTTAGTCAGGGTTGCTTCTTAACGAAGGCAAGGCCTCGGGCGAGCCGGAGATGCGTCTGCCGTAAAAAAGGGGGCCTCGGGCGAGACGGAAACACCTCAGGGTCGGCTGCCCTTGCCCGAGGCTAGGCTCGGGCGAGGCGTGATCGAGTCGCTCGTATGGACTGATCCCTGACTTAATCGCACCCATCAGGCCTTTGCAGCTTTATGCTGATGGGGGTTACCAGCTGAGAATTAGGCGTCTTGAGGGTACCCCTAATTATGGTCCCCGACAAAAGGGAATCATGACTCGTGGGTAAAGTGTGCGACCTCTGCAGAGGGAATGAAACTGATATATCAGCCGTGCTCACGGTTAAGAGCGACCTTGGGATCCTCTTTGATTAGAGATACAGATGATATGAGACACAATGGTTTTATTTATGGTTTTGGTTCGATGCTGATATTGGTGTTTCCTCGATGAGGAAATGGTTCATGGGTTGGTTATCTGATAAAACTTGGCTTCCACTAATAATAAATACCTGACCAACTAAAAGCAACTGCTTGAGCTTAACCCCACATAAAGCTAGTCCATCTCAGCCAAACAGGACATTTGCTGAGTACGTTGATGTGTACTCACCCTTGCTTTCACAAAACACTAGGTTGCCTTTGGTGCAATCTATGCTCAGGTAAAGAAGAAGGCATCGAGGTGGATCTCCAGGAGTTCTAGGACTTCGATGAGTTCGAGGATTAGGCTAGCGAATTCCCCCAGTCAGCTGCCTGTGGTGGGTTGTTTACGTTGGCTACGTTTCGATTCTGTGCACTTTGATTTATATTATGTAAATGACTCTAGTCTTTAATATTATTACCTACTCTTTATTGTAAATTCGAAGCATTGTGCTATGATGAGTCATTTATGTAATCGTTGTGTACGTGAATTTCTGATCCTGGCACGTACATGGTTCGCATTCGGTTTACCTTCAAAACCGGGTGTGACAGTTATAAAACGAGTGCTGAGTAGTATTATTACAATACCAAGGGAGGCAAAAACTCCTCCCGATAAGTTCTTACATAAAAGTTTCTTATGGAGGACCAGGTCCTCCCGCAGCTTCACTCTTGTTTTTCTTCATTTGGAACCACCTTGGTACAAAAGCAACAAAAATTTGCTGCTTCCTCACCTAAAAACAACAAGGGAATAAACCCTGAGTATGGAATTACTCAGCAAGTCTTACCCGACTAAAGAAAAGACTCTCAAGGGTATGCTGGTTATAAGGGAGTCAAGGTAAGGCATCTCAAGATCAAAGACTCTGTTTTGCATAAATGCTTACTAAGAGTGGATCCTTAAAAATCCAGTTTTATTGTCAAGTTAGGTAAACTTACCTGTATCTAGAGTTCTTGCTAACCTAGTTCAAGCACTTGGCCTTCACTAGCCAATTTCTTATCAACCACTCATTTTCACTAGATGGCTACGTGTAAGTCAGTGACCAAGTCTTCATAACCGCGAAGGTACGACGATCCGAATCGATTATACTCAGCTGAAGATCTCCAATCACACGACATATGTAGCACTTAACCCTTGCATATGTCAACCCGTCACCGGGGTTCTTAAGACCAGATCAGGTTCACGCAAATCGAGAGCACAGATACACCACCGTCTTGCCTCTTGCTACGGAGGGTACACGCTACTCTCGCCACCGCTCCACGCCCATTTCGTGTTATCTTATTCTGGCCTTAGTCTGCCCGAGGCAAGGCTTACCCATGACGAGGCATGTGACCAGTTAAAGGGTCCTCGGTCAGCAGGCCTACATCGAGACGGTCCTTAATTGACTCAGACGGAGACACTACACCGAGACTCTCTTCTTATGCAAGTCACCCGCCCGGTCCCAGCTTAATCATTTAAACCCAAAAACTTGGTACCTGGCAGAGGTACATCTTTTCCGATGTTGAATCCATCACGGCCGTGATGGATTCACCATCAAGTTTTATTTCAAAACAACCCTCCCACTTTGCCAATCATCTTTTGTGAAACAAAACCTTTTGTTTTTGCTAAAGCAATACTAAGCATAGTAAATCTTTTTGTAAAAACAGGGTTTCAAGAAAAGTAATCAAAGATCAAGGAAGTCAAAGCAGGAATTGTTTAAGCATTCAACTCCTATCACCTAATGCATCAATCAAGTGAGAAAGATTTTAAAAACATCAAGGAAGGTGGCAAATGCACCGGGGCTTGCCTTCGTTAGTAGGTGAGTTAGGCTCAGGCCCATAGATGTCAAAGTAGAGACAAGTTCCTGCCTGAGATTCTAAAGGTGGTGGTGTCTTCTCTTCGGTCACTTCAATCTCTTCTTCGTTTTCTAAACATAATCATGTATATAAAAATGAATGCCATGTAATGCTCATTAGAGTGCAAAGATAATAAGAATTTATTATCTAAGGTCTTGAATATAATTTTCCTTCACGGAACTCCGAGAACTTAGGGTTTCCGGAGTCAGTAAAGGAGTTCACAGGGCAGGGGTGGGGGTTTTGGGTTCTAGTTATCAAACAAAGTCCAAATCAAACCAAATTCTACCCAAGTCTTCTAAATAATGTATAGAACTTATATAAAAAGTTTGGACAATTTTGGAATTACCATTTATCTCCTAAAAATCCAGAACTAATAGTTTAATCTAGTTTAAATGCCTTAAAATTCCTTATTTAACCTAAAAATCATGAAACTATTTTTATTAAATACTATGGAAAATAAGAAGTCTAGGAAAATTGGTTTGACAATTTTAGGATTTTTCTACAATTTATAACAGATTTTCAAAGCTCTACTGAAAAAGAAAAAGATTGAATAGTGTTGGGCTGGTTTCAGCCCAAGCGGCCCAATCCAGAGGGGAAAGCGCGCGCGCGTCCGCGGCAAAGCTGGCTGTTTTGTGAAAAGGGCCTCAGAGTATTTACTAACCGAAAACAGGTTCTTCCACTGTTTAACAGAGTCACTGACCGTTTACAGAAAGACCCTCGTACTCCTATCCATTCTCGGTTTGAAGTCCACGACGGCGTCGAGCGCGGGGAAGCTCCGACGAGCACCTGTACCGGCAGAATGGGGCAATGACTAGGGTCTTCGAGCGACTAACACCCAATTGAACCCTCCCCGATCCATTCCCCCAACCCAATTTCATCAATGACTAACTAATTAGCCCTGGCCACGACGACCGAGAACCATGCGGACAGGGAAGTGTGTTCCCGGCGATTGGTGAGCCCGCAGTCCAAATTGGTGGTTCGACAAGCATCACAGAGCTATGAGAGTGCTCAAACAAGGAAGCAGGGGACAGGGACTGACCTGTGGATGGCTGGCCACGGTGAGGTGCTTACACGATGGCGGAGAATTGATTTGGGGCGAATTCAAAATTCGCGAGCTCTGGCGAACGGTTGCTAGCGATTCGCGGTGGCTGGGTGAGTGATGACCCTGCGGGGCTGGTGGGGGCTTCAATTTATAGGGCTCAACGGCGGTGGCTGGGAATTCGGATGATAATGCGCGACGGACGGAGGAAAGGAAGGGCACTGGTGCAGTGGTTTTGTGTCCTCAGTCGTGGCGAGCTCACCAGCGTTGATTTAACGGTTGTAAATAGGCATGGTGATGCGACGGAGGTGTTCGAATACATGGCGCAAGACCGAGCGACGGCGGTTCACCGACGAGCTTATCGGCTCAAGCCGCAAGGTAGAGGGGAAGTACGGTGGGGGGGTCACCGGAGTGGCGTCCAACGCATGGCCTTTACCGATGGCCTTATCTTGTCACCGACGACGTGAATCACAACGGCGGTGGCGCGAATCACGGTGAAGCTCAGTCATCGGTGGTGAGAGCCCCGCGCTGGCGATCTGATCCGGTGCAGACACTGTACCATGGGATCGCCATTCAGTCCATCTGACAGCCAAACTTGGAGCTAAATTTTCTCTTAATTTCTAATGACAACTCAACTCAAGCTCTACAGCAAAATAGTAAATCAATATACCATCTACAATATTGCTATATGGTGTTGTCTCAAAAAGCTAATAGATCATGCTTAAAATTGGGCTTGAAGTTGATGTCAGTTTACTGTCAGTCTGATTTCAGACTTTAAGTAGCCTGACAGCCCAACTTTAGGCTTAATTATCTCTAGGTTTTTCTTAACAACTGAGCTCACACTCTTAAGCAAAGTTGTTCTCCTATGATTGAGCTACAAACTTGATGTGGTGACCTAGGGCAAAAACCCTAGAGCTTGAAAGTTACAAGGCTCCAAAGTTGAGCTCAAAAATCTGAAATTCAGACTTAGAGTGAAATCTCAATTAGGGTCCTTTTTGCAAATGAATCCAAAACTTAGGATTTGGCTTGTAAACCTTCCCAAATGTGAACCATGTGACTTTATATGCTTTAACATAGTAGTTTTTACACTTTAGTCCAAATGTGCACAATTTTTGCACATAGGCCCCTAGGGTTTGGACTTAGGGTTTTCTAGGGTTCAAATGGGGGTTTTGGATATCCTAGGGGTATAAATGTGATTCAAGTTTATTTTTGGGAATATTTCATGACTATTTCCCTAAAGCTTTTAGGTTTTCTCAACTTGGGCTAGGTTTTACCCCTTTAATCCCTATCTAGGGTTAAGTTCCCTATCCAGGGTTCTATTTGCAAAATGCTATAACAATACAACTTGTTTGAAATTTTTACCTAGTAAATGCACTCTAGGTGTGTCAAACATATGCAATGCCAATGTTTATGATGCCATGCTCAAGTTTTAGTTGCAGTAACACCAGGGGTGTTACATCCTTCCCCCCCCATAAAAGAATCTCGTCCCGAGATTAGAAGTCCTAGAGTAAGTAATGGAAAAGGAAATGTTTCACATTCTTATTTCCTTATTTTTGGTACAAGGCAGGGGTGGTGTGGGGTTCACTCCTTTATTACAACAACTATACACACTTTACAAATTACATGAGGCTATAAAGCCTGGGAAATTCTTATCTAAAAAGTCTTGAGTTTCCCATGTAGCATCTTCTTCAGAATGTTGGTTCCACTGTATCTTATAGAACTTGAGTGTTTTTCTCCGGGTAACCCTGTCCTTTTGATCCAAGACTCGAATGGGATGTTCGGAATATGTCAAGTCTGGTTCAAGGACAACATCTATCACTTCAACGGTTCGATCAGGAACCCGAAGACATTTCTTCAATTATGATACATGGAACACATTGTGTACATCAAACAAGGTTTTAGGTAGTTGAAGTCGATATGCCACTGCCCATATCTTTCAAGTATAGGGAATGGACCAATGTACCTGGGCGCAAGCTTTCCTTTTATCCCGAAACGCGGTACACCCTTCATTGGTGAAACCTTCAGGTAGACATAGTCCCCTTCAAGAAAATACAAGGGCATTCGCCGTTTGTCTGCATAACTCTTTTGACGAGCTTGGGCTTTCTTCATATTATGAATTATTTTCTAAACCTTTTCTTCGGTCTCTTTCACTATATCATGCTTAAAGAAGTACCTTTCACCAGATTCAGACCAATTTAGCGGAGTACAACATCGTCGTCCATATAAAGCTTCGAAAGGTGCCATCTTGATACTTTCTTGATAGCTATTATTATATGAAAACTCCGCTAAAGGCAAGCATTCATCCCATTTTTGCGAGAAGTCCAGAACACATGCCCGCAGCATATCTTCAAGTATTTGATTAACCCTCTCAGTCTGCCCACTTGTTTGTGGATGATAGGCCGAACTGTGGAGCAATTTGGTACCCAGGGACTTATGAAGTTCTTCCCAGAATTTGGATACGAATTGAGGTCCACGATCCGACACTATAGTCTTCGGAACCCCGTGCAAACTGAGAATACGAGCAATATACAATTGGGCATAAACAGCAACTGGGTGCACTGTCTTGACGGGTAGAAAATGAGCAATTTTCGTAAGCCGATCAACAATAACCCAGATAGAGTCATACCCTTTTGCGGTCCTGGGCAATCCCACAATAAAGTCCATACTTATGTCTTCCCATTTCCATGTTGGTATTGGTAGAGACCGTAATGGACCGGTAGCTTTCAAGTGTATGGCTTTGACATGTCTGCAGGTGTCACATCTAGCCACATAGCGTGCAATTTCAATCTTCATTTTCGTCCACCAATAATGTTGTTTCAGATCTTGGTACATCTTAGTGCTTCCAGGATGAATAGAATAGCGACTAAGATGTGCTTCATCAAGAATTTTCTTGCGGATCTCTTCATTCTTCGGCACCACTATGCGGTTATTAAACCATACAATGCCTTGATCATCTTCTTTGAAACATTTGGCTTTTCTAGCCCTTATCTTCTCACGAATGTGTTTCATACCCTCATTATCCCTTTGAGCATCAATTATCCTTTGCAAGATGACTGACTCAAGCTTTAGCTGACTTAGGGTTCCTTGTTGGACCATTCCCAGGTTTAGCTTCTCCATCTCCTGACATAATGTATTGTCAGAGATCTTCACCGTAAGACATTGACAGGAAACCTTACGGCTAAGTGCATCTGCCACCACATTGGCCTTGCCTGGGTGATAATGAATTTCCAGTTCATAATCTTTAATAAGCTCAAGCCATCGCCTTTGTCTCATGTTCAATTCTGACTGGGTGAAGATATACTTCAAGCTTTTATGATCTGTATAAATGTGACAGATATTACCCAGCAGATAATGACGCCAAATCTTCAGGGCATGAACCACAGCAGCTAGCTCTAGATCATGAGTTGGATAATGCTCCTCATGTCGGCGCAACTGCCTTGAAGCATACACAATTACTCGGCCTTCTTGCATTAACACACAGCCGAGTCCACTGCCTGATGCATCACAATACACATCAAAGGGCTTGGTGATGTCCGGTTGAGCCAATGCTAGAGCAGTGGTTAATAATGTCTTCAATTGTTCAAAAGCTTCGTTACACTTGGAAGACCAATTGAATTTAATATCATTCTTCAATAAACTTGTGATTGGCTTCACAAGCTTAGAAAAATCTGGTATAAATCGGCGGTAATATCCAGCCAGTCCAAGGAAACTTCGGACTTGATGAACAGTGGTTGGGGTTTCCACTCCAAAATGTCCTTGACTTTGCTGGGATCTACCGCAATCCCCCTGGCAGATAGAACATGTCCCAGAAATTGAATTTCCTCCAGCCAAAACGCGCATTTGCTGAACTTAGCATACAACTGATGTTCTCTCAAGCGCGTTAACACGATCCGTAAATGTTGAGCATGCTCCTCTTCATTTTTAGAATATATTAGAATATCGTTAATGAAGACCACCACAAACTTGTCCAACTCGGGCATGAATACTGAGTTCATCAAATACATGAAGTGGGCAGGAGCATTTGTCAATCCGAAAGACATTACCAGGTATTCAAATAACCCATACCGCATGGTGAACGCGGTCTTTGGTATATCCTCGGGCCGAATACGGATCTGATGATAGCCCGATCTGAGATCAATCTTGGAGAATACCCTCGCGCCGGTCAGTTGATCAAATAAAATGTCAATCCTCGGAAGAGGGTACTTGTTCTTGATAGTGACCTCATTCAGGGGTCGATAATCCACACACATCCGTAAAGTTTGATCCTTCTTCTTGACGAATATGGCTGGACAACCCCATGGTGATGAGCTTGGCCGGATGAATCCTTTCTCAAGTAGATCTTGTAATTGAATCTTTAATTTTGCTAACTCATTTGGAGGCATTCGGTACGATCTTCGAGAAATGGGAGCCGTACCGGGCTTCAACTCAATTACAAATTCTACATCCCTTTTAGGTGGCAATCCAGGCAAATCCTCTGGAAAGATATCGGGAAACTCGCATACTACTGGAATATCCTTGATTTTCGGTATAATGGCTTCATAAACTCTGCCAGTAGCTTTGCTTGGAATGGGGATAGATAAGAGAATTTCTTCTTGATTATGACTCAACCTGATAGTTCTTTGATTAGTGTTGAGGGTTGCTTTATGCTTGGCCAACCAATTCATACCCAAAATGACATCTATGTCTTGGCCTTTCAGAACGATCATATTAGTAGGAAAGTCCCGTCCAGCCAAGGTTACGGGCACTTGATAGGCCACTTCTCTAGTAAAGATTTGTCCCCCAGGTGAGTGAATTTTAAACCCTTCTTTTGATTCATGGCATGAAATACAATGTTGCTCCACAAATTTCTTGCTGATGAATGTATGCGAAGCACCAGAATCAAAGAGAATAACTGCGGGATGATTGGCCAAAAAGAACGTACCCATCATTACCGGCTCTCCGTCCGGTGTAGTGGCCACTTGCGTATAATATATGCATCCCGTCTTCTTGGTATTTTTGCCCGAAGTATTTTCCTTGACTTGAGACGAATTCCCAGATCCTTGCTGATTATTTGACTGGTTCTGCTTTGGATAAGGGCAATCCTTGAAGAAATGCCCAGATTTGCCACAATTGTAACATCCAGTCAATGAACTGGGTAGAGCAGGGAATTGAGTGCCTGGGGCACCCGACTAACTTGGGGCAGTGGGGGCATTATTGGGACGAATAAATATTGGCTGCTTAAAAGGGAAGGAGGGTGCACGAGAGCGATTCTGGGTGGAAGGCTGGAGAACAAACCGTTGCCTTTTCACTGGGCCCTGACTAGGCCTATCACCTCCACATCCCTTAGACTTTCCGACACCTGCATACTTCGCTTCTACTACCAATGTTGTACTGACAGCTCATCCATAAGTAAGATCTATGCAGGTTGCCATTTTTTTTGCAGTCGATCATTTAAACCTCTCATAAAACAATTCTTCTTCTTCAAATCGGTGTTCACTTGATCGATTGCATACTGCGACAGGTGATTGAACTTATTGAGATACTGATTAACAGTATCCCCTCCTTGCTTCAGCTTCATAAATTCTTCTTGCTTCATGTGAAGAACACCTTCTGGTATATAATGTTCGCGGAAGGCCACCTTGAATTCTTCCCATGTTATTTGATGATTGGCCGGTTGAACGGCCACGAAATTTCCCCACCAGGTGCTGGCAGGGCTGCGCAGTTGCTGGGCTGCGAATAAAGGCTTCTGGGTTTCAGAACAGCGCAGAAGTCTGAATTTTTGCTCGATGACCCGAATCCATTCGTCGGCTTCTAACGGGTCTTCGGCTTTAACAAACAGGGGTGGACGTGTCTCTAAGAAGTCCAAGTAAGAAGTTTCGCGGGGGTCCTGTTGATAACCCCGCCTGCCTTGTTGCTGAAACTGTTGACCCGCCATCTCTCTCAGAAAACGGGTATTATCCGCGGTTGCATTTACCAAGGCGGCAATCGCCTCGGCAAGTGTGGGAGGGACAGGAGGTGGATTTGGGGTAGTCTCCCTCCCACTGGAGGTTCCAGCTGCATCCTGTGATCGGGTCTTGGACGGCATCTGTGGCAACAAACATTTGAAAGCAAATATAATATGCCAAAGACAAAACCATCCAATTTACATTACCAAAAAGAGTAATGTTACAGACTCAATTTTTTTACAACAGGATACATTACCCAGTACACAATAGCACTACCTATTATACAATAGTACAACCTACAATACACTACTTCTATTCCTACTACTGCACCACTACTCCTGCTTTTGGTTGCTCCTGGCAGCCTCGTCGTCAGGTGTGGGAGACCATTCATCGACCAGCCTCATAGAAGGAGGGGGCTTAAAAAGGTCTAGCTCACCACCAAGCGCTTCTCCCGCAATGTGCGAGGGTCCGGCTTCCGACCCGATAGGATCCGTAGGTGCACTAGGGTGTAGTTGCGAATACAGTACATGGACTTCCTCATGTAGGGTATTGCAATACGCCTGCAGGTTGTCAATGGCAGAGCTAAGTTCTTTGACTCGAGCTCGAGCCTTTGCTTCCTTAGCCCAAGCCACTGAACGAGACTGTACCGCCCAATCGAGTGCTAAGTCCCGATCAGCAAGCTGATCTTGCAGGCGGCGGATGTAACTTCTTAATTCATTTATTTTGTCGCCATCCGCGACCCATAAGCTGGTCCTGCGTTGTAGTTTTGTTTGAAGCTGATTCACTCGGGCTTCAAGATCCCCAATCGGATCGTTGCTTCCGCTACTACTATCCTCATGCCGTGGATCAAGTTGGTGACGAGGTACACCAATTGGGCCAGTTGACTTGCGCGCGGTTTTCCTCGTGCGCGGCGGCATTTCTCTAGGGGAAAATTTTATTAGTATAATTCTTAGCATGATGCATGTATAATTACAGAACCAATCTTAGTTGATTCATACCTTCTATACATTGCACTCCTCCTATCTGGTCTTTCATATAGATTCTTCAGATATAAGGGGTAAGAATGGAAGAAATCTTTCTAGGTAAGTTTTTAGAAAATCCTTTTGAAGATGCCTCATAATATCTGCCGAGAAGGGCTTCGCTCTGATACCAGCTGTGACGGAACCTTCTAAGTCATTAGGCCCACTACAGTTGTCCTTGTCCAACAGACATCAGACAACCCTATAGATGTTCCTGAATCACTTGACAAGTTCGGTATCTTCTTTCTTACCTTTCCAGGAACGTTTCACCCGTCTTGCAGACATTACAGAATATCGGAGATATAGAAATACGGAAGCAATTACATAAACTTACATTTATTTAGAAAGTAAGAGCAAGTTACTTATTACAGACCAGAGTTATAAAACGAGTGCTGAGTAGTATTATTACAATACCAAGGGAGGCAAAAACTCCTCCCGATAAGTTCTTACATAGAAGTTTCTTATGGAGGACCAGGTCCTCCCGCAGCTTCACTCTTGTTTTTCTTCATTTGGAACCACCTTGGTACAAAAGCAACAAAAATTTGCTGCTTCCTCACCTAAAAACAACGAGGGAATAAACCCTGAGTATGGAATTACTCAGCAAGTCTTACCCGACTAAAGAAAAGACTCTCAAGGGTATGCTGGTTATAAGGGAGTCAAGGTAAGGCATCTCAAGATCAAAGACTCTATTTTGCATAAATGCTTACTAAGAATGGATCATTAAAAATCCAGTTTTATTGTCAAGTTAGGTAAACTTACCTATATCTAGAGTTCTTGCTAACCTAGTTCAAGCACTTGGCCTTCACTAGCCAATTTCTTATCAACCACTCATTTTCACTAGATGGCTACGTGTAAGTCAGTGACCAAGTCTTCATAACCGCGAAGGTACGGTGATCCGAATCGATTATACTCAGTTGAGGATCTCCAATCACACGACATATGTAGCACTTAACCCTTGCATATGTCAACCCGCCACCGGGGTTCTTAAGACCAGATCAGGTTCACGCAAACCGAGAGCACAGATACACCACCGTCCAGCCTCTTGCTACGGAGGGTACACGCTACTCTCGCCACCGCTCCACGCCCATTTCGTGTTATCTTATTCTGGCCTTAGTCTGCCCGAGGCAAGGCTTACCCATGTGTAACACCCCAGGTGTTTATATTCCGCTCGATAGCGAGTACGGATTTAAGCACGTGATATCAGTGAATAAGACGGACACTAAGATCTAATTATTTTCGCCTATCGCGATTTTAATATCGCATCTGTTTTGTCTGTCGCGAGTGCGACATTGCTTTTATTTGTATCTATCCGGGCTCTTCCAAAATTTTCGTATTGTTCGGAACATCGCCGTTCCGAAAATCGGTGCGTCCGGTGATTATTTAAAATTCATCGCGCGCGCGAATACGAATTCGGGAGTCCGACTCACTCGGATGATTTTTATCCTAGGCAAATTAATTTGGACTCGACGGCTAAAATGTTCGGGGAAAAATAATCGGAATCGCGCATCGTTCGAGAGGAATCGTGCGCAAAATTGAGAATCATGAGTTATTTGGTAGTAAATCGTTCAAAGCAGAACCAAGATAATTAGAGTCGAAATTGAATAATTGTAATCAGGTCAGTTTCAATAAGGATCGGCCGCAGAGTAAAATGTCGAGTCCGATGTAGTCTGGTTCAGTCTGTTACATCCTGTCTAGAATAGTCACGAAAATTATCCAACCGAAATTTAGTCAGAACCGTGTGAACCGGTATTCTCTAAGTTTTCGTTTTGTGATTCGTAGAATGAAATATGTAGCCATATAGTCGGCTCATTATACATCACTAAAAATCCAAATTCGAAGTATTGTAATTTTCTGTAAAAAAAATGAACGTGAGAGAATCTATAGAAAAGAAAAAGATTTTCTCTTCATCTCTATCTCTCACGCTACTCTCTCCAAATTTATCTCCTGCCGCTCAAGCTGAAAATATCCAGCCGAGTCTTCTCCTCTATCTTCTCCACGCGCTGGAATTCTCTTGAAGTCATTCATCTCCCTTATCTTCTTCCAGTCGGCCGGGCATTTGTGGGATTTTTAGCCACTGCAGTACCTGCTTCCCTCAGCTCGTCTCTCCCAATCTCTAGATTTCTCTTCACTGCGTTCTAGCTCCTGCGCGTTGGTGTCCCAGCTCCTGCGCGTCTTCTCTCTCGCCGGCAGAAATGCCCAGCCGGAGCTCCACTGCGTCGGCCATCTCCAAGCTCCCTCTGTCGGCAACCTGTATCGTCTCCAGCCAGGCCGCACTCCTCCCTCCACTCGTCTCTCTCTCTGCCCGCTCCATGGAGCCCGGCGCCCAACTTCCCTACGCAGCTCGCGCCCAGCCGCTCTCCTTCCTCCCCCAACCTCCCATGGCGCCCGGTCTTAGCGCCGCTCGCTCTCCCCTGCCGCGCTGGCTCCCTGTATCCATGGCAATTTTCTCTGCTTGCTCGCCCCAACGCCGGCTCGACCACCATCTTCCTGGCGCGCCGTGTACCCATCTCCCTCCTCTGCTCGGCTCCAACTCTGAAGCAGGCGTCGTGTGGGTCTGGGTACGCCGTCCGTCTGTGATTGAGGCCATGGCCACAGCGGCTGGATGACCGGCGGATGAAGGGGCGCAGCCGCAGAGGCTACTGCCGCCTCCCTGCTCCCAGCGCCGCACCCAGCTGCTCCTCCATGGCGCTCCTCGCTGCTTCTCTCTCCCTCTGCTCGTGATGCACGCTCGGCCGAGCTCTCATCCCCATGGCTGAGGTCCCTTTCCTGCGCGCGCTGCCGTCACCTAGTTCACGTCCCGCTCGTGCTCCAGCTATGGCGCTTCGTCGCCGCAGTTCCCTGTCCTCTGCGCACTCTGCTTTTTGCATGCGCGTGCTCGCCATCTCTGCTCCTTTGTCGTGGTCATCGCGCTCCTGCGCGTAGCTCGCACTCTGCTAGTCCCTGATGCGGGTTGTCGAGCTCTCTGCGCACGCGTAGCTCGCTCTTTCGTTGTTTGCCGCACGCTCAAAAATTCTCTGCTCGCAACGGCGTGTCAAGTTTCCGCGTCGAGCTCCTCTCGTGCGTGCCAGTCGTCGTCTCCGAGTTGATTCTTAGCTGTCGTAGTATTTTAGTTATCCCGGCTGCGTCTGTGGCCGTCAAGTCATCGGAGTCGCTCAACTCACCAATCGTATCTTGGTCGGTCATCGATTTCATATTTATCATGATCCTCATGTCAGTCGTCCCTATTCAAACTTGTCAGCTCGCCGACTGACCGTCGTGTTCCTTGAATCCCCTCATCGGCCGACCTCACGACTTAGTTCGTCTATCGTGCTGGTCGCTATCCTATACTGTACCTATTAGCTCGGATCCTGCCCAGCTCGTCGTTGCATCGTTTGCCGTCGAGTCGTCAAACACGTCATCCCCTGCTCGACCCCCACCTCACCAGCTCACTCCAAACATGATCTCATCGTCGACCCACGTTGTGCTCACGACGTGCTCGTCGACTTCGATGATTTGATTTCCAATTTCGTGCTGCTTATGTCAACCCTCGGAACTCCTTATCGTACTTGACCCCGCAAGTCTCGATCTCGTCGTCAATCCGTGCATCAGCAAGAAATCCCAAGCGTCGGGCGAAGACGAAGCTAACGGTGTGAAGTTCGTGTGGCACCTGCCACGCGCTCGATAAATTGCCTGGATCGGAAAATCGCTACCGACCTCGCGGATTCGTATCAGCTGTTGAAACGGTAAGCTGATAAATTATTCAGAATAGTTCGATCGTTGAATAAATTAATGTGCTAGTGCGATACTCGTTAAGGTGCTCAATAAATTGCGTGAGTCACGAAACTCTCGTCGACTTCGCAGTTCTTGCGATTATTGAGCCAGATTCAGTTATGGCGAGTTATTTTGCTATTCCAGTCAATTAGCTAAATTAGTGTACCGAGTAGAATATTAATAGGCTTGTGTGATGGTGAAAATATTTTAATCACTTATAAAGATGTGCATATAATAAAGAAATGTTTGATTAATTGTTGACATGTAAAATTTGTGAGGAGTAAAATAGAACTAAAACAATTTTTTGTGAGCGATGTAGTGTAATTTATAAAATGAGGGATAAGTTTAGAATTTAATTAATTAACTGATAAGTTGTGTTTAGGGTAATTGTATTTAATGTGTATAGTTGTTGTTCGTGATGTTTGTGATAGGTTCGAGAAGCGTAATTATTACGCTTAGCCATAGCTGATAACTAGTGTTTCTGAATAAAACGGTACAACCCCTCGTCGCTAGGTGTTTTATTCGCTATCGCGTAGCACTATTTAGGTTTGTAATATTTCCGTCGATATGCATTCATGTGCATAATGCATTTCATTCAGGTACGTGAATTAACCACGTGATGCGGATGATGAACCTGAAGATGGATAATTTGAACGAGTACTAAGACAAAGGATGATCGTCAAGTGGTCGTCTAACAAACACTAACCTAGTGTTACTCAGGCAAGCCCCGGTGCATTTGCCACCTCCTTGTGTTTTAAAACCCTTTTTCATTTGCTTGATGCATTAGGTGATAGGAGTTGATTGCTAAAACAATTCCTGCATTACCTTCCTTAAACTTGATTACCTTCCTTGATCACCTGTTTTACAAAAGATTTTTGATGCTTAGCATTGCTTTAGAAAAACAAAATGTTTTGTTTTTACAAAAGTGGATGTGGCAAAAGTGGGTGGGATGTTTTTGAAAATAAAACTTGATGGTGGATCCATCATGGCCGTGATGGGTTCAACATCGGAAAAGATGTACCTCTGCCAGGTACCAAACTTTGGGTTTGAAATAATTAAGCTGAGACCGGGCGGGTGACTTGCACGAGAAAGGAGTCTCGGTGTAGTGTCTCCGTCTGAGTCGATTAAGGACCTTGTCGATGTAGGCCTGCTGACCGAGGACCCTTTAACTGGTCACATGCCTCGTCATGGGTAAGCTTTGCCTCGGGCAGACTAAGGCCAGAATAAGATAACACGAAATGGGCGTGGAGCGGTGGCGAGAGTAGCGTGTACCCTCCGTGGCAAGAGGCTGGACGGTGGTGTATCTGTGCTCTCGGTTTGCGTGAACCTGATCTGGTCTTAAGAACCCCGGTGGCGGGTTGACATATGCAAGGGTTAAGTGCTACATATGTCGTGTGATCAGAGATCCTCAGCTGAGTATAATCGATTCGGATCGCCGTACCTCCGCGGTTATGGAGACTTGGCCACTGACTTACACGTAGCACTCCACTAAAGATAAAGGGATTAACGAGAAATTGGCTAGTTCAGGACAAGTGTTTGAACTAGGATAGAAAGAACTTAGATGTAGGTAAGTCTACTGAACTTGTCAATAAAACTGGATTTTAAGGATCCACTTTAGTAAGCAATTCTGCAAACAGAGTCTTTGATTATTGAAAGGCCTTACCTTGACTCCCATATAACCAGCATACCCTTGAGAGTCTTTTCTTTAGTCAGGTAAGACTTGCTGAGTAATTCCATACTCAGAGTTTATTCCCCCGTTGTTTTTACGTGAGGAGACAACAAACCTTTGTTGTTTTTGTACCAAGGTGGTGAAAAATGAGGACCCTTTCCTGCGCGCGCTGCCGTTGCCTAGTTCGTGTCCCGCTCGTGCTCCAGCTATGGCGCTTCGTCGCCGCAGTTCCCTGTCCTCTGCGCACTCTACTTTTTGCACGCGCGTGCTCGCCGTCTCTGCTCCTTTGTCGTGGTCGTCGCGCGCCTGCGCGTAGCTCGCACCCTGCTAGTCCCTGATGCGGGTTGTCGAGCTCTCTGCGCACGCGTAGCTCGCTCTTTCGTTGTTTGCCGCGCGCACAAAAATTCTCTGCTCGCAACGGCGTGTCAAGTTTCCGCGTCGAGCTCCTCTCGTGCGTGCCAGTCGTCGTCTCCGAGTTGATTCTTAGCTATCATAGTATTTTAGTTATCCCGGCTGCGTCTGTGGCCGTCAAGTCATCGGAGTCGCTCAACTCACCAATCGTATCTTGGTCGGTCATCGATTTCATATTTATCATGATCCTCATGTCAGTCGTGCCTATTCGAACTTGTCAGCTCGCCGACTGACCGTCGTGTTCCTTGAATCCCCTCATCGGCCGACCTCGTGACTTAGTTCGTCTATCGTGCTGGTCGCTATCCTATACTGTACCTATTAGCTCGGATCCTGCCCAGCTCGTCGTCGCATTGTTTGCCGTCGAGTCATCAAACACGTCATCCCCTGCTCGACCCCCACCTCACCAACTCGCTCCAAACATGATCTCATCGTCGACCCACGTTGTGCTCACGACGTGCTCGTCGACTTCGATGATTTGATTTCCAATTTCGTGCTGCTTATGTCGACCCTCGGAACTCCTTATCGTACTCGACCCCGCAAGTCTCGATCTCGTCGTCAATCCGTGCGTCAGCAAGAATCCCAAGCGTCGGGCGAAGACGAAGCTAGCGGCGTGAAGTTCGTGTGGCACCTGCCACGCGCTCGACAAATTGCCTGGATCGGAAAATCGCTACCGATCTCACGGATTCGTATCAGCTGTTGAAACGGTAAGCTGATAAATAATTCAGAATAGTTCGATCGTTGAATAAATTAATGTGCTAGTGCGATACTCGTTAAGGTGCTCAATAAATTGCGTGAGTCACGAAACTCTCGTCGACTTCGCAGTTCTTGCGATTATTGAGCCAGATTCAGTTATGGCGAGTTATTTTGCTATTCCAGTCAATTAGCTAAATTAGTGTACTGAGTAGAATATTAATAGGCTTGTGTGATGGTGAAAATATTTTAATCACTTATTAAGATGTGCATATAATAAAGAAATGTTTGATTAATTGTTGACCTGTAAAATTTGTGAGGAGTAAAATAGAACTAAAATAATTCTTTGTGAGCGATGTAGTGTAATTTATAAAATGAGGGATAAGTTTAGAATTTAATTAATTAACTGATAAGTTGTGTTTAGGGTAATTGTATTTAATGTGTATAGTTGTTGTTTGTGATGTTTGTGATAGGTTCGAGAAGCATAATTATTGCGCTTAGCCATAGCTGATAACTAGTGTTTCCGAATAAAACGGTACAACCCCTCGCCGCTAGGTGTTTTATTCGCTATCGCGTAGCACTATTTAGGTTTGTAATATTTTCGTCGATATGCATTCATGTGCATAATGCATTTCATTCAGGTACGTGAATTGACCACGTGATGCGGATGATGAACCTGAAGATGGATAATTTGAACGAGTACCAAGACAAAGGATGATCGTCAAGTGGTCATCTAACAAACACTAACCTAGTGTTACTCAGGCAAGCCCCGGTGCATTTGCCACCTCCTTGTGTTTTAAAAACCTTTTTCATTTGCTTGATGCATTAGGTGATAGGAGTTGATTGCTAAAACAATTCCTGCATTACCTTCCTTGAACTTGATTACCTTCCTTGATCACCTGTTTTACAAAAGATTTTTGATGCTTAGCATTGCTTTAGAAAAACAAAATGTTTTGTTTTTACAAAAGTTGATGTGGCAAAAGTGGGTGGGATGTTTTTGAAAATAAAACTTGATGGTGGATCCATCATGGCCGTGATGGGTTCAACATCGGAAAAGATGTACCTCTGCCAGGTACCAAACTTTGGGTTTGAAATAATTAAGCTGAGACCGGGCGAGTGTCTTGCACGAGAAAGGAGTCTCGGTGTAGTGTCTCCGTCTGAGTCGATTAAGGACCGTCTCGATGTAGGCCTGCTGATCGAGGACCCTTTAACTGGTCACATGCCTCGTCATTGGTAAGCCTTGCCTCGGGCAGACTAAGGCCAGAATAAGATAACACGAAATGGGCGTGGAGCGGTGGCGAGAGTAGCGTGTACCTTCCGTAGTAAGAGGCTGGACGGTGGTGTATCTGTGCTCTCGGTTTGTGTGAACCTGATCTGGTCTTAAGAACCCCGGTGGCGGGTTGACATATGCAAGGGTTAAGTGCTACATATGTCGTGTGATTGGAGATCCTCAGCTGAGTATAATCGATTCGGATCGCCGTACCTTCGCGGTTATGAAGACTTGGTCACTGACTTACACGTAGCAATCCAGTGAAGATGAAGGGTTGATAAGAAATTGGCTAGTGCAGGTCAAGTGCTTGAACTAGGGTAGACAGAACTCTAGATGCAGGTAACTTTACTTAACCTGACAATAAAACTGGATTTTTAAGGATCCACTCATAGTAAGCTTTTCTACAAAACAGAGTCCTTGATTCTTGATAAGCCATTCCTTGAATCCCTCTAGCCAGCATACCCTTGAGAGTCTTTTCTTTAGTCGGGTAAGTCTTGCTGAGTAATTCCGTACTCAGGGTTTTATTCCCTGTTGTTTTTCAGGTCCTAACTTTGTGCTGCTTTTGATGGTGTTAAGTGCCGGTGGGCTCGGCCTTCTTATAAGTCTAAGTACTCCTTCTATACTTCTTATTGAGGATGGTCATTTGAGCTAGCATATATTTCAACTTATACTTTTGTAATCACTCCGATAAAATAATAAAAAAATTTTGTAACCTGTAAAATTTGGTAATAGTATTTCCGCTGCAAAAATATTGGTGTGTGTGATTTGTGTTACTTAATCCCGCGGTTCTGGTTGAAAGTGGTTTATCCGATGTCCTTGGGGCAATCGGACAGATCCTGTTGAGTTATCTAGTGCACATGCATGGTCGTCTGAGGTCTTTGGGACAAGGACAGGTGCATGTGGGCCCAATAACTTGGAGGTTCTCCCACACGATGACGAGGCATGTGACCAGTTAAAGGGTCCTCGGTCAGCAGGCCTACATCGAGACGGTCCTTAATCGACTCAGACGGAGACACTACACCGAGACTCTCTTCTCGTGCAAGTCACCCGCCCGGTCCCAGCTTAATCATTTAAACCCAAAAACTTGGTACCTGGTAGAGGTACATCTTTTTCGATGTTGAATCCATCACGGCCATGATGGATTCACCATCAAGTTTTATTTCAAAACAACCCTCCCACTTTGCCAATCATCTTTTGTGAAACAAAACCTTTTGTTTTTGCTAAAGCAATACTAAGCATAGTAAATCTTTTTGTAAAAATAGGGTTTCAAGGAAAGTAATCAAAGATCAAGGAAGTCAATGTAGGAATTGTTTAAGCATTCAACTCCTATCACCTAATGCATCAATCAAGTGAGAAAGATTTTAAAAACATCAAGGAAGGTGGCAAATGCACCGGGGCTTGCCTTCGTTAGTAGGTGAGTCAGGCTCAGGCCCATAGATGTCAAAGTAGAGACAAGTTCCTGCCTGAGATTCCAAAGGTGGTGGTGTCTTCTCTTCGGTCACTTCAATCTCTTCGTTTTCTAAACATAATCATGTCTATAAGAATGAATGCCATGTAATGCTCATGAGAGTGCAAAGATAATAAGAATTTTTATTATCTAAGGTCTTGAATACAATTTTCCTTCACGGAACTCCGAGAACTTAGGGTTTCCGGAGTCAGTAAAGGAGTTCACAGGGCAGGGGTGGGGGTTTTGGGTTCTAGTTATCAAACAAAGTCCAAATCAAACCAAATTCTACCCAAGGCTTCTAAATAATGTATAGAACTTATTTAAAAAGTTTGGACATTTTTGGAATTACCATTTATCACCTAAAAATCCAGAACTAATAGTTTAAGCTAGTTTAAATGCCTTAAAATTCTTTATTTAACCTAAAAATCATGAAACTATTTTTATTAAATACTATGGAAAATAAGAAGTCTAGGAAAATTGGTTTGACAATTTTAGGATTTTTCTACAATTTATAACAGATTTTTCAAAGCTCTATTGAAAAAGAAAAAGAAAAAGATTGAATAATGTTGGGCTGGTTTCAGCCCAAGCGGCCCAATCCAGAGGGGAAAGCGCGCGCGTCCGCAGCAACGCTGGCTGTTTTGTGAAAAGGGCCTCAAAGTATTTACTAACCGAAAACATGTTCTTCTACTGTTTAACAGAGTCACTGACCGTTTACAGAAAGACCCTCGTACTCCTATCCATTCTTGGTTTGAAGTCCACAACGGCGTCGAGCGCGGGGAAGCTCCGGCGAGCACCTGTACCGGCCGAATGGGGCAATGACTAGGGTCTCCGAGCGACTAACACCCAATTGAACCCTCCCCGATCCATTCCCCCAACCCAATTTCATCAATGACTAACTAATTAGCCCTGGCCACAACGACCGAGAACCATGCGGATAGGGAAGTGTGTTCCCGACGATTGGTGAGCCCGCAGTCCAAATTGGTGGTTCGACAAGCATCACAGAGCTATGAGAGTACGTGCTCAAACGAGGAAGCAGGGGACAGGGACTGACCTATGGATGGCTGGCCACGGTGAGGTGCTTACACGATGGCGGAGAATTGATTTGGGGCGAATTCAAAATTCGTGAGCTCTGGCGAACGGTTGCTAGCGATTCGCGGTGGCTGGGTGAGTGATGACCCTGCGGGGCTGGTGGGGGCTTCAATTTATAGGGCTCAATGGCGGTGGCCGGGAATTCGGATGATAATGCGCGGCGGTCGGAGGAAAGGAAGGGCACTAGTGCAGTGGTTTCGTGTCCTCAGTCGTGGCGAGCTCACCGGCGTTGATTTAACGGTTGTAAGGAGGCACGGTGACGCGACGGAGGTGTTCGAATACGTGGCGCAAGACCGAGCGACGACGGTTCACCGGCGAGCTTATCGGCTCAAGCCGTAAGGCAGAGGGGAAGTACGGTGGGGGGGGGTGTCACCGGAGTGGCGTCCAGCGCATGGCCTTTACCGATGGCCTTATCTTGTCACCGGCGACGTGAATCACAACGGCGGTGGTGCAAATCACGGCGAAGATCAGTCGTCGGCGGTGAGAGCCCCGCGCTGGCGATCTGATCTGATGCAGACTCTATACCATGGGATCGCCATTCAGTCCATCTCACAGCCAAACTTGGAGCTAAATTTTCTCTTAATTTCTAATGACAACTCAACTCAAGCTCTGCAGCAAAATTGTAAATCAATATACCATCTACAATATTGCTATATGGTGTTGCCTCAAAAAGCTAATAGATCATGCTTAAAATTGGGCTTGAAGTTGATGTCAGTTTACTGTCTGTCTGATTTCAGACTTTAAGTAGCCTGACAGCCCAACTTTAGGCTTAATTATCTCTAGGTTTTCTTAACAACTGAGCTCACACTCTTAAGCAAAGTTGTTCTCCTATGATTGAGCTACAAACTTGATGTGGTGACCTAGGGCAAAAACCCTAGAGCTTGAAAGTTACAAGGCTCCAAAGTTGAGCTCACAAATCTGAAATTCAGACTTAGAGTGAAATCTCAATTAGGGTCCTTTTTGCAAATGAATCCAAAACTAAGGATTTGGCTTGTAAACCTTCCCAAATGTGAACCATTTGACTTTATATGCTTTAACATAGTAGTTTTTACACTTTAGTCCAAATGTGCACAATTTTTGCACATAGGCCCCTAGGGTTTGGACTTAGGGTTTTCTAGGGTTCAAATGGGGGTTTTGGATATCCCAGGGGTATAAATGTGATTCAAGTTTATTTTTGGGAATATTTCATGACTATTTCCCTAAAGCTTTTAGGTTTTCTCAACTTGGGCTAGGTTTTACCCCTTTAATCCCTATTTAGGGTTAAGTTCCCTATCTAGGGTTCTATTTGCAAAATGCTATAACAATACAACTTGTTTGAAATTTTTACCTAGTAAATGCACTCTAGGTGTGTCAAACATATGCAATGCCAATGTTTATGATGCCATGCTCAAGTTTTAGTTGCAGTAACACCAGGGGTGTTACATGCAACACTTGCCTACCTCCACGTTGTGGCGTCCTAATGGACGAGGGTTGCACTCAACCCCTTTCAAGCGGTCCAAAGACCCACTTGAATACCATGGTGTTTCTCTTTGTTTCACTATATCCCATTCGTGAGGAATCTCCACAACTTGGAGCCTCTCGCCCTTACAATTTGATGATCACAAAGAAGCACGGAAGTAAGGGTGGGAAAAGCAACACACACAAGACTCAAAGCAAGAGCACAAACACGCACACTAGCCAACAACTTGAGCTCAAAGTTCACACATGAAGTTCTCGACTCAGAAGGAGTTCAAATTGCTATCACAACGAATCAAATGCGCTAGAATGGAGTCTTGGTGCTTAGGGATGATCAAAGAATGCTTGGTGTGCTCCTCCATACGCCTAGGGGTCCCTTTTATAGCCCCAAGGCAGCTAGGAGCCGTTGGAAGCAATCCAGGAAGGCAATTCTTGCCTTCTGTCGGGTGGCGCACCGGACAGTCCGGTGCACCACCGGACAAGCACTGTTCACAGTCTGGTGCAGATTGCTTTCCTAAATTGGCGTAGCCGACTATTGAAGATTTGGAGCCGTTGGCGCACCGGACAGTCCGGTGCCCCCATCCGACCATTGGCTCGGCCACGCGTCACGCACGGATTGCGCGGCCGACCGTTGGCGCGGCCGACCGTTGGCTCACCGGTCAGTCCAGTGCATCACCAGACTGTACGGTGAATTTTAGCCGTACGCTTGTTGACTGTTTCCCGAGAGCGGCGACTTCGCCGCAGATGACTCACCGGACAGTCCGGTGCACCACCGGACGGTCCGGTGATTTATAGCCGTACGCCGCCGTCGAGACCCAAGAGTAGGCTGTTTATTGGGACTGGACCTGGCACACCGGACACTGTCCGGTGCACCACCGGACAGTCTGGTGCACCCAGACCGAGCAGCCTTTGGCTGAACATATCCAACTTATCTCCAAAGCGATTTCTTCTGTTTCTAACACTTAGACACAATACATTAGTCTTGAAAACAATGTACTAAGTCTAGAAACATACCTTTAATCTTGATTTGCACTTCTTGAGTCTTTGGCACAAATATTACTCAAAGCTTTTGTGTGGAGCACTTAATCACCAAAATCTTATAGAAATGGCCGAAGGGCACATTTTCCTTTCAATCTCCCCCTTTTTGGTGATTTGTGCCAACACAACAAAAAGCAACTAAAGAAGTGCAACATCAATGCAAATGAGAACAAAAATTTGTTTTTGATTCAAACTTGGCATATTTGGATCATTCTTTGCCACCACTTGGTTTGTTTTTGCAAATCAAACTCAATTTCCTATCTCTAAGTCAAAACACTTGTTGAGGCATAGAGAGAGATATTCCAAGAGAAATTGATCAAAGATTCAAAAACTCCCCCTTTTTCCCATAATCAAACATTCTCCCCATAAGAGACCAACTTTTGACAATAAGAGATAATAAGAGTATTTTGGCAAAACAAAAGCTCTAACTCTACTATTTTCAAAATTCTCAAGTGGTAGCTGATCCATTTCTTGCTTTGGCCTTAATTTCTCCCCCTTTGGCATGAAGCACCAAAACGGGATCATTATTGGCCTTTAAACCTCATTGCCTCACCAAAATCTTCAATCAAGAGTAGAAAGGCAATAAGAGCACGAAGATGAACTTGGAGTAAATTACCCTCTCATCGGAGCGCAGTTGAAGTCTTGCATGGTCCAAGTTCACCTTTTCCCTTTCAATCCTCCTTTGAGACTAATTTAAGAAAACTCAAGCACACGGTTAGTCTCAAAGGGTCAAGTTGTAGCATTTCTCCCCCTAAGTATGTGCATCATTCACACATGGACTTGTGAGGTCTGGGGATCCCTTGCATAACTTGAGCACCATAAATAAGCAATAAAATGCATAATGGAACATGATCAAAGGCATAAAACACATGTATGCTCTATATCAATCCAAGTTACGCGAATCTAAGACATTTAGCTCACTACGCAGCCTGCAAAAGGTCTTCTCATCTAAAGGCTTGGTAAAGATATCGGCTAGCTGGTTCTCGGTGCTAACATAAAACACTTTGATATCTCCCTTTTGCTGGTGGTCTCTCAAAAAGTGATGCCGGATGTCTATGTGCTTTGTGCGGCTGTGTTCAACAAGATTGTCCGCCATGCGGATTGCACTCTCGTTGTCACATAGGAGTGGGACTTTGCTCAGATTGTAGCCAAAGTCCCGGAGGTTTGCCTCATCCAAAGTAGTTGCGCGCAACACTGTCCTGCGGCAACATACTCGGCCTCAGTGGTGGATAGGGCAACGGAAGTTTGTTTCTTTGAACTCCACGACATCAGGGACCTTCCTAGGAATTGGCACGTCCCTGATGTACTCTTCCTATCGACCTTACATCCAGCATAGTCAGAGTCGGAGTATCTAATTAAGTCAAAGGTAGACCCCTTTGGATACCAGATCCCGAAGCAAGGCGTAGCAACTAAATATCTAAGAATTCGCTTAATGGCCACAAGGTGACACTCCCTTGGATCGGATTGAAATCTAGCACACATGCATACGCTAAGCATAATATCTGGTCTACTAGCACATAAATAAAGTAAAGACCCTATCATAGACCGGTATGCCTTTTGATCAACGGACTTACCTCCTTTGTTGAGGTCGACATGTCTGTCGATTCCCATTGGAGTCTTTGCGGGCTTGGCGTCCTTCATCCCAAACCGCTTGAGCAAGTCTTGCGTATACTTCGTTTGAGAGATGAAGGTGCCGTCCTTGAGTTGCTTCACTTGGAACCCAAGGAAGTAGTTCAACTCGCCCATCATCGACATCTCAAATTTCTGTGTCATCACCCTGCTAAACTCTTCACAAGACTTTTGGTTAGTAGAACCAAATATTATGTCATTGACATAAATTTGGCACACAAATAGATCACCGTCACAAGTCTTAGTGAAAAGAGTTGAATCAACTTTCCCAACCTTGAAAGCATTAGCAATTAGAAAATCTCTAAGGCATTCATACCATGCTCTTGGGGCTTACTTAAGTCCATAGAGCGCCTTAGAGAGCTTACACATGTGGTCGGGGTACTGTTCATCCTCAAAGCCAGGGGGTTGCTCCACGTATACCTCCTCCTTGATTGGCCCGTTGAGGAAAGCGCTCTTCACGTCCATTTGGAACAACCTGAAAGAATGGTGAGCGGCATAGGCCAACAATATACGAATCGACTCTAGCCTAGCCACAGGAGCAAAAGTCTCCTCAAAGTCCAAACCTGCGACTTGGGCATAACCTTTTGCCACAAGTCGAGCCTTGTTCCTTGTCACCACCCCGTGCTTGTCCTGTTTGTTGCGGAACACCCACTTGGTTTCCACAACGTTTTGCTTGGGACGTGGCACCAGTGTCCAAACTTCATTTCGCTTGAAGTTGTTGAGCTCTTCCTGCATGGCCAACACCCAGTCCGGATCTAGCAAGGCCTCTTCTACCCTGAAAGGCTCAATAGAAGAGACAAAAGAGTAATGCTCACAAAAATTGGCTAATCTAGAGCGAGTGATTACTCCCTTGCTAATGTCACCCAAAATCTGGTCGACGGGATGATTCCTTTGAATCATCGCTCAAACTTGAGTTGGAGGGGCCTGTGGTACTTCTTCCTCCTCATCTTCGACATCCTGTGCTCCCCCTTGATCACATGCCTCTTCTTGAGGGACCTATTCGTCATCTTGAGTTGGGGGGTACACCGTTGTTGAGGAAGAAGGTTGATCTTGCTCCTTATGTTCCTGTGGTCGCATGTCTCCAATAGCCATGGTACGAATTGCGTCCGTTGGAACATCATCCTCATCTACATCATCAAGATCAACTTGCTCTCTTGGAGAGCCATTAGTCTCATCAAATACAACGTCGCTAGAGACTTCAACCAAACTCGATGATTTGTTGAAGGCTCTATACGCCTTTGTATTTGAGTCATAACCTAACAAAAACCCTTCTACAGCTTTGGGAGCAAATTTTGAATTCCTACCTATCTTCACTAGAATATAACATTTACTCCCAAATACACGAAAATATGAAACGTTGGGTTTGTTACCGGTTAGAAGCTCGTATGACGTCTTCTTGAGGAGGCGATGAAGGTAGACCCGGTTTATGGCGTGGCAAGCTGTGTTCACAGCTTCCGACCAAAACCGCTCGGGCGTCTTGAATTCTCCAAGCATCGTCCTCGCCATGTCTATGAGCGTCCTGTTCTTCCTCTCTACCACACCATTTTGCTGTGGTGTGTAGGGAGCGGAGAACTCGTGCTTGATTCCTTTCTCCTCAAGGTACTCCTCCACTTGAAGGTTCTTGAACTCGGACCCGTTGTCGCTTCTAATCTTTTTCACCTTGAGCTCAAATTCGTTTTGAGCCCGCCTTAGAAAGCGCTTGAGGATCCCTTGGGCTTCTGATTTATCCTGCAAAAAGAATACCCAAGTGAAGCGGGAAAAATCATCAACAATAACAAGACCATACTTACTTCCCCCGATGCTAAGGTAGGCGACGGGTCCGAAGAAGTCCATATGCAGTAGCTCCAGAGGTCTTGATGTAGTCATCACATTCTTGTTGTGATGAGCGCTTCCCACCTGTTTACCTGCTTGACAAGCTACACAAGGTCTATCTTTTTCGAAATACACATTTGTTAGACCTAACACATGTTCTCCCTTCAGAAGTTTGTGAAGGTTCTTCATCCCAACATGTGCTAGACGGCGATGCCACAGCCAGCCCATGCTAGTCTTAGCAATTAAGCATGCATCTAGACCAGCCTCCTCCTTCGAAAAATCAACTAAATAGAGTTTGCCATCTAGTACACCCTTAAAGGCTAATGAACCATCACTCCTTCTAAAGACAGACACATCTACATTTGTAAATAAGCAATTGTAACCCATATTACATAATTGACTAACGGACAACAAGTTATACCTGAGCGATTCTACTAAAAACACATTAGAAATGGAATGCTCAGATGAAATAGCTATCTTTCCTAGTCCTTTAACCTTGCCTTGATTCCCGTCACTAAATATGATTGAGTCTTGGGAATCTTTGTTCTTGACGTAGGAGGTGAACATCTTCTTCTCTCCCGTCATGTGGTTTGTGCATCCGCTGTCGATAATCCAGCTTGAGCCCCCGGATGCATAAACCTGCAAGGCAAATTAGGCTTGGGTTTTAGGTATCCAACTCTTGTTGGGTCCTACAAGGTTAGTTATAATAGCCTTAGGGACCCAAATGCAAGTCTTGTCTCCCTTGCATTTGGCCCCCACCTTTTTAGCAATCACTTTTTTCATTTTTACATGAAAGAACAAATTTAGCATTACAAGCATGAAAGATAGTGGTAGATCCATTATACACTTTCTTAGGAGCATGAGACACACAATTCCTCCTAGATCTACCATTAAAGTTTGAACTTGAAGCAATCATGGCATGAGAGTCAAAAGCATTATAACTCCTATTATAATGAACATCTCTAGAATATTTCCTATCATGATACAAGAAAGCATGATTCCTTTGAACACTATTAGTCATAGGGGCCTTCCCTTTGTCCTTGGTAGAGATGGGAGCCCTTTGACTTGTTAAGTTCTTGGCTTCCCTTCGAAAGCCAAGCCCATCCTTAATTGAGGGATGTCTACCTACCGTGTAGGCATCCCTTGCAAATTTTAGTTTATCAAAATCATTTTTGCTAGTCTTAAGTTGGGCATTAAGACTAGCTACTTCATCATTTAATTTAGAAATAGAAATTAAATGTTCACTACAAGCATCAACATTAAAATCTTTACACCTAGTGCAAATCACAACATGCTCAACACAAGAACTAGATTTATTTGCTGCTTTTAGCTTAGCATTTAAATCATCATTAATACTTCTTAAGCTAGCCAAAGTCTCATGACAAGTAGATAATTTACACGAAAGCATTTCATTCCTTTTAACTTCTAAAGCAAGAGACTTTTGCACACTTACAAATTTATCATGCTCTTCATATAAAAGATCCTCTTGCTTTTCTAAAAGTTTATCCTTTTCATTTAGAGCATCAATTAATTCATTGATCTTTTCTACTTTTGCTCTATCTAATCCCTTAAACAAGCTAGTGTAATCAATTTCATCATCACTAGAGTCCTCATCACTAGAAGTAGAGTACTTAGGAGTTTCTCTAGTGATTACCTTCTTTTCCTTTGCCATTAGACAAGTATGGCACTCGTTGGGGAAGAGCGACGACTTGTTGAAGGCCGAGGCGGCGAGTCCTTCGTCGTCGGAGTCGGACGACGAACAATCCGAGTCCTACTCTTTGCCGAGGTGTGCCTCTCCCTTCGCCTTCTTGTAGGCCTTCTTCTTTTCCCTCTTCCCGCCTTTCTCTTGTTCCTAGTCATTAGTGTTGTCGGGATAATTTGCTATAAAATGACCATACTTATCACATTTAAAGCAGGAGCATTTCCCCTTCGCTTTGCTCTTGTTGGGATGCTCCTTTCTTCCTTTTAGCGCCGTCTTGAAGCGCTTGATGATGAGGGCCATTTCTTCCTCGTTAAGCCCGACCGCCTCAACTTGCGCCACCTTGCTAGGTAGCACCTCCCTGCTACTTGTTGCTTTGAGGGCAACAGTTTGAGGCTCGTGGATCGTAATTGGGCCATTTAGCGCCTCATCAACATATCTCGCCTCCTTGATCATCATTCGCCCGCTTACAAACTTCCCAAGTATTTCCTCGGGCGTCATCTTGGTATACCTAGGATTTTCACGAATAGAGTTTACAAGATGAGGATCAAGGACAGTGAAGGACCTTAGCATAAGCCAGACGACGTTGTGGTCCGTCCATCTCGTGCTTCCATAGCTCCTTATTTTGTTGACCAGGGTCTTGAGCTTGTTGTATGTTTGGGTTGGATCCTCCCCCCTGATCATTGCGAACCTTTCTAGTTCGCCCTCCACCAACACCATCTTGATGAGCATGGTGACATCATTTCCCTCATGCGAGATCCTGAGGGTGTCCCAAATCTACTTGGCGTTATCCAAGCCGCTCACCTTAAGGTACTCTTCATCAAAGTGGTAGCTTGTACATTTTTGTGGTAGCTTGTACATTTTTGTGAATTTGTTCATTGATAAACATGGGATTATCCGAACTATCAAAATGCATTCCATTCTCTACTATCTCCCATATACTTGGATGAAGAGAGAACAAGTGACTACGCATTTTGTGACTCCAAAATCTGTAGTCCTCTCCATCAAAGTGTGGAGGTTTACCAAGAGGAATGGAAAACAAATGAGCATTCGAATTATGCGGAATACGAGAATAATCAAAAGAAAAGTTTGAGTTGACCGTTTTCTTTTTCTCGTCGTAGTCGTCGTCGTCTCTTTGGGAAGAAGAAGACTCGTCGCTGTCGTAGTAGACTATCTTCTTGATGCGCCTCTTCTTCCCGTCTTTCTTTTTGTGACTCGAGCTAGAGTCGGTGGGCTTATCGTCTCTTGGCTCGTTGAAGGTGGACTCCTTCTCCTTATCGTTGACCACCATCCCCTTTCCCTTAGGATCCATCTCTTCGGGCGATTAGTCCCTTTCGTGAAGAGAACAGCTCTGATACCAAATAAGAGCACCTAGAGGGGGGGGGGGTGAATAGGTGATCTTGTAAAAACTTGAAACTTAAAGACAAAACTTGATTAAATGTTAGTAGACTAAATAGCGAGCTCTTGTGAACACAAGTATCACAGAAAAGCAATCACAAAAGACACGCGAGTTATCCCGTGGTTCGACAAGTGCAACACTTGTCTACCTCCACGTTGTGGCGTCCCAATGGACGAGGGTTGCACTCAACCCCTTTCAAGCGGTCCAAAGACCCACTTGAATACCATGGTGTTTCTCTTTGTTTCACTATATCCCGTTCGCGAGGAATCTCCACAACTTGGAGCCTCTCGCCCTTACAATTTGATGATCACAAAGAAGCACGGAAGTAAGGGTGGGAAAAGCAACACACACAAGACTCAAAGCAAGAGCACAAACACGCACACTAGCCAACAACTTGAGCTCAAAGTTCACACACGGAGTTCTCGACTCAGAAGGAGCTCAAATTGCTATCACAACGAATCAAATGCGCTAGAATAGAGTCTTGGTGCTTAGGGATGATCAAAGAATGCTTGGTGTGCTCCTCCATGCGCCTAGGGGGTCCCTTTTATAGCCCCAAGGCAGCTAGAAGCCGTTAGAAGCAATCCAGGAAGGCAATTCTTGCCTTCTGTCGGGTGGCGCACCGAACAGTCCGGTGCACCACCGTACAGGCACTGTTCATAGTCTGGTGCAGATTGCTTTCCTAAATTGGCGCAACCGACCGTTGAAGATTTGGAGCCGTTGGCGCACCGGACACTGTCCGGTGCACACCGGACAGTCCGGTGCCCCCATCCGACCATTGGCTCGGCCACGCATCACACGCGGATTGCGCGGCCGACCGTTGGCGCGGCCGACCGTTGGCTCACCGGACAGTCTGGTGCATCACCGGACAGTCCGGTGAATTTTAGCCGTACGCTTGTTGACTGTTTCCCGAGAGCGGCGACTTCGCCGCAGACGACTCACCGGACAGTCCGGTGCACCACCGGACGGTCCGGTGATTTATAGCCGTACGCCATCGTCGAGACCCGAGAGTAGGCTGTTTATTGGGACTGAACCTGGCACACCGGACACTGTCCGGTGCACCACCGGACAGTCCGGTGCACCCAGACCGAGCAGCCTTTGGGTGAACATAGCCAACTTATCTTCAAAGCGATTTCTCCTGTTTCTAACACTTAGACACAATACATTAGTCTTCAAAACAATGTACTAAGTCTAGAAACATACCTTTAATCTTGATTTGCACTTCTTAAGTCTTTGGCACAAATATTACTCAAAGCTTTTGTGTGGAGCACTTAATCACCAAAATCTTATAGAAATGGCCCAAGGGCACATTTTCCTTTCACAAAGTTTCAACACAAACCAATAAAAAGACCAAGAAAGGGTTTAAATACAAAGGAGCAAAACCAACCAAAGGCTGCCCTGGTCTGGCGCACCGGACTGTCCGGTGTTGGGGACTTGTTCTCAACTGCTTCGGAATTAAGAACAAGGCAACACAGAAAAAAAGTTAATGGTAAATATTCTTCGTCCTCCGAAGAGTTATTTCCCTTAGGATATAACGATCTTCAGACGAAGGTCATGAAGGACATACCTTCATCATTATAATTTATACCGATAAAAGGAGAAGCATATGAAACATGAGAGAATAGCGTGAATAATCATATAACATTATTTCATGTCCTTATTATATAATCATGAAAGAATAAGAGCAATATTGAATTACATTTGTACCTTCGGCTTGGCAGAAGGCAAAGATACAAGCGTGATGCACGGGCGTGTACAAGTCAGCGTGAACAATACGGGGGTACTGTTCATCTATTTATAGACACAGGACACAGCCTGTGAAAAATTACAATTATGCCCCTCATAAAAGTTTACAACATTGACTCAGACCTTTATGGACTAAAAGGTCATTCTATCTTTAAGTCGGTTTGTAATACCGAAGCTTCATGAAGAGGAACCTTCGGTCATCTCCTGCGGACAGCTTCAGCCGAAACTGCTTCTTCCTACAGGACCTTCGGCGTGACGGAGCATGGCCCCAACAGTAGCCCCTTTCGTGACGCTAGATCGTTTTTCGTAACGAGCTTGATCCGTGAAAAAAGTCTCTTAACCTTCGGGAAGCCGAAGGTCCAAAAAACACCTTCCTTGAGCTCGTTGTCGAGAAACGATTCAGTTTCCGAGCGCGTGGCAGTCCCACCTTGCAGTGTTACTGTTTGGTCTCTGCGGTCCACCGCGCAGCGAGTGCAGGCGACTGTCCGCCTGGTGTAAAAATCCTGGCGTTTCGCCTTCTTACCTGCAGCACTATATAAACAGACGAGTAGGTGTGAAGTTACCACAGCATTCATTGCTATTTGCACTGTTTTGCTGCCAAAATTTTTAACCATAGCCGAAGCTTGACTCTCGGAATCGAACGAAGCTCCAACTTGAAGTCTGCTTCGTCAGAAGGAAAGACTTCGGAAGAAAAAAGTATTCAGTTTCCACAAACTCAGAATTAAATGGCCAGAGTGCGATCTACCGCTAGGGTTGAGCGTGAGGGGGGCGAAGTTGAAGGCTCGGAGACTATTCCCATCTCCGAAGCAATGCAACGATCTGGACTGGTAACTTCAGAAGGAATCCCCACTGTTGAAGCAGAACAAGCAACTGCCGAAGCAGAAGAAGAGAATGTTGAAGAAACTGATCCCAAAGATGATTATCGTATTGCCATGCCAAGTAAGCCCAGCCACTTAGACTTCGGAAAGTCTACTGTTTCGAAGGCTGATCTCTCCAAAATGGTAAAGTCGGGCTTTTTCAATGAGAATCAGAAGAAGCTATTACGCTTCGGGGGAGAAGAGACTACCCCAAAGCCGGAGAAGGATGAAATTGTCATTTTCAAGAGCTTTCTAAAGGCTGGATTAAGATTCCCCCTACATGAGATTATTGCAGAGGTACTGAAGAGGTTTGGTATCTACTTTCATCAGCTAACTCCTAACGCTATCGTTAGGCTTAGTGTTTATATTTGGGCCCTCCGAAGCCAAGCGGTGGAGCCATTTGCAGACAGTTTTTGTCGAGTTCACGAACTGCACTATCAGACGAAGGCTAGAAAAGATGGATTGCATGACAATTTTGGTTGCTATAATTTTGCTTATCGGAAAACCACAAAGTTTCCTGTAATCAGCTACCGAAGCAAATGGCCGGCAGGCTGGAAATCAGAATGGTTCTATGTCAAGGTTGACGACGACAAGGAGAAGCTTGTGCAAAGTCCACTCGAACTGATCTTCGGAGAAACCCGACCTCGCTGCAACATGACACCAGAAGGTCAAACACAACAGGCAATGGATGAATTCAGAATTATTGCAGAGCATATCAGTACAAGAGACCTGGTTCAGGAGTTCTTGGCCTTCAGGGTTTTTCCTACTTTAAAAGAATGGGAAATGACGAAGCTAGAGGGGGAGAAAAAAGAAGGTGAACTTGTGCGTTTACCTTATTATTTCAAGTTTAAGAAATACTTTAAAACACCTTGTCAAGAGTGGCTGGATACAATTGAAGTAATGTGCAATGAAATACTTGGCAATTACTCCAAAAAAGAAGATCAATTGATGACTGCGGCCTTCGGCACCCGTCCGAAGCGAAGACTGAATCGAATGCTGGACGCTCTGGGTTTTGAATACCCTGACTATGAAAATCTGAACAAAGGTGCCGGGGGCCAGAAAAGGAAAAGGACAACTGAAGCCTTAAATGAAGATGAGAAAGAACCATCAAAGAAGAGAATTCCGAAGAAGAGGAAAGCGTCTTCTCCGAAGCAAAAAATATCTGACGAAGAAGAAACCCCCGCATCACCCTCCGCCACTGACGTGGAGGAAATTTTGAAGGTAATAACTGAATCCCTGCCTGCGAAGCTAAGTCCATTGGGGCCCCAACTGACAAAGTTTTTTCAGAAGGAAAAGGAGCCCGAAAAAACGAAGAAGACGACTAAAGCAAAGAGACAAAGAATTATCACTGTGACAGAGGTTATTGACAAGACACCACCAAGAGCTTCGGCTCAAAAGGCACCAGCGGCTGAGGAAAGAACAAATATTGAAATCACACCTTCGGAGGTCGCAGCTGCCGAAGCTGCCTCAACTGAAGATGTGAACCTGGAAAGCACAATCGAACACATCAACAAAATACTGCTAGACATGGCCACAGAAGAAGCTACCGCTGCTGCCGAAGAGGCCGCGGCCGCAGCGTCGGGGAAAGGAAAGGAAATTGCTGACGAAACTTCAGAGAACGAAGCCTTCATGTTTCAAAATTTAGTTGGAGAAAAATTGTCAAAACCCGAAATAGAAGAGCTTAAAGAGTATGCCAAATCTTGCGGGTACAAACCAGGAGCACTCCTCTTTGGAGGTTTTGATGATGAAAAATTGGATTGTATCCGAAACCAAACTGGAGCCAAAGTTATCAGTACTCTGTCAAAGAGTATTGGTTTTCCGAAGCTGGAAATGGACATTAGCCGCTACCGACGACAACATATCGTTGGTAGTTTATTTTATTCCAATTTCAAGGTGAACTACTATTCCCTTGACTTTTATTGTTTTTAATAATGAAAACATGTTTTAACGAAGGTTTTCTTCGTGCAGAGTATGCTGTTGAGCAAGGCCTTGAAAATGCAGCAAGATCTTGAAGACAAGAAACACGAAGTTATAATTGAAAATTTAGAAAACAAAATAAAGGAGCAATCAGCTGATATTGAGAAGAAAAACTTTGAGCTCCAGGCAACTGAAGGTTCATTGGCGGAAGCCGAAGCAAAAATAACAGAACTGAACACGAAGCTTCTCTGCCAATCTAAGCAGTTTGAACAAGAAAAGCAAGAACTTAAGGCAAAACTTGAAGCCGAAGCTCAACAAAATTCAGATTTGAAAAAACTATTGGCGGACCTTCAAGAAAAATGTTTGGAATTTAGCAACAAATGCATTCAACGACTAAGAAAAATTTTTCACTCAGTTGGAGCCAGCAGTGATAAATTCACCCCCTCAGCTGAAGATTTACCGAAGACCTTCGAACATATTGAGGGTGAAATTGACGAGCTCGACGAAGTTATAGCTGGGCATGGTGACTTCTGTGCCTGGGTAGCTTCTCGGGGCACTGCTGCAGCTTTCCTAAAAGCTGGCTGCGACCATGGAAAGATTGTCAATAGGCCCAATTTCACTTTATCACCATCAATCCTAGATGACATCCCTGATCTCGCCCGAAGTATTTCCAATAGATTTATAAAAATGATATGGACAAAAGGCGGGCGAGAAAAGGCTGGAGATGAAGCTCGGAGTCATCTTGAACCAGTAAGAAATCATACCTTGTGCTTACCTCTTCCTTCAAGCTCGATTTTGACTTACAACAACTTGATTCATGTAGGATGACGAAGCCGAAGTCGATGATTAGAAGAGTGACGCCGAAGCTAAAATCCCTCGAAGATTAAGTAGTAGACTGTAGATAGACTCAGGAAACTTTTGAGATAACTTGTGTAAATGTAACTAGACTTGTCTTTAATGAGTTTTGTTCATACCTTGTATTATGCTCTTACCCTTCTATTAATGTATGTGGAATGCTTTGGTGCGGACGAAATTATCTTTTTTGAGCCGAAGGCGAAAAAACACCTTCCCTTCTTTTCGTACACAGCAAAGCATAGAAAACAACATTTCCCTTTCTTCCGAAGCCCTCCTTTTTGTACGCGAAGAAGCTCTTCTCTTATGCCGAAGCAACCACTTATGCCATGATGATGATTATCCTATATATGCCTGAATGAATGTTTATGAATGCAAATGCTATGATGTAATGTGATGTGCGAATGAATGTCCAAACACATATCCGAAGCCATACCCTTAGCCATTATTTCCTTAGAAACAATCACACATCAGCTCTGCATTCCCTTAGGAACGACTTTGGAGCTTCTTCGCCTTTTACTTTCGGCGGAATCAGCGTTGACTTTTCGCTGTAAGCTCTGCATTCCCTTAGGAACGACTTTGGAGCTTCTTTGCCTTTTACTTTCGGCGGAATCAGCGTTGACTTTTTGCTGTAAGCTCTGCATTCCCTTAGGAACGACTTTGGAGCTTCTTCGCCTTTTCAGTTTTCGGCACTCAATGGTGCGTTCTCAGCTTTTACATTTACATTCCTTGGGGGATTTTGCTCTTATAGAACTAAAAAAGGAAATTACATATGATGGCCCCATTAAAAACCTTTCTCCCCCTTTAGAAAGGAAAAGGGTGCCATGAAAAAGAAAAAACATAAAAAGTTACATCAAGTTACACATAATATCGCCGAAGCTCATCCGCATTCCAAGATCTTGGAATGTCGTTGCCGTCCATGTCCTTCAATCTGTATGAACCAGGTCTTGACGAAGATGCTACTAAGAAAGGTCCCTCCCATTTCAACTGTAACTTGCCCACTGTGTCTGCGTTGGCCACTCTCCGAAGCACCAAGTGTCCCGGCTCAATATTCTTTAGCCAAACTTTTCTATCTCGCCATTTGACTGTTTCGGCTTGGTATTTATTGATATTCTCCATAGCTTGAAGCCTGATCCCTTCTAAAGCATCTTTTTCCACAAAACAAGCATCTTCAGGACCTGATTCTGTCGAAGCTACTACTCTTATTGATCCTGTTTTAGCTTCTTCCGGAGTTATTGCTTCGTCACCGAATAATAACTTGAATGGAGTAAAGCCTGTAGACCTTGATGTTGTTGTATTGTGGCTCCACACCACTTTGGTTAACTGATCTGGCCACTTTCCCCTGGGTTGATTGAAGATTAACTTCATTATTCCTGTCATTATAATGTCGTTGGCTCTTTCAACGAGCCCATTTGACTCCGGATGCCTGACTGATGCAAAATGGATCTTCGTACCAATTTGATCACAGAAATCTCTGAAAGCTTCGAAGTCGAATTGTGTTCCATTATCTACAGTGATGGCCTTTGGTACCCCGAAACGACAAACAATATTCTGCCAGAAAAACTTTTGGACAGTGGCCGAAGTTATTGTGGCTAATGGCTTTGCCTCAATCCATTTAGAAAAATACTCCACAGCCACTATAACATATCTTAGATTCCCTTGGGCCGGTGGTAATGGACCTAACAAGTCAAGGCCCCACCTTTGCAATGGCCAGATGGGTTGTATGAGCTGTGTTAAAGACGAAGGTTGTTTTTGATCTCTTGCACATTTCTGACAGCCTTCGCACTTTTGAACTAATTCCGCTGCATCCGAAGCTGCCTTCGGCCAATAGAACCCTTGGCGGAAAACTTTTCCAAGTAACGGCCTAGATCCAATGTGAGATCCACACAGGCCTGCATGTATTTCTTTCATCAACTCTATACCTTCGGTTCTAGATAAACACTTGAGTAGCGGAGCGCAAACTCCATGCTTGTACAGCTCCCCTTCTATCATGACATATGGACGAGCTCTTGCCTCTATCCTCCTGTTATAAGCTTCGTCATCTGAAAGGAACTTACCCTGAAGGTAAGAGATGATCTCAGTTCTCCAATCTTCGCTATAAACAGGAGATATGTTGAGGACTGCTCTTTCAAGGAGTTCCACTGAAGGTGCCTTTATTGTTTCGAAAAACACATCCGAAGGTAAAGGCAGCCCCTGTGCTGCTGACTTAGCTAGCAAATCAGCATGCTCATTTTGTCCTCGAGGGATATTCTTGACAGAAAATCCTTCGAAGGAAGCTTCGATTCTTCGGACCGTGTCTAGATATTTTTCAAGCTTCGGATCTTTAGCCTTGCAACTCTTGTCGATATGACCCGAAACAACCTGGGAATCAGTTTTAAGGATGGCCCTTCTGATTCTCATTGCTTTTAATTTCTGAAGGCCCAAAAGCAGGGCTTCGTACTCAGTAATATTGTTTGTACAGCTAAAATCGAGTCTTGCCGCATAACAAGTTTTAACTTTGGATGGTGAGACCAACACAGCGGCTGCTCCTGCTCCGAAGGTTCCCCAAGACCCATCGCAAAACACTATCCACACTTCGGCATCTTTATTTGTTTCTTCATCCTGAGCCCCTGGCGTCCAATCGGCAATAAAATCTGCCAACGCTTGAGACTGGATCGAGGATCTATGCACATAATCAATGCAAAATTCATTGAGCTCTGCAGCCCATTTTCCAATCCGTCCAGTAGCTTCTCTATTTCTCATAATATCCTTCAACGGCTGCGAAGAAGGAACAACAATATTGTATGCTTGAAAATAATGCCGAAGCTTCCTGGATGCCATCAAAACAGCATATAATACCTTCTCCAGTTCTGTATAGTTTTTCTTTGATACACTAAGGACTTCAGATACAAAATACACTGGAACCTGCTTCTTGACTTGGCCATCGAGCTTCTCCTGGACAAGTGCTGCACTTACTGCTGAGTGCGAAGCTGCCACGTATAACAACAAAGGAGCCCCTGGCGTTGGTGGAGTTAATGTTGTTAAATCTATCAAATATTGCTTCAGCTCTTCAAAGGCTTTTTGTTGGCTTGGTCCCCATTGAAAGACTTCAGCTGATTTCAGCACTTCGAAGAATGGTAAATTTCTTTCTGCTGATCTGGATATGAATCTATTGAGAGATGCCAGCCTCCCTGTCAATCTTTGGGCCCCCTTTCTTGTAGTTGGTGGCTCCATTCGAAGTATAGCTTCAATTTTACTTGGATTAGCTTCAATTCCCTTTGTTGAAACCAAGCATCCAAGAATTTTCTCCTTCTTTACTCCGAAGACACATTTTTCCAGATTCAACTTTAAGCCAGCTTGTCTGAAACTGGCGAAGGTCTCCTGCAAATCAGCAATATGATTTTCCTGTTTCGTGCTTTTTACAATGATGTCATCAACATAAGTTAACACATTTCTACCTATCTGAGACTGGAGGACCTTCGCAGTCATTCTGCTGAAACTTCCTCCAGCGTTTTTGAGCCCCTCAGGCATCCGAAGATAGCAATATGTGCCACTTGGGGTTATGAAGCTAGTCTTCGGCTCATCTTCCTTCTTCATCCAGATTTGGTGATAGCCTGAGTAACAGTCTAGCAGACTCATGAGCTCTGAAGAAGCTGCTGCATCAACTAAAGAGTCTATCCTTGGCAATGGGAATTCGTCCTTCGGACAAGCCTTGTTGAGATCTGTAAAATCGATACACATTCGCCACTTGCCATTGGCCTTTTTTACCATAACAGTGTTAGCTAACCATTCTGGGTACTTTACTTCTCTGATGACTCCTGCACTGAGAAGTCTTTTGACTTCATTACGAGCACCTTCGGCCTTATCATCAGACATTTTCTGAAGCCTCTACTTTCTGGGTCTGAAGGATGGGTCAACATTGAGCGAGTGTTCAATAACATCCCTATTTACTCCGCAGAGGTCATTGGCTGACCATGCAAAAACATCTTTGTTGTTGAACAAAAACCTTATCAAGGTTTTCTCCTGCTCTTCGGACAATTGAGAGCCCAACAGCACCTTCTGCTCTGCTATGTCCTCACATAAGAGCATGGGCTTCGGCTGATCTGCTGAAGCTGCTTTCTCCCTTCTGAATTTGTACTGTTCACAAGCTTCAGCTCCATCTATGTTATGGATTGCTTTTGAGTCAGTCCAGCTTCCTTCGCCCTTCTGGCAGCTTCCTGACTTCCATGAATAGCGATGGGTCCTTGATCCGAAGGTATCTTCATGCAAAGATAGACAGGATGAAGAATTGCTTCGAAAGCATTGAGGGTGCCACGACCAATAATTGCATTGTAAGGGTATTCTATGTCAACAATGTCAAACACAACTTGCTCAGTTCTAGTGTTGTTGATGAACCCGAAGGTCACTGACATGATGATCTTGCCCAGCGCTACAATCTGTCTTCCTCCGAAGCCACAGAGAGGGTGCGTAGCATCATGAATCTTATCTTCTGGCTCTTGCATTTGCCTGAAGGCCTTAGCAAATATGATATCAGCTGCACTGCCTGTATCAACCAAGACATTGTGGACCAGAAATCCTTTGATAACACAAGAGATAACCATGGCATCGTTGTGTGGGTAATCCTTGAGTTGAAGGTCCTCTTGGGAGAAGGTAATAGGAATGTGAGACCATCTCGACTTGATGAAGGGTCCTTGCACCCCAACATGTTGTACCCTTCTCTATGCTTCCTTCTTCTGCTTCTTGTTGGCTGGCTCTGAACATGAACCGCCTGTTATCGGAAGAAGCAGCTTCGGAGCCGAAGCAGCTCCAGCTTGATCGTTGAACGAAGCCATCAGCTCAAAAAAAGTGGAAGTGAGTTCACCGGAGGTGGGCGCCAATGTTGGGGACTTGTTCTCAACTGCTTCGGAATTAAGAACAAGGCAACACAGAAAAAAAAGTTAATGGTAAATATTCTTCGTCCTCCGAAGAGTTATTTCCCTTAGGATATAACGATCTTCAGACGAAGGTCATGAAGGACATACCTTCATCATTATAATTTATACCGATAAAAGGAGAAGCATATGAAACATGAGAGAATAGCGTGAATAATCATATAACATTATTTCATGTCCTTATTATATAATCATGAAAGAATAAGAGCAATATTGAATTACATTTGTACCTTCGGCATGGCAGAAGGCAAAGATACAAGCGTGATGCACGGGCGTGTACAAGTCAGCGTGAACAGTACGGGGGTACTGTTCATCTATTTATAGACACAGGACACAGCCTGTGAAAAATTACAATTATGCCCCTCATAAAAGTTTACAACATTGACTCAGACCTTTATGGACTAAAAGGTCATTCTATCTTTAAGTCGGTTTGTAATACCAAAGCTTCATGAAGAGGAACCTTCGGTCATCTCCTGCGGACAGCTTCAGCCGAAACTGCTTCTTCCTACAGGACCTTCGGCGTGACGGAGCATGGCCCCAACATCCGGTGTGCCACCGGACAGTGTCCGGTGCACCACTGGACAGTGCCCGGTGCACCAGGGAGATCAACTCCAAACTTGCCACTTTCGGGTTTCTGGAAATTACTCCCCTCTATAATTCACCGGACTGTCCGGTGTAGCACCGAACTGTCTGGTGTGCTAGCGGGAGCAACGGCTTGCACGCCAACGGTCGTCTGCAAAAGTGAACAGTGAACAATGAACAGTGCGGACTGCGCGTATAGAGTCAGAGCAGGCGCCAGAAGGCGCACCGGACAGTGAACAGTGACTGTCCGGTGGCCCAGTTGTCAGAAGCTCGAACGGTCGAACCCTAACGGTTGGGTGATGTGGCTGGCGCACCGGACTGTCCAGTACGCCCGTCGACAGTAGCCTCCACCAACGGCCATTTTGGTGGTTGGGGATATAAATACCCCCAATCACCACACTTCATGGCATCCAAGTTTTCAGCCATTGCATTCAATACAAGAGCTCTAGACTTCACTCCAAGACACAAACAAGAGATCAAATCCTCTCCCTAGTCCGGAATCACTCCAAACATTTAGTGACTAGTGTGAGAGAGATTTTCGTGTTCATTTGAGTTCTTGTCGCTTGAATTGCTTTTCTTCTTCCCTATTTCTTGTTCCCAAGACATTTGTAATCAAGGCAAGAGACACCAATTGTGTGGTGGTCCTTGTGGGGACTAAGTGTCCCAATTGATTGAGAAGAGAAGCTCACTCGGTCTAGGTGACCGTTTGAGAGAGGGAAAGGGTTGAAAGAGACCCGGTCTTTGTGACCACCTCAATGGGGAGTAGGTTTGCAAGAACCGAACCTCGATAAAACAAATCACCATGTCATCCGCTCTTATTTGCTTGCAATTTGTTTTCGCCCTCTCTTTCAGACTCGATTATATTTCTAACGCTAACCCCGGCTTGTAGTTGTGCTTAAAGTTTATAAATTTTAGATTCCGCCTATTCACCCCCCTAGGCGACTTTCAATTGGTATCAGAGCCTGGTACTTCATTAGAGCCTAACCGCTCGAAGTAATGTCGGGAGATCATGCCAAGAAGGAGATGGTGACCGGCGAGAAGCCCGCTACAAGCCACGGGAAGGCTCCATCAAGGGAGTCCGCGTCCAAAGGAAAGGGGGAATCACCTCCCCGCTTCAAGTCGCATCGAAGTGGCGACAAGAAGAAGAAAATGAAGAAAGTGGTCTACTACGAGACCGACTCTTCGTCGCCATCTACCTCCAGCTCCGACGCACCGTCCGTCACTTCTAAGCGCCATGAGCGCAAGAAGTTTAGTAAGATCCCCTTACGCTACCCTCGCTTTCCAAACGCACCCCTTTACTTTCCGTCCCACTAGGCAAACCACCGGTTTTTGATGGTGAAGATTATTGCATGTGGAGTGATAAAATGAGGCACCATCTAACCTCACTCCACGCTAGCATTTGGGACATTGTTGAGTTTGGTACGCAGGAACCATCCATGGGGGATGAAGGCTATGACTCGGACGAGGTAGCCCAAATCTGGCACTTCAACTCCCAAGCCACCACTATACTCCTCGCCTCTCTAAGTCGAGAGGAGTATAATAAGGTGCAAGGGTTGAAACGTGCCAAAGAGATTTGGGACTTGCTCAAAACCGCACACGAAGGAGACGAGGTGACCAAGATCACCAAGAGGGAAACGATCGAGGGGGAGCTCGGTCGCTTCATGCTCAACCAAGGGGAGGAGCCACAAGCTATGTACAACCAGCTCAAGACCTTGGTGAATCAAGTGCGCAACCTCGGGAGCACAAAATGGGATGACCATGAAATGGTCAAGGTTATTCTAAGATCACTCGTTTTTCTTAATCCTACATAAGTTCAATTAATTTGTGGTGATCCTAGATACAAGCTAATGTCTCCCGAGGAGGTTATAGGAAAATTTGTGAGCTTTGAATTGATGATCAAAGGCTCCAAGAAAATCATCGAGCAAGGCGCCTCCTCCGTACCCAAGGTACAACCCGTCACATTCAAGGCGACAGAGGAGAAGAAAGAAGAGTCTACATCAAGTAGACTCCCCATCGATGCCTCCAAGCTCGACAATGAGGAGATGGCGCTCATCATCAAGAGCTTCCGCCAAATCCTCAAGCAAAGGAGGGGGAAGGATTATAAACCCCGCTCCAAGAAGGTTTGCTACAAATGTGGTAAGCCCGGTCATTTTATCGCTAAATGTCCTTTGTCTAATTATAATGATAGGGATAACGACAAGAGGGGAAAGAAGAAGGAAAAGAAGAGGTACTACAAGAAGAAGGGTGGCAATGCCCATGTTTGTCGAGAGTGGGACTCCGATGAGAGCTCCACCGACTCCTCCTCCGACGAGGACGCCGTAAACATCGCCGTCAACAAGGGTCTTCTCTTTCCCAACGTCGGCCACAAGTGTCTCATGGCAAAGGACGACAAGAAGAAGAAGGTAAAATCTAGATCCTCCACTAAGTATGCAACTTCTAGTGGTGAGGATAACTCTAGTGATGATGAGGATGATTTGCTTACTCTTTTTGCCAATATTAACATGCAACAAAAGGAAAAATTAAATGAGTTGATTAGTGCTATTCATGAGAAGGATGAACTCTTGGATAGCCAAGAGGACTTCCTTATTAAAGAAAACAAGAAGCATGTTAAGGTTAAAAATGCTTATGCTCAGGAAGTAGAAAAATGTGAAAATTTAACTAGTGAGCTTAGCATTTGCCATGACACTATTTCTAACCTTAGAAATGAAAATGCTAAATTAATTGCTAAGGTTGAGAAATCAAATGTGTGTGATGATTCAATTACCAATCTTAGAAATGATAATGCTAGTTTGATTGTTAAGATTGATAAATTGAATGCCTCACTTTCTAGCCTTAAGATTGAGAATGAAAAGTTAATTGCTAAGGCTAAGGATTTAAATGTTTGCAATGATGCTATTTCCAATCTTAGAAATGAAAATGCCATGTTACATGCTAGGATTGATGAATTAAATGTTTGCAAACCCTCTACATCTAGTGTTGATCATGTTACTATTTGTACTAGATGTAGAGACATTAATGTTGATGCTATCCATGATCACCTAGCTTTAATTAAACAACAAAATGATCACATAGCTCAACTTAGTGCTAAAATTAATGAGCATGACTTAGAAAATGAAAAATTTAAATTTGCTAGAAGCATGCTCTATAATGGGAGACGCCCAGGCATTAAGGATGGCATTGGCTTCCAACAGGGAGGCAATGTTAAAATTAATGCCCCTAAGAGATTGTCTAACTTTGTTAAGGGCAAGGCTCCCATGCCTCAGGATAACGAGGGCTATATTTTATATCCTGCTGGTTATCCTGAGGATAAGATTAGGAGAATTCATTCTAGGAAGTCTCACTCTGGCTCTCATCATACTTTTATGTAGAAGAGTGAGGCATCTAGTTCTAGGCGTTCTACTCATGTTAAAATGCCTAAAAAGAAATCTCCTATTGCATCAAATGAGACTATTATTTCATTTAAGACTTTTGATGCTTCTTATGTGCTCACTAACAAATCAGGCAAAGTAGTTGCCAAATATGTTGGGGCCAAACACAAAGGGTCAAAGACTTGCGTTTGATTACCCAAGGTGCTTGTTTCTAATGTCAAAGGACCCAAGACCATTTGGGTACCTAAGAACAAGGCCTAAACTTGTTTTGTAGGTTTATGTATCCGGGGGCTCAAGTTGGATCATTGATAGCGGGTGCACAAACCACATGACTGGGGAGAAAAGGATGTTCTCCTCCTATGAGAAAAACCAAGATCCCCAAAGAGCTATCACATTCGAGGATGGAAATCAAGGTTTGGTCAAAGGACTTGGTAAAATTGCTATATCACTTAACCATTCTATTTCCAATGTTTTTCTTGTAGATTCTTTAGATTACAACTTGCTTTCAGTTTCTCAATTATGCAAAATGGGCTACAATTGTCTTTTTATGGATATAGGTGTTACTGTCTTTAGAAGAAGTGATGATTAAGTAGCATTTAAGGGAGTGTTAGAGGGTCAACTATACTTAGTTGATTTTAATAGAGCTGAACTCGACACTTGCTTAATAGCTAAGACTAATATGGGTTGGCTCTGGCATCGCCGACTAGCCCATGTTGGGATGAAGAATCTTCACAAGCTTCTAAAGGGAGAGCACATTTTGGGACTAACAAATGTTCATTTTGAGTAAGACAAGATTTGTAGCGCATGCCAAGCAGGGAAGCAAGTTGGTGTTCATCATCCACACAAGAACATCATGACGACCGACAGGCCACTTGAGCTACTCCACATGGACCTATTCGGCCCGATAGCTTACATAAGCATCGGCAGGAGTAAGTACTGTCTAGTTATTGTGAATGATTATTCCCGCTTCACTTGGGTGTTCTTTTTGCAGGAAAAATCACAAACCCAAGAGACCTTAAAGGGATTCTTGAGACGGGCTCAAAATGAGTTCGGCTTAAGGATCAAGAAAATAAGAAGCGACAATGGAACGGAGTTCAAGAACTCTCAAATTGAAGGCTTTCTTGAGGACGAGGGCATCAAGCATGAGTTCTCTTCTCCCTACGTGCCACAACAAAATGGTGTAGTGGAGAGGAAGAATAGAACTCTACTTGACATGGCGAGGACCATGCTTGATGAGTACAAGACTTCGGATCGGTTTGGGGCGGAAGCAATCAACACTGCTTGCTACGCCATTAACCGTCTCTACCTTCACCGAATCCTCAAGAAGACATCCTATGAACTCCTCACCGGTAAAAAGCCCAATGTTTCATATTTTAGTCTTTGGTAGCAAATGTTTTATTCTTGTTAAAAGAGGTAGAAAATCCAAATTTGCTCCTAAGGCTGTAGAAGGCTTTTTACTTGGTTATGACTCAAACACAAGGGCATATAGAGTCTTTAACAAGCCCACTGGACTAGTTGATGTCTCTTGTGACATTGTGTTTGATGAGACTAATGGCTCTCAAGTAGAGCAAATTGATCTTGATGAGCTAGATGATGAAGAGGCTCTATGCGTCGCGCTAAGGAACATGTCCATTGGGGATGTGTGTCCTAAGGAATCCAAAGAGCCTTCACAATCACAAGATCAACCATCTTCCTCCATGCAAGCATCTCCACCAACTCAAGATGAGGATCAAACTCAAGATGATGAAAATGAAGATCAAGAAGAGCCACCTCAAGAGGACAATGATCAAGGGGGAGATGCTAATGAACAAGACAAGAAAGATGATGAGGGTCCAAGACCGCCACACCCAAGAGTCCACCAGGCGATTCAAAGAGATCACCCCGTGAACACCATCCTCGGCGATATTCATAAGGGGGTAACCACTCAATCTCGAGTCGCTCATTTTTGTGAACATTACTCTTTTGTTTCCTCTATTGAGCCACACAGGGTAGAGGATGCACTTAAATATTCGGATTGGGTGCTGGCGATGCAAGAGGAGCTCAACAACTTCACGAGGAATGAGGTATGGCATTTGATTCCATGTCCTAATCAAAATTTTGTAGGAACCAAGTGGGTCTTCCGCAACAAGCAAGATGAGCATGGTGTGGTGACAAGGAACAAAGCTCGACTTGTGGCCAAGGGATATTCACAAGTCGAAGGTTTGAATTTCGGTGACAGCTATGCACCCGTAGCTAGGCTTGAGACAATTCGTATATTACTTGCCTATGCTACTTACCATGGCTTTAAGCTTTATCAAATGGACGTGAAGAGTGCCTTCCTCAATGGACCAATCAAGGAAGAGGTCTATGTTGAGCAACCTCCCGGCTTTGAGGATAGTGAGTATCCTAACCATGTCTATAAACTCTCTAAGGCGCTTTATGGGCTCAAGCAAGCCCCAAGAGCATGGTATGAATGCCTAAGAGATTTTCTTATCACTAATGGCTTCAAAGTCGGAAAAGCCGATCCTACTCTCTTTACTAAAACTATTGCAAATGATTTGTTTATGTGCCAAATTTATGTTGATGATATCATATTTGGATCTACTAACAAATCTACTTGTGAAGAGTTTAGTAGGATCATGGTACAAAAATTCGAGATGTCTATGATGGGGGAGTTGAAGTATTTTCTAGGATTTCAAGTCAAGCAACTCCAAGAGGGCACCTTCATCAGCCAAGCTAAGTACATTCAAGACATACTCACCAAGTTTGGAATGAAGGATGCCAAGCCCATCAAGACACCCATGGGAACCAATGGGCATCTCGACCTCGACACGGGAGGGAAATCCATAGATCAAAAGGTATACCGGTCGATGATAGGATCTTTACTCTATTTATGTGCATCTCGACCGGATATTATGCTCTCTGTATGCATGTGTACAAGATTCCAAGCTAATCCTAAGGAAGTTCACCTTAGGGCCATGAAACGAATCTTGAGATATTTAGTTCATACGCCTAAGTTTGGTCTTTGGTACCCCAAGGGATCCACTTTTGATTTGATAGGTTATTCAGATGCTGATTGGGCAGGGTGTAAAATTGATAGAAAGAGCACATCAGGGACTTGTCAGTTCTTGGGAAGATCCCTGGTGTCTTGGGCTTCAAAGAAACAAAACTCAGTAGCTCTTTCCACCGCCGAAGCCGAGTACATTGCCGCAGGCCATTGTTGTGCACAATTGCTTTGGATGAGGCAAACCCTTAGGGACTATGGTTACAAATTAACCAAAGTTCCTCTCCTATGTGATAATGAGAGTGCAATCCACATGGCGTATAATCCCGTTGAGCACAGCCGCACTAAGCACATAGCCATTCGGTATCACTTTTTGAGGGATCACCAACAAAGGGGAGATATCGAGATTGCTTATATTAACACCAAAGAACAATTAGCCGATATCTTTACCAAACCACTAGATGAGAAAACCTTTACCAAACTTAGGACTGATCTAAACATTCTTGATTCTCAGAATTTTGATTGATATTTTGCACACATAGCTCATTTATATACCCTTGATCATATATCTTTCATGTGCTATGACTAATGTGGTTTCCAAGTGTATTTCATGCTAAGTCATAGATTGAAAGGGAAATGGAGTCTTCGACGAAGACAAGGCTTCCACTCCACACCATCGTATTATCAACCCTTCGCCGTCACTCCGCGCCATCTCTCCACATTGGTATAATCTTCACTCATATATATTATTTGCCAAAGGGAGAGAACTTTCAAAGGGCTTATATTTCAATCGAAGTATCTGTTTTTGCCGATTCATGCCAAAGGGGGAGAAAGTATTAGCCCAAAGCAAAAGGACCGCACCACCACGCCAATTTCAAAAAATTTCGAAATAAGTTCGAAGTTTTAAATGTTTTTCAATTAGCATATTTGAAAATTCTATCTCAATTGGTAAAACCCTCTTGAACACTAAGAGGAGAATTTCATTGAGGGAGAGTTTTGTTTAGTCAAAGGAAAAGCATTTGAAACAGGGGGAGAAAATTTCAAATCTTGAAAATGCTTCTTTCAATCTTATTTATATACCTTTGACTATTTGCAAAAACAAAACAAGTGGTGCAAGCGTGGTCCAAAATTTTAAATAAGAAGAAAACAATCCATGCATATCTAGTAGAAATAATTATTGGTTCCACTCCAAGCAACCTTTGCACTTACCTTATGCAAACTAGTTCAATTCTGCACTTTTATATTTGCTTTGGTTTGTGTTGGCATCAATCACCAAAAAGGGGGAGATTGAAAGGGATATAGGGTCAAACCTTTTTCTAAATAATTTTGGTGGTTGAATTGCCCAACACAAATAATTGGACTAACTAGTTTGCTCTAGATTTTAAGTTCTATAGGTGCCAAAGGTTCAACACAAATCAATAAAAAGACCAAGAAAGGGTTCAAATACAAAGGAGCAAAACCAACCGAAGGCTGCCCTGGTCTGGCGCACCGGACAGTGTCCGGTGCACCAAGGAGATCAACTCCAAACTTGCCACTTTCGGGTTTCTGGAAATTACTCCCCGCTATAATTCACCGGACTGTTCGGTGTAGCACCGGACTGTTCGGTGTAGCACCGGACTGTCCGGTGTGTCAGCGGGAGCAACTGCTAGCGCGCCAACAGTCGTCTGCAAAAGTGAACAGTGAACAGTGAACAGTGCGGACTGCGCGCGTAGAGTCAGAGCAGGTGCCAGAAGGCGCACCAGACAGTGAACAGTGACAGTCCGGTGCACCACTAGACTCTCCGGTGGCCCAGTTGTCAGAAGCTCGAACGGTCGAACCCTAACGGTTGGGTGACGTGGCTGGCGCACCGGACAGTGTCTGGTGGCGCATCGGACTGTCCGGTGCGCCCGTCGACAGCAGCCTCCACCAACGGCCATTTTGGTGGTTGAGGCTATAAATACCCCCCAACCACCACACTTTAAGGCATCCAAGTTTTCAGCCATTGCATTCAATACAAGAGCTCTAGACTTCACTCCAATACACAAACAAGAGATCAAATCCTCTCCCAAGTCCGGAATCACTCCAAACATTTAGTGACTAGTGTGAGAGAGATTTTCGTGTTCATTTGAGTTCTTATCACTTGGATCGCTTTTCTTCTTCCCCATTTCTTGTTCCCAAGACATTTGTAATCAAGGCAAAAGACACCAATTGTGTGGTGGTCCTTGTGGGGACTAAGTGTCCCAATTGATTGAGAAGAGAAGCTTATTCGGTCTAGGTGACCGTTTGAGAGAGGGAAAGGGTTGAACGAGACCCGGTCTTTGTGATCACCTCAATAGGGAGTAGGTTTGCAAGAACCGAACCTCAGTAAAACAAATCACCGTGTCATCCGCTCTTATTTGCTTGCGATTTGTTTTTGCCCTCTCTTTCGGACTTGATTATATTTCTAACGCTAACCCTGGCTTGTAGTTGTGCTTAAAGTTTATAAATTTCAGATTCCGCCTATTCACCCCCCTCTAGGCGACTTTCACTTATGGTGTCTACTCACGACGTCATTCATGCTGCACGCTAATCACGACGTGCTACGCCTCGGCACTGTCCACATTGCGATAATAATAATATATGAAAAAGATTTTTCTTTCTGGTTTCTAGCATTATGGGGCCTTTTAACCTCTTCCCTCTGCTATCTTCACGGGCTCATCTAGGTACCTCTTCTCTTTAAGAGCACACAAGCGAGAGAGGGAGAGTGAGCGAGAGAGAGAGAGAGGCGTTTCTCTCCTTGAATATCTTTCTAGATCATGCTTTCCTTCGCCCATGGATCGGGGCGGCTCCCCCGGGTTCCCTTTCACCCTTCTGCCAACTAACCCTTAGCTTACTCTCTAGGGTGCTGGTCGCCTCTCTTGATGTGCGAAGGTGATGTGGCTTCGTGTCCCGGCAGCTACCTTACTGACCCCCTAGAGCGGACCAAGGATGCTCTTCTAAGGGATTCAAGTGTGGTACGTTCAGCCATAGAGGCGGCTAATGCTGAGGTGCGATGTCTATAATCATGACTAGCGGCTCTTAACGACCTGGGATAGGTAAATTATCATGGTCCTGCCTCTGGGCTCTCGATGGTTTCTAGATTTCTAACTACCTAGTGGTTCATCGTAGGTCCTAGGCCTGAAGCACTGGGCTTTTTCCTATGCATAGAATGGGCTACAAGATTAGTTCGTGCGCAGGGGAGGAATCAAATGCCATGTCCCCTTGACATCCCGAAGCATGTTCGCGAGGCTGTGGAGTTTGGGATTCACCGTGGCACATCGATGACTTTCACCATTGCATAGCTTCACGGCGGTGGACGCCTTCATGAGGTTGTCGTCCTACCTGCCGAGACAACGTCAGCGGACTTGGAACTCCGAACAAGCAGCTTTGATGCCATGGCGAACTCCATGCTCGAGGTGGTGTCGGTGGAGGAAATAATCCATGATCTCCTGTAATCTTGCATTGCGACCCATTTGTTCCTACAACGTGTATGTTCGTTTGATCACTCGGACCCCGGTTGGTCCTAGGCTCTCTCATGGTCCGAGGGGCGCTATTCATGTGACTTTTTCACATTCACCATACCCGTGCGAGACGAGCCCCTGAGCCTCTACTCGATGCATAGATTTGTCTAAGGGGGTCGTCTCATCTTTTTGTTTTACTCTCCCCCGCGCATCCCTTCCACAGTGATGAGGGGAGGTGAGCCGAACCACACTTTCATCGACGGTCGAGCAATGGCGCTCCGTGAGCTACAAACGGGTAATCCAAGTGAGGCCCTAGGTCCTTTCATAGGATCCAAGCGTGGGGTTCGCTAGGGAACCGTCCTCATACTCCCAAGCACCGACTCATATAGTTTCTGACTCCGTTCGACCGAACTCAAGGACTCGTTGCCTATCTTCGCTATAAACCATGAGTCAGACATTCCTAGGACTCAAACACAAGCTGGTGACACCCTTCATGCTTTGCGCATCAAGGTCCTATCCGATAGTGTGCCTGTCACTTGCTTGCCCCTCGCTCTAGATTTCGCTGAGGTGGCCGCGAACCCTGGCGGACTGGCCTGTCGAACCCCAAAATTAGTGGCAATTTTGCTGCGGGTTTTTTGATCTCCCCCATAAAGGAAATAGGAGTTTGAGGTCTTACAAGGTTGGACGCTCTGAGCGCTCATTTAGGCTCCTCCGGTGGGATATTTCGGTTGGTGGCTTGGTCAGCTTTTCATTCCCTCTGGCTCTCCGAGGTCCTGTGTCAATTGCATGTACAAGGGAAAAGAAAAAAAATTGTTAGCACGATTGAGTTTGCAAGATAGGTGTAAAAAGGCATAGAAAATAAGGCACAGAGAGACTGGCAATCTCCCTTTTTTCTTGGTTTCTTCTATGTGACATCCCCGAACGATCGTTTCAGGGTCGAGGTTTAGAACCGACCTAGGGTGCCAATACTTCACCATAAATCAAGCCATCCCAGCAGCTTGATGTTCTCGTTGTCGATTGGTGCTTTGCCCTTTTCATGGCTCAACTCAATGTCCCATAGTTTGAGACAGTGTTCGCCAGCTAGTCGCCGCACGAAAGGGAGGGGATTGGGTCCTCTGGTCGGTCGGAGGTGACCATGCATCTCGAGACTCATGACACTCGTTCGAAGCAAAACAGAGGTCGACAGACATGTTGCCTCTACCTCGGTTAGTTGTTGCTGATAGGGCCGACGATAAGCGAGGACTGGACGCGCTCTCCAAGGGTCGGTGAGCAGTCGGTCCCAGCGAGGCAAAATGTCCTGCTCCCTGTGGCCATTCATCTTCTCAAGGTTTAGGCCCCCTTCTGGACGGCGCCGTTTTGCGTAAGAATTCTTTGAGTATCTCGCAATCCTTATAGGCATGTCGGACTAAGCGTTGATGGTTCGAACATGGGGCTTCAAGGAGTTCTTCAAAGTGATCGAGAGTTTCCTCGGCTGGAGGCCTTCCTCCTGTCCGGCTTATCGTATCCGTTGACACATAGACTTGTTGCCATCGGCCTCTTCTCCTTTTCACGTCGAGGTGGTCATCAACATCTTCATCTGAACCCTGTCACACTTAGTCCTTCGTTTCCGACGAGCGGTGGTGGCCCTCATTATGTTCTCTACTGACACATGGCCGATCGCAATGTCGAAAAGCTCCTTTGTCATTCATGGGGTCTTTCGTCCTAGCTTATGCACCAGGGTTTTTTCGGTGGTTCCCCGGGTGAAGGTGCTGATAACATTAGTCCCCCAGCCAGGGACTGGGGTTCGATTCCCCAGTGTACTTCGCAATGGCGAGGGGGCCAGTAGTGTTGCAGTGTGGGTGCCCACGAGATTTGGCGACCGAAAGCATGTGGCCCCGTCGGCTGAGGGCTTGGGCTTCAATCCTCGTCAGGATCAAATCATCCCCCGCGGTGCCAACTTTACTGATAGTCGTCGTTTGTCCCGTTCCATACCTCCCCACCGCTCCCTGGGTCAGGCATGCACCGCCCTCCCTCGCCGGTTTTCAGGTTGCAATGGGGTGGGGCCTGCTATAGACTTGATCAGTCGTCTCTCAGAGGCGTCGTTGGTTGTCGGCGCTGTTGTGGCGCTCTGGTCAGCCCCTGGCTCCCGATGCCATGGTGTTGGGCCTTCCGCTCGCAGCCATGGGGCGAGGTGGAGTGGGTTTTGGTTTTCCATGTAGGTCTCCCATTCATTCGAGACTTCGGCCTTAGGAAGCTCACTCAGGAGTACTACAGCAGCTATAATGTTTCGACGCATATGAGGGAGTGATGGCAGTTTGATCTTGCCATAGGTTAGACGATGCGGGGTGTGGGCTGCTTCGATGCACATTTGCCAAATGCCATGTCGTGGCTTCCTTGTTCGTCGTCGAGGCATTACTCGCTTCCCGGCGAAGGGACCATGCTCGCTCCGGGCGGGGTCCTGTCCTGGTGGCGATTGAAAGGGAAATTGGGTTAACCATTTCCTATAATTAATTTTGGTGGTTGATGATCAACACAAACACATGGACTAACTCGTTTGTCTAGAATTCATGTATTATAGGTGCATAAGATTTAACACAAACCAATAAAAGAATCAAGTTAGGGAGACAATTTTAAAGGAGCAAAAGGACTCGAGTGTGCTGAAGAATGGCGCACCAGACTGTCCGGTGCACCAGGCCATACAACTTCAAATCAGCCACTCTCAGAAATTCTAGGGCACCCTCCGCTATAATTCACCGGACTATCCGGTGTTCCACCGAACTGTCCCGTGAGCCAACGGAGCAACGACTCCCTGCGCCAACGGTCGACTCTGCAAAGTGCTACAGTGATGAATAGTGTCGCGTAGAAGTCAAAGCAGCGAAGTCAGAGGGCACCGGACTGTCTGGTGTGGCACCGGACTGTCCGGTGCCGCAAGAAGACAAGCGTCTCCAATAGTCAACTTCTCAGAACCCTAACGGTTGGCTGACGTGGCGGCGCACTGGACAGCGCACAGTACCTGTCTGGTGGCGCACCGGACTATCCGGTGCACCGATCGCCAGCAGCCTTGGCCAATGGCTACCAAGTGGTTGGGGCTATAAATACCCCCAACCACCACAACCATTAGCATCCAAGTTTTCAGGGATCACATTCAATACAAGAGCTAGCGCATTCACTCCAAGACATATTTCCAAAGATCAAACCCTCTCCAAGTCTAGAATTCATCTCAACCATTTAGTGACTTGAGAGAGTGCGTGTTCGTGTTCTTTTGCGCTCTTGTTTCTTGGATTGCGTTTCTTCCTTTCTCATTCTTGCTCTCAAGTGACTTGTAATCAAAGCAAGATACACCTAAGTATGTGGTGGTCCTTGCGGGGTCTTAGTGACCCAATTGATTACGGAGAAGGCTCACTCGGTCTAAGTGACTGTTTGAGAGGGGCAAAGGGTTGAAATAGACCTGGTCTTTGTGACCTCCTCAATGGGGACTATGTTCTTTGGAACTGAACCTCAGTAAAACAAATCATCATGTTCAATCGCTGTAGCATCCCAAAAATTCAAATCTTGAAATTTTCTCAAACTCGCTCTAAATTCAAAATGAATTTTAAATTTCGTTTCAAAATCTTTGTTTGCGAGTTGTTATCAACAAATAAAATATAGTGGTCTATATTATCTTCAAAATCCTCCTCAAAATATCCTAAAAATTTTTGTCCAGTGATCCCCCTCAAATTCTTTCCAGAAATACTGCCCAGATATTTCCCTAGTTATCCCCTTCAAATTCTTTCCAGAAATACTGCCAAAATATTCCACTGATATATCTCCAAGTATTTTCCTCTTGAGAAATACCTTCAGAATCATTTTTCAAGTCCCTACAAATATTTTCTTCATAACTTTCCTCATGCTCATACGTATACGTATGCCTCCGGTGTCATACGGTGAGCTCTACAAGCTAATCTCACTTATACAAGACAAATACATGCTAATCTCCCACTAATCCTCTCATCCCTCTCCATAATCCCCCACCATGGCTATAAATAGAGGGGCAAGGGCCTCCTCTCATCCCACCCCAAGCCATTTCATGGCAACTCTCTTCCCCCCGCCACACGCCCACTACATCTCCCACAGAAGCACACACTAGCACAAGGATCGTTCGGTCGTTCTTCGATCGTTCGTTCCCCTATTCTTAGTTTGTTCGTTCGTTCGTCCGATCGTTCGTCTGTTTGTTCGTCCAAATAATCTTTTTCCTGCCGTTATGCTATCGAAATTCCGATCGTTTGTTCGTTCGATCGTTCATCGTTCGTTCATAGTTCCTATTCATCGTTCATCATTCGTTCATAGTCCCTATTCATCGTTCATCTAGATAATCTTTATCCTGCCGTTATACTGCCGAAATTCCGATCGTTCGTTCGTCCGATCATTCAATCGTTCATCCATTCGTTCATAGTTCCTATTCATCGTTCATCGTTCGTTCATAGTTCCTATTCATCATTCGTTCATAGTTCCTATTCATCGTTCATTGTTCGTTCATAGTCCCTATTCATTGTTCATCCAGATAATCTTTGTCCTGTCGTTATGCTACCAAAATTCCGATCGTTCGTTCGTCCGATCATTCGATCGTTCATCCGTTCGTTCATAGTTCCTATTCATCGTTCGTTCATAGCCACTATTCATCGTTCATCGTTCGTTCATATGAACTATTCACATCACTATTTACCATTACTATTCATCATTACTATTCACCATCACTATTCATCGTTACTATTCACTGTTACTATTCATCGTTCATCCGATCACCCCCAAATTTCAACCACTCATCCATCATGCTGTCCATTCCACCTAAGACCTGCCAGACTAATATTCCAGTCATATGAACTCCGGTGACTATGATTTTCCTTCCAGTGGAAACTTCCCATCTGGTCACCCATCCCAGGTTTCTCCAAGTTGAGCATGCTTAACCTTGAGATTCCTTTGAACCAGGCTTCCAAACTCAGATTCCAATAATTCTTGTTTCTAAATTTTTATCAAACTATTCCCTATCCAACCATGTCATCCCTTAAGCATGGTTCATATTCTAGAAAACTCCCAAAATACTCTTGTCCCATATTCTGCCTATAACTCTCCTGTTCATACTAAGTCAGACGATTCATTCGTCACTATTCTCACCAACAGTGAACTTCACTGTGCTACACCACATACACCCAGCTATAAATACACCTAGCTACCCTCTCCCTCTCCACACACTCAACACCCTCAGCCAAGGCAAACACCCCACCCACTTAGTTACCCCGCTCTGCCGGCTACGCGCATAGTGTCGCTTCACCTCCAATCCACCCTCCTGGTAAGCACCTCCGCTCCACCACCAGTAATATCACCACACCACATGACACAGATTCTACTCAAGACTCTACCCATCCATATATCGCTATTCTGACCACTATACTAAATATTTGTTGATATACTTGCTGGTTTGTATGCTTGCTTGTTCATGTTGCATAGTTATCAGAACGTTCGTGCCGTCTCGTGGAGGCCAGATCTGCAAGTCTACGCCAGGCAGTGGAGCTAGAAGCCAGTTCCGCGAGCTCTCCCCCCTATTTCGCCGGATAAGCACGACAAGCTCACTGGATCCCTTTGATGCATAAATTACCTATGATTTGTCAACCACAACCCTCAGCCTGTTATTTTATGCATGATATGATTTTGAGACAAGTTATTATGGCCACCTAGCCGCTTGCCGCAATCAATCCTTGATATATTTGTTACAAATGATTTGAGAAAAGGTGTGAGTTTTAAAATAAGGACCCTCATATAAGGACCGGTTTCTGATCCTTCACTAGCTGTACTCATGATAAGTACAACCACTCGAGACTGTGTGGGCAGTCACTCAATCTGAACTCGTACGGTTCAAACCCCAGGGTTATGAAGGCTGGGGAGCACCGGGAGGATAAGGAGGGGGAATGTTTTGTCCGGTTTGGGCATGGCGGTGGCCTGACTTCTTCCGGTATAACCGTTAAGGTAGGGACGTGCGAGAAAAGAAAGAGATTCGGATTCGGGTCTCACTAGCTATGAGATCGCAGAGCCGGACTAGTGGGTAAAGTGTACACCTCTGCGCAGAGTTTGAAAACCTATTCGAATAGTCTGTGTCCACTGGTATGGACGAGTCTGGTGTGGTATGACAATTAGTGTTTTGTTTTCCAAAAAAGGTGCTTTTGAGAAAAGTGGTTTTTAAAAGGTCCGACGGTTCAGCTGTGAGCTATGGTGGACGGGAAGTCCAATAGCTGTTTTTGAAAATGAAAACTAGTGGGAAACTGCTGAGATACCTGGATGGTTTTGTCCAGGGGATTTTGTTCTATATTAAAAAAAACTTCCTGCTCCTTTGGGAGAGGATGCGCTTTGCAAAATACAAAATGTTTTACAAAATAACCCTGCATAAAATATTGTTGTTTCTGCAAAATATCCTGAGCTCCACATATTCCATGCATTATATCTGATTTCCCCATTCCACGGGTGAAGGTGGCCTGCTGAGTACGTTTGTACTCACCCTTGCTTATTTGTTGTTTTTCAGAAAAGGAGATCGGGTAAGAGTTACACCTGTTCCCAACCTTGCCTGTCGCTGTTGGACCGCTGATTTGCTTCGCTGCGTATATCGGGCTGCTTCAGCCCCACTCTGATGATATGTCCCGACTTGTGGACAAACTCTTAAAGTTGATCGCCACCTTTATAGGTTTGTCTCGTTTAAGCAGATCTGGAATCATCTGTTGTATAAATGTGTTTACTAGCCTCCTAGGACTAGTAATTGTATCACATTTGAGTCCTAAAGGATCTGGGGCGCTACAGGTGGTATCAGAGCTGTTAGGTTGGCCGCAGGACGTAACCCTTAGCCTGATCCAAAAGTTTTTGAGTCAAAACTATTTTCTTAAAAAAATTCTTGCTCTCATCCCTTCATTTCAAAAATGCTTTCCCCCTTTCCTTCTCTCAGAAAGTCAGATGGAGGTCCATTGCCAAACCAGCTTTTGCCAAAATGAAGATGGTTTCCCCAAGTTGCTGAGAGCATGCACAGTTCGCCTCGGAATCAGGAGCTAGCCAGAGTATGATGGTCGTGAATTCGTCAAGCATGGCGCAGAGAAGTGTGCTATGATTGTATACATTGGATCCAGTCCGCACCATGTGGAATGGAGTGTCACTGCCACGGGGCATAAATTCAAAAACACTTGCCAAGTCGTCGCTCGTAAGGCATTGAGGGCCCTGTGTCAAATTTATGAAGAAGAAGTGGCTGACACCCCACTCAGATTCTTTCCGCCCTTTTAGAGAGACCGTCCAGTTTGGATGGCCAGGATGCGTGCATTGGAAGGGCAGCAACTGCTTGAGGACGACCCCACAGTCGTGTACCTCACTGCATACCTGCTCACCCTGGATGCACAGTATGATTTCTTGGCTCGGCACCACCGTCAGATGATTGCCCAAGCAGAAGATGCAGAGAAGCTCAACCGTAAGCTCCATGAGGATCTCACCACAACTCAAGCCCGTGTAGCTGCCTTGGAAAGTCGTGAAGCCATTGCTGTTGAAGCCCTGAAGCAAGCCAAGGATGAGCATGTCCAGAAGTTGATGGAGGCCTACTTGGTAACCCATAACCAACGTAGAGCCCTGCGGATCCAAGAGCCCGCTCCATCCAACCCAGTTCAACCGAGGAGAGCTGAAGATCCCCAGATTCTTGAAGGTCACCCGGTCTCTATCAGAGGAGAGAAGAAGGCTTGGGAACTGCTGGAAGGAGCCATAGTCTTGGAAGGAATTCCAGTCTTCCCTCAGGCTATGGATAAGCAAGAGCACCCCGAATCCTCCCAAGATTTCCTGCCAAAGTTGTTTGAGCCCCTCACCTTGAAGAAGCTTCCAGCACCGTCCCGTGAGATCAAGGAAGAAGCTGCAAGCACCCCGCCAGCATCGCCACCCTCTGAGGAGCTACAAGAGCCAATTCCGCTTGAAGAAGAGTTCAACCCTGTCTTGCCATCTCAGTTGCCGCCAGAAGATGTCATCAACATCAGCTCTGTCGGGGACCATAATTAGGGGTACCCCCAAGACTCCTAATCTCAGCTGGTAACCCCCATCAGCACAAAGCTGCAAAGGCCTGATGGGCGCGATTAAGGTCAAGGCTCAGTCCACTCAAGGGACACGATCTCGCCTCGCCCGAGCCCAGCCTCGGGCAAAGGCAGCCGACCCCGGAGGATTCACGTCTCACCCGAGGGCCCCTCAAGCAACGGACACACCTTCGGCTCGCCCGAGGCCCAGTCTTCACAGAGAAGCAACCTTGGCCAGATCACCACGCCAACCGACCGTATCGCAGGAGCATTTAATGCAAGGATCGCCTGACACCTTATCCTGACGCGCGCTCTTCAGTCGATAGAGCCAAAGTGACCGCAGTCACTTTACCGCTCCACTGACCGACCTGACAAGAAAACAGCGCCGCCTGCCCCACTCTGACTGCTGTGCCACTCACCAGAGCGAGGTCGATAGCGGCTAAGTCCAGCCTCGGGTGACATAGGAAGCTCCGCCTCGCCCGACCCTATGGTTCGGCCCCTGGAAGACGACGAACTCCGCCTCGCCCGACCCCAGGGCTCGGACTCAGCCCCAGCTCCGGAAGACGACGAACTCCGCCTCGCCTGACCCTAGGGCTCAGACTCAGCCTCGGCTCCGAAAGCCGATGGACTCCGCCTCGCCCAACCCTAGGGCTCGGACTCAACCTCGACCTCGGAGGAATCGCCACCTCGCCCAAACTCGGGTCTGGACCAGCCACGTCGCCAGGGGGGCCATCATTACCCTGCCCCTAGCTAGCTCAGGCTACGAGGAACAAGACCAGCGTCCCATCTGGCTCGCCCCAGTAAACAAGTAATGATGACACCCCGCACGCTCCATGACGACGGCAGCTCCCAGCCCCTTACGTCAGTAAGGAGACGTCAGCAAGGATCCGACAGCCCCGATAGCTGTACTTCCGCAGGGCTCCAGCGCTCCTCCCACGGCCACGACATCACATGAACAGGGTGCCAAAACCTCTCCGACTGCCACGACGGCATGTACTTAGGGCTCTAGCTCCTCTCTGCTAGACACGTTAGCACACTGCTACACCCCCCATTGTACACATGGACCCTCTCCTTACGCCTATAAAAGGAAGGTCCAGGGCTCTCGTACGAGAAGGTTGGCCGCGCGGGAGAACGGGCCGACGCATAAGGCTCTCGCTCTCTCTCTCTCCCACGCGAATGCTTGTAACCCCCTACTGCAAGCGCATCCATCCGCCCTGGGCGCAGGACAACACGAAGGCCACGGTTTCCCCTCCCTGTTCTCGCCCCTTTGTGTCCCGTCTCGCGCCGACCTATCTGGGCTGGGACACGCAGCGAAAATTTACTCGTCGGTCCAGGGACCCCCCGGGGTCGAAACGCCGACAGTTGGCGCGCCAGGTAGGGGCCTGCTGCGTGTTGACGAACAGCTTCCCGTCAAGCTCCAGATGGGTAGTCTCCAGCAACCTTTCCAACCCGGGACGATGCTCCGTTTCGGGAGTCTTGAGTTCATGTCCCTCGACGGCAGCTATGACATGATACTCCTTCCTCCGCCGCGCGACAGCGACAATGGCGAGCGTCAGCCCGCCCGCCGGCGGTGGAATCAACGACGTCTTCCCCGCATGGCGGAAGAACAACATCCGGGTTTGTCCCGTCACCTACACCATCGACGGAGGAGGAGGCGGGGCAACCATGGCCAAGCAGGAGACAGCACCTCGTCGGCTGTCGAGCAAGTCGACGACGCCGGCGCCCCAGCGGGGGACACGTCAGGCTTCGACCTTGCGTCTAAGACAAAGACGAGCGCTGCTTCCCCGCAACACGCCAACCCCAAGTAGACGAACGACGCCAGCACGCTCGCGAAGGACTTGCTGGGCGTCGCCCTCGTACCTGAGACAACGGTGCAGTCCGCCCCTGACGCGACTTCGTCACCGCCCGTCGACCAAGAGGTACCGGCCGATTCCCATCTCGTACCTTTTGGATTCAGCTTCAACCCACCAAGCGACCTCGCTTCGGTGGAAGCCTTCATAGAGGCATGTACCAACCCTCCGGGGTACCATATGCGGTCGCCCTGGGACAGACTGACGGCCGTCTCGATCTACGGACCCTCGGGTTCCGAGGAAGATGACAAGCCCGACTTTTGTTGGGATTTCTTCGGGCTCAGTAACCCCAGTGCCATGCGGGACTTCATGACCGCATGCGACTACTGCCTCTCCGATTGTTCCGATGGTAGCCGCAGCTTCGGCGACGAGGACTGTGGCCCAAGTCGTGAATGTTTCCACGTCGATCTAGGGGGTCCCGGCGAAGGCAACCATCTTGGTATACCGGAAAATGGCGATCCCCCTAGGCCTGCGCCTCGCGTTGACATCCTTCGGGAGCTAGCTGTGGTCCCAGTCCCTGTGGGGGGTCAGGACGCACAGCTCGAGCAAATCCGCGAGATGCAGGTCAGGCTCGATGAGGGAGTAGGAACACTTGAGCAGTTCTGATGGAACATCGGGCAGGAATGGGTAGACCAAGCTCCGGCCGGAGAAGCGCATCATCTACCCAAGGGCATCCAGCACCGCATTGCCGACGACGTCAGGGCAAGGCCGCCACCGGCTTCCAGTGGGGTCGGCCAGAACCTGGCTGCAGCAGCAATACTACTCCGCGCAATGCCGGAACCATCGACCACCGAAGGGCGGCGTATCCAGTGAGAGCTCAAGAATCTCCTAGCGGATGCCACAGTCCGACGGGCCAAAAGCTCTGTCTCCCGAAGGCAGGGGTACCCCTCGGAGCATCGCGCCGCGACTTCCCGATTCGTGCGGGAAGCCTCGGTCCACACCGGGGCACGCGCAACACGGCGCCTGCGGCCCCAGGTCGCCTCGGCAACGAGCACCACCACCGCAACCGTTGAGCCCACCTCGACGAGAGGGTGCGCCGAGGCTACCACCACAGGCGTGGGGGACGCTACGACAGCGGGGAGGATCGGAGCCCCTCGCCCAAACCACCCGGTCCACAGGCTTTCAGCCGGGCCATACGGCGGGCGCCGTTCCCGACCTAGTTCCGAACCCCGACTACCATCACAAAGTACCCGGGGGAGATGAGGCCGGAACTGTGGCTCGCGGACTACCGACTGGCCTACCAGCTGGGTGGAACGGACGATGACAACCTCATCATCCGCAACCTCCCCCTGTTCCTCTCTGACACCGCTCGAGCCTGGCTGGAGCATCTGCCTCCGGGGCAGATCTCCAACTGGGATGACCTGGTCCAAGCCTTTGCCGGCAACTTCCAGGACACGTACGTGCGCCCTGGGAACTCTTGGGATCTTCGAAGCTGCCGCCAGCAGCCAGGAGAGTCTCTCCGGGACTACATCCGGCGATTCTCGAAGCAGCGCACCAAGCTGCCCAATGTCACCGACTCGGATGTCATCGGCGTGTTCCTCGCTGGCACCACCTGCCGCGACCTAGTGTGCAAGCTGGGTCGCAAGACCCCCACCAGGGCGAGCGAGCTGATGGACATCGCCACCAAGTTTGCCTCTAGCCAGGAGGCGGTTGAGGCCATCTTCCGGAAGGACAAGCAGGCCCAGGGCCGCCAGCCGGAAGACGTCTCCGAGGCGTCCGCTCAGCGCGGCACCAAGAAGAAGAACAAGAAGAAGTCACAAGGGAAACGCGACGCCACCAACGTGGACCTTGTCGCCGCCGCTGAGTACAAGAACCCTCGGAAACCTCCTGGAGGTGCCAATCTCTTCGATAAGATTCTCAAGGAGCCATGCCCCTATCATCAGGGGCCCGGCAAGCACACCCTTGAGGAGTGCGTCATGCTTCGGCACCACTTTCACAAGGCCGGGCCACCTACGGAAGGTGGCAGGGCCCATAACAACGACAAGAAGGAGGATCACAAGGCAAAGGAGTTTCCCGAGGTCCACGACTGCTTCATGATCTACGGTGGGCAAGTGGCGAACGCCTCGGCTCGGCACCGCAAGCAAGAGCATCGGGAGGTCTTCTCGGTAAAGGTGGCGGCGCCAGTCTACCTAGACTGGTCCGACAAGCCTATCACCTTCGACCAGGGCAACCACCCCGACCGCATGACGAGCCCGGGGAAATATCCGCTCATTGTCGACCCCGTCATCGGCAACGTCAGGCTCACCAAGGTCCTCATGGACGGAGGCAGCAGCCTCAACATCATCTACGCCGAGACCCTCGGGCTCCTGCAGATCGATCTGTCCTCGATCCGAACAGGCGCGGCGCCTTTTCACGGGATCATCCCCGGGAAACATGTCCAACCCCTCAGACAACTCGATCTGCCCGTCTGCTTCGGGACTCCCTCCAACTTCTGAAGGGAAACCCTCACGTTCGAGGTGGTCGGGTTCCGAGGAACCTACCACGCAGTACTGGGGAGGCCATGCTACGCCAAGTTCATGGCCATCCCCAACTACACCTACCTCAAGCTCAAAATGTTGGGCCCCAACAGGGTCATCACCATCGTCCCACGTACCGACACGCGTACGAATGCGACGTGGAGTGCGTGGAGTACGCCGAGGCCCTCATCGAATCTGAGGCCCTCATCGCCGACCTGGAGAGCCTCTCCAAGGAGGCGCCAGATGCGAAGCGCCACGCCGGCAACTTCGAGCCAGCAGAGATGGTTAAGTTCGTCCCTCTTGACCCCAGCAACGACGCCTCCAAGCAGATACGGATCGGCTCCGAGCTCGACCCCAAATAGGAAGCAGTGCTCGTCGACTTTCTCCGTGCGAACGCCGAAGTCTTTGCGTGGAGTCCCTCGGACATGCCTGGCATACCGAGGGATGTCGCCGAGCACTCGCTGGATATCCGAGATGGAGCTCGACCCATGAAGCAGCCTCTGCGCCGATTCGATGAAGAAAAGCGCAGAGCCATAGGCGAGGAGATCCACAAGCTGATGGCCGCAGGGTTCATCAAAGAGGTATTCCATCCCGAATGGCTTGCCAACCTTGTGCTTGTGAGAAAGAAAGGAGGGAAATGGCGGATGTGTGTAGACTACAGTGGTCTAAACAAAGCATGTCTGAAGGTTCCCTACCCTCTGCCTCGCATCGATCAAATCGTGGATTCCACTGCTGGATGCGAAACCCTGTCTTTCCTTGATGCCTACTCAGGGTATCACCAAATCAGGATCAGCTCGTGACTTCTTTCATCACACCTTTTGGCATGTACTGCTACGTTACTATGCCATTTGGTTTGAGGAATGCGGGTGCTATGTACCAAAGGTGCATGAACCACGTGTTCAGAGAGCACATTGGTCAAATGGTCGAGGCTTACGACGATGACATCATAGTCAAGACGAGGAAATCCTCCGACCACCTCTCCGACCTTGAAACGACATTCAAGTGTCTCAAGGCGAAGGGCGTAAAACTCAATCCCGAGAAGTGTGTCTTCGGAGTCCCCCGAGGCATGCTCTTGGGGTTCATCGTCTCCGAACGGGGCATCGAGGCCAACCCGGAGAAAATCGCAGCCATCACCAACATGGGGCCCATCAAGGACTTGAAAGGCGTACAGATGGTCATGGGATGCCTTGCGGCTCTGAGCCGCTTCATCTCGCGCCTTGGCGAAAGAGGCCTACCTCTGTACCGCCTCTTAAGAAAGACCGAGTGCTTCACTTGGACCCTCGAGGCCGAGGAAGCCCTCGGGAACCTGAAGGCGCTCCTTATGAACGCACCCATCCTGGTGCCTCCCGCTGCCAGAGAAGCCCTCTTGATCTACGTCGCCGCTACCACTCATGTGGTCAGCGCCGCGATCGTGGTCGATAGGCGAGAAGAAGGGCATGCATTGCCCGTCCAGAGGCCGGTCTACTTCATCGGTGAGGTACTGTCCGAGACCAAGATCTGCTACCCACAAATTCAGAAGCTGTTGTACGCGGTGATTCTAACGAGGCGGAAGTTGCGACACTACTTCGAGTCTCACTCGGTGACTATGGTGTCATCCTTCCCCTGGGGGAGATCATCCAGTGCCGAGAGGCCTCGTGTAGGATTGCAAAGTGGGCGGTGGAAATCATGGGTGAGACAATCTTGTTCGCCCCTTGGAAGGCCATCAAGTCCCAAGTCTTGGCGGACTTTGTGGCTGAATGGGTCGACACCCAGCTCCCGGCAGCTCCGATCCAACTGGAACTCTGGACCATGTTTTTCGACGGGTCGCTGATGAAAACAGGGGCAGGCGCGGGCCTGCTCTTCATCTCACCCCTCGAGAAGCACCTCCGCTACGTGCTGCGCCTCCATTTCCCGGCGTCCAACAACGTGGCTGAGTACGAGGCTCTGGTCAACGGGTTGCACATCGCCATCGAGCTAGGGGTCTGACGCCTCGACGCTCGCGGTGACTCGTAGCTTGTCATCGACCAAGTCATGAAGAACTCTCACTGCCGCGACCCGAAGATGGAAGCCTACTGCGATGAGGTTCGGCGCCTGGAGGACAAGTTCTACGGGCTCGAGGTCAACCACGTCGCCCGGCGGTACAACGAGACTGCGGACGAGCTGGCGAAGGTAGCTTCGGCGCGAACAACGGTTCCCCCGAACATCTTCTCCCAGGACCTACATCAACCCTCAGTCAAGACCAACGACACGCCCGAGCCCGAGAAGGTCTCGACCCTGCCTGAGGCGCCCTCGGCTCAGCCCGAGGCGCCCTCGGCTCAGCCGGAGGCACCCTCGGCCCCCAAGGGTGAGGCACTGCGCATCGAGGGAGAGCGGAATGGGGTCCTACCTGATCGAGACTGGCCGACCCCGTACCTACAATATCTCCACCGAGGAGAGCTGCCCCTCGACCGAGCCGAAGCTCGGCGACTGGCGCGGCGCGCCAAGTCATTCGTCTTGCTGGGTGACGAGAAGGAGCTCTACCATCACAGCCCCTCCGGCATCCTCCAGCGATGCATATCCATCGCCGAAGGCCAGGAGCTCTTACAAGAAATACACTCGAGGGCTTGCGGTCATCACGCAGCGCCTCGAGCCCTTGTTGGAAACGCTTTCCGACAAGGTTTCTACTGGCCGACCAAGGTGGCCGACGCCACTAGAATTGTCCGCACCTGCCAAGGGTGTCAATTCTACACAAGGCAGACGCACCTACCCGCTCAGGCTCTGCAAACAATACCCACCACCTGGTCGTTTGTTGTGTGGGGTCTGGACCTTGTCGGTCCCTTCTAGAAGGCACCCGAGGGCTACACGCACCTGCTGGTTGCCATCGACAAATTCTCCAAGTGGATCGAGGTCTGACCCCTGAACAACATTAGGTCCGAACAGGCGGTGGCATTCTTCACCAACATCATCCATCGCTTCAGGGTCCCGAACTCCATCATCACCGACAACGGCACCCAGTTCACCGGCAGAAAGTTCCTGGACTTCTGCGAGGATCACCACATCCGGGTGGACTGGGCCACCGTGGCACACCCCATGACGAATGGGCAGGTAGAACGTGCCAACGACATGATTCTGCAAGGACTCAAACCGAGGATCTACAACGACCTCCACAAGTTCGACAGGCGATGGATGAAGGAACTCCCCTTGGTGGTCTGGAGCCTGAGGACAACGCCGAGCCGAGCCACGGGCTTCACACTGTTCTTTCTAGTCTATGGGGCCGAGGCCATCTTGCCCATAGACTTAGAATATGGTTCCCCGAGGATGAGGGCGTACGACGACCGACGCAACCAGACCAACCGAGAAGACTCACTGGACCAGCTGGAGGAGGCTCGGGACGTGGCCTTACTACACTCGGCGTGGTATCAGCAGTCCCTGCGACGCTACCGCGCCCGAGGGGTTCGGTCCCGAGACCTTTAGGTGGGCGACTTGGTGCTTCGGCTGCGACCAGACGCCCGAGGGCGCCACAAGCTCACGCCTCCCTGGGAAGGGCCATTCATCATCGCCAAGATTTTGAAGCCCGGAACATACAAGCTGGCCAACAGTCAAGGCGAGGTCTACAGCAACGCTTGGAACATCCGACAGCTACGTCGCTTCTACCCTTAAGATGTTTTTAAGTCGTTCATACACCTTGTTTACATATGCCAATAAAGTCTAACCATCAAGGAAGGGTCAACCTTGCCTCGGCAAAGCCCGTCCCTCCCTCGGGGGCTAGAAGGGGCGAACCCCCTCCAGGTCAAAATTTTCCTCAAAAAAAGTCTTCCATCAAAACAACTTTCGTGTCTCTCGGCTATATCAGTAACAAGACCCCAAGAAACGAATAAGAGTGCATGTAAGTGGCAAGGCCGACCGAGCCGAGGGACTCCTACGCCTCTAGGATACGGATACCTCACTCGTCGCCTACCGCGAAAAATAACTCTTACTTGGTGTTTAGGCCCCGACAGCCACAATGAACATACGCCAACACTCAAGGTGCCATTACAAACGGGACTCTGGTTCCGTTCCCACGGGTATGAACAGCCTCCATACCAGGAGGCCCACGGGACGACGAACTCCAAGCGGCTCACCGTCGCCCACTCTGACAGCAGCGGCAATGACCTCCGTCCCGGGCGGCAAGACCGCTGCAGCAACGGCTTCCGGGCAGACGCTGCGACGGAAAGGCTCTCGCCCACGAAGGACGAGAACCAGCCATTCATGCCAGGGGGAACAGAGGTTCAGGGGTGCAGGCAGAGTTGGCGATCTCGTCAGCAGAGAAACCTTCTCCGGCTGCTGCCACCTCAACACCGCACTAGCGGGCGCCGGCCGCCCCAAAGCGCACCGGCAGGTCCTCGCTCCCGCCCTCGCCCGGGCCGCCCTAGAACATGAGCACCGCCCTCGCGGCGCACGATGTGTTGGGCGACCCTCTGGCGCGGCTGTCGACGCGAGGAAGACCTAGATGTGGCCGGCCCGTACGCGGCGCGACCATCGCCCGGACGGAGGACGGAATGCTGCACCCTGGCTGGGCAGCAGCAGTTCGCCTTCCCCGGCATGGCTGAAGGAAGCCTCCACGGGGCTGGAGGATGCCTTTCTCCGCCAAACGTCGGGGGAAGAAAAGGGTTATCGACCCACACGGAGGCAACCCCCACTCGGTGCGCTCCTCCGCCTCAGCCTAGATGACGAAAATCCTTGAAGCTGAGGGCGGGGCGGAGGACGCAGCCTGGCTTGCTTCTCCCCACCATCGAACTGGTGGTCACCGTCTTGGGTGACCACCAGCGAGGGGATGCAGCCCGGCTACCTGATGAAAATCCTTGAAGCCGAACGATGGTTGAAAAGTACCAACTTCCACGAAGTTGCGTTCCTCCAACGACAGCAAGACGAAAGCGACGCGAGCACTCTCCATCCGGGGGCTCAGAAGGTGGAAGGGCGCGATGCATGAGGAGAGTGCGAAGACATGGTTGCCACCCAAGGGGGTCACCCTCCTTTTAAAGGCGACTTTCCCCACTTGCGTCCTCAGCCGTCGCGGGCTGAGTCTTCACCAACATGCTCCAAAGTCTTCCCCCCACGACACGGGGGCTGGGTCCCACGCGTCATGCAAGCTGGCCCAAGACGGAAGAGGCCAAACCGCCGCATGCGGAGCACACAACAGCCCAGCGGTTACAAGAAGTCCTCCACTATCACCCGGACCAGCGGGTGAAAGGGCGGACCGCCATGCAGGCGGCATGCAACCACACCAAGGGGGCACACCCTTTCGACTTCGACGCATCCAGCTTGGAGGTCCAGGCCCACACGTCATGTAACCGGCACGCCAGTTACTACGTGCGAGAAACTGCATCGCCACTCGCGCCAGTACCGCGCCTTCTCGACTGCGGAACTGGTGCCGCGACTCGAGGCAACCCTGCGCATGGCCCAACAGTTCCAACCGAGCACATCGGTCACGGGTCAGTCAGCCACGGGAGAAGGCGCGACGGTCGATACGGCCAGAAATGGGCCGACAGTAATGGCGGTGGCAGGCGCGCGGAAGCAGCAGTCAAATCGCCTACAGGCTCACGTCCTCTCCTGGGACAGCGAGAGAGCCCTCTCCCACGGCGTGAAGACGATGCGCCCATGTTCCGTTCCTCGAACGGCCCGCGCACGCACAACGGCTGTCCCGCGAACCACTCGTCCCGTCGCATTAACTCTGCGGCAGGGCAGGCGGCACCTTTGGTAGGCGAAGCGGGCGACGCTTCACCTCCGCCATAATGACCACGTCAAAAAAAGGTGCGCCACGTCGCTCAATTTTGTATCCTTTTTCCCTTCCCCTTTCTCTCTCTTGCTACAGGGACCGGAAAAGGGGATACTCCGAAAGGGATCCTTATCCACGAAGGACGCGGGCCCCGAGCCCCCCCTACTGATCAGAGGTTCGAAGGCTGGCCCCTCAGAAGGGTTCAACAGCCGCCTCAGAGCACTCGGGCTCCACGCCCACTACTGGTCAGAGGTTCGAAGGCTGGCCCCTCGGAAGGGTTCAACGGCCGCCTCAGGCCACTTGGGCTCCGCGCCCACTACTAATCAGGGGTTCATAGGCTGGCCCCCGAAGGGTTCGACAGCCGCCTTAGAGCACGCAGAGCGAGGGATGACTCTGGGTACGTTCGATACACAACCAAGGCTCGGGCTATGCTCCTAAGGTACCCTAGGTCATTTCTGAGACCAGCGGGAGCGATTTTGTAACGGAATCCCACCAGAGGGAGGCATCGAGCCCTCAGACCCCGTCAAAAGGGGACCGGGTCCGGCGAATCACCCGCATGTACTTTTGGAGCGTGCCTCCGGGCCACTAGCCGACCCCTAACGAATGGGGCACGGGCGTCCACTCGGATTACCCGTTAGCAACTCACTGGAGACACCATGTTCGGTGCCCTCCGAGGGCAACATGGCGCTTTCCCCCCTCCTCTTTTCGGAAAGGCGACGTAGGGGCGTATGGAAAAAGCCGAGTCTGTCCTTGACCGTCCTCTCACTCTGTGCGGAGGCTTGGGGGCTTCTCTCGCAAACTCGACTCTAGCCAAACCGTTGACAGCGTCAACATACCAGCCCGAGAACTTGGGACTCGACTAAGCACCCGGGCAACGACCAGTTCGCATGAGGGAACAACCAAATCGGCTGAGCCATCACGAAAGGCACTAATACCTCGAAGGAGTCAAAACACTCCTCTGAGGCCTCGGAGGCTACACCCGGCGGGTGCGCTCGCGCGCACCCACCGGAACAAAATGCAACCGAGAAAGGTCGGTCCCCTTGCAAAAATATGCAACAAAAGCCTCCAAGCGAGTGTCAACACTCCCTTCGAGGCTCGGGGGCTACTGTCGGGGACCATAATTAGGGGTACCCCCAAGACTCCTAATCTCAGCTGGTAACCCCCATCAGCACAAAGCTACAAAGGCCTGATGGGTGCGATTAAGGTCAAGGCTCAGTCCACTCAAGGGACACGATCTCGCCTCGCCCGAGCCCAGCCTCGGGCAAAGGCAGCCAACCCCAGAGGATTCACGTCTCGCCCGAGGGCCCCCTCAAGCAACGGACACACCTTCAGCTCACCCGAGGCCCAGTCTTCGCAGAGAATCTACCTTGGCTAGATCGCCACACCAACCGACCGTATCGCAGGAGCATTTAATGCAAGGATCGCCTGACACCTTATCCTGATGCGTGCTCTTCAGTCGACAGAGCCGAAGTGACCGCAGTCACTTTACCGCTCCACTGACCGACCTGACAAGAAAACAACGCCGCCTGCCCCACTCTGACTGTCGTGCCACTCGCCAGAGCGAGGTCGACAGCGGCTAAGTCCAGCCTCGGGCGACATAGGAAGCTCCACCTCGCCCGACCCCAGGGTTCGGCCCCCAGAAGACGACGAACTCCGCCTCGCCCGACCCCAGGGCTCGGACTCAGCCCCGGCTCCGGAAGACGACGAACTCCGCCTCGCCCGACCCCAGGGCTCGAACTCAGCCTCAGCTCTAGAAGACGATGGACTCCGCCTCGCCCGACCCCAGGGCTCGGACTCAACCTCGACCTCGGAGGAATCGCCACCTCGCCCAAACTCGGATCCAGACCAGCCACATCACCAGGGGGCCATCATTACCCTGCGCCTAGCTAGCTCAGGCTATGGGGAACAAGACCGGCGTCCCATCTGGCTCACCCCAGTAAACAAGTAATGATGACACCCTGCACGATCCATGACGACGGCAGCTCCCAGCCCCTTACGTCAACAAGGATCCGACAGCCCCGACAGCTGTACTTCCGTAGGGCTCCAGCGCTCCTCCGACGGCCACGACATCACATGAACAGGGTGCCAAAACCTCTCCGACTGCCACAATGGCATGTACTTAGGGCTCTAACTCCTCTCTGCTAGACACGTTAGCACACTGCTACACCCCCCATTGTACACCTGGACCCTCTCCTTACGCCTATAAAAGGAAGGTCCAGGGCTCTTGTACGAGAAGGTTGGCCACGCGGGAGAACGGGCCGACGCATAAGGCTCTCGCGCTCTCTCTCTCCCACGCGAACGCTTGTAACCCCCTACTACAAGCGCATCCATCCGCCCTGGGCGCAGGACAACACGAAGGCCGCGGTTTTGTAACACCCTAGGTGTTACTCAGGGTACTCACTCAAGGCTACCCCATTTAACCTATTATCCCATGTCCTTGGTTTGGGCAAAGTACACCAAACTTGGGATTCAAGGTCCTAATCAAATGCCAACCATCTTGGATAGCATGCCCTAGCTTGTCATGCACATCTAAGAGGGGAATTTTTCCAAAACCCTAAAGCAAACCCCTTTAGAGACATAGGAACCCTAATTGAAGCTAGGATCAAAAGGTCATGTAAACCTTATGATCATGGCTTGGGCCAAATATAAAAGTTGTAGTATGCTTCATAACCTACAACTAATAGTAAGGAAGTACCCCCATAAAGATTTCAGAAAAGCCCCAAAAAGTTCACCAAGGGTTGAGCACAAGGGAAAAATTCAGAATTTGCCTAAGTCTAAAAACTAACCATTGAACAAAGATCTCACATGTTCACCTTAATCCAAAATTCAAAACACTTTGACCCAATTGACAAAGTGGCGCCAAATTAACCCTAGAATGCCCTGGAAAGAGGTGACACCTACCCTAGGGCGTTTGACACGACTTGGCACCATTTTTGGCTCGGTTTGGACATGTCTGACACAGCCAACTTCTCACCCCTCTATCTCCCTACCCCGACCATATCTTGACTTGGAACTCACAGCAAAAAGGTAGGATACGGTGCAGAGAAGAGATTGTGTACGGGACGTTGGCCAAGATCTGCACGCTAAGGCGCCCAAACAGGCCGTTGAACACGGGCAGAAGTAAACCTCCACGTGTTCGACGCGCTCTAAGCTCGCCAGAGCACGCCCGCGCGCGCCCCCGCATGCCCCGCGTCGCGCCAAACGGCCAGCCAACGCCATGGCCCGCGCTCGCGCCTATAAAGCCCGCCCAGGCGTCGACTGCACTCTTCCGCGCACCCTCAAGCCTCACCGGAGCTCAGCTCACCGCCGTTTGCCTGTGTGCGGCGTGTTCACGGCCACCCGACCCACTGCCGCCGTAGACCGGCCAGCCCAGCTTTTCCCAGCCCCGTCCAACCCTCGGAGACGAGTGTGCACGACTCAGTGAAGCTCCCCGAGCGAGGAATCGAAGCCTGCTTCGCCGGAGAAGCCAGTCCACGGTCGCCGGAGCTCACAACCCCGCCGGAGTACGTGGACCGGGTAATCTGCTCAACCACTTTCCAGTTCCTGGTGCACACAGTCACTACGTTACCCCGTGAAGCTCACCGTGCCCTTGGATTGGACCAGATCGCCGTAGTTCGGCCGGTACACTCGCCGCCGACGAGAACATTCGCCTGCGCGCGTGGACCGAGCGATTCCGGCCATCCCCGCCGTCGAGCCGCACCTCACTGTGACCGCCAGAGCCTCCCCGAGCCAACCCTGCCCTTCACCGGACCTATCTCGCCACCGGTAAGACGCGCCACCCTTTTCTTTCCCGTGGGTACTGTTTACATTAGGGGAAGGACCTCGGGGAAGAAGAAAGGAAGGTCAGGGGGCTTTTTGAACTGTCAGCGACCCAGGGGAATAGTGGCGTAGGGATAGATCTGTGCGGGTTGATTTAGTTTAAACCCAGGGACCTCGGTGTAAACTGTTTTTCCAGGAAACTTTTATTAAATCTGATTTTAAATTGAGCAAAAACTTTGAAAATCCATAACTTCTGTTTAATTCATCCAAATTTGGTCAAACAAATTTTGCCAGACTCTACATAATGTAACCTACTTAAGAAAAATATAAAACCCCCTAGGTACTATGGAAAACTTTAAGGTTCCGTTTTAATTATAGTTTTAGCCAAAGGCTCAATAATAGAAAGAAAAATAGTTGTCCTATTTGACTAAGGTTAGAAAAATTTGGAGAAGTTTGTATCTACCTACTGACCTATTTAAAAATGTTGAATCTCTCTGCCCACCCCATTAAGTTAGTTTTTACCACTTATTTTACAATATACTTGAGGTTAAGAAAAATAGAAAATGTGATTTAAATAATGAACCAGAGGGCACCTCTATTTTTGTTAGGGTACTTATTCAATGAAGTTCACTGGAAAAATCTATCATACCCTGTTTAGTATAAAATAAGTAGGATCCCTTTTTATTTTAAGAAAACAAGGAAAGCTTAGAAAAACCCTACAAAAATAACCCTAAGATGAAAACACCCCAACCCTTGGGATAACTAATGTTTTGTTATTATAAACATAAAAAAATACAAAATCTGTTGTTTGATATTTTTCAAATGACAAGTTAGTTATAAGCACCTTTTGGACCTAAAACTTTAGAAAAGCACAACTAAATAATCACCAATTAACTTTCTGCGAAATTTTGGCCCAGAGGTTTAGTACTACTGTTAGATCCCAACAAAAATAACCCTTAGGAAGGAACTCAAATCTAATGGAGAGGTGTAGTGTAAAGTGGCCCATTTTACACCACCTTTGTTATTTTTGTCTAAAGCTTAGCCTTTTTATTTTGACCCTCAATTTCCTAGAATGGGCTATAGTGACCAATGGCAATCCACTGTAATTTTTACAGAATTTTTGGAAAATGTTAAACCACTATCGTAGTTCAAACCTACACTAAAAACTATAAGTAGAAAATGAAGGAAAGGGGAAAGTGAATAACAGGAAATTGGTGTCATCCTAAAGACTCTTTGTAAACTTGACCACTAAAGTATATAAAAGCAATACCAATTCCCTATGCTTATCCCTAGCAAAACCTAAACCTAGAAATGATAAGCATAAACCATTAAAGCTACGTATGTCCCAGAAACCCTAAATTGCTCATTAACTTCATTTTTTCTTCTCTTAGCATAATGTTATTAAATCCTGCATAATCATGACATACGTGCTCATTGCGTTCGATAGACTGTAACCTTGCCGACGGAGAGTACGTCCTCGTGCCGGAGCAAGGAACTGCTCAGAAGGTAGCCCCAGATCCAGCACCCGAGTCTGCACTAGAGGATCTGCCTGCCACAGCCTTGGAAGGCAAGCCCCGGTTTTATGCATAACCATTTATTTATGCTATTTTACTACACTTATTGTTTGTAGGCTTGTACTGTGCACTTAAGTGTAGGAGTTGACTGAAACCCTAGTTGCATGAACTCAGGATTCCTTTTGAGATGAATACTAGTATGCTAGGTCGGGTAGCTGCTTTAATTAATTAGGATCTCGGTAGAAGACGGGTGATTTTTCTAACACTCGCGCGAGATCAGGAATTGGTTGTACCCACTTTTCCAATCATATTGATAGTTGGTCGGTGGACACGGGTCCATGGGGATGCGTGGTCTACGGGAGGAAAATGAAATAAGGATTAACGTGCGGATACCTGTGTCAAGCGTTTGAATGTACTAAGCACATGCCGAGAAATATGGTAAATCGGTAAGCCTAGTACCTGATTGAACCTGGCAGTGGACTTTACCCCTCACGCGACCTGAGACGTGGTCTCCCATTCCGGTTATGGTGGGTACAAGTGCAGTCACTGCACGACGGCAGTCGGGGTCAGTGAGGCATTGTACGCCAAGGCGGTGAGCCCTGATCTACTGACGGGGAATCGATGGGGACGGTTGATATGTGTGGGGACGGAGTGCCTCGCCACGTCATGTGTTTAGGTTTACCTTGCAAGGTTTAAAACTTGATTCGAATCGTCTGCTTCTCGCAGCTAATGAGACTGCTTGATCCATTGTACTGCATTGAGTAACAAGTGGAAATATGCTGAGTTGATATAAGATGTTGATTGCTAATAATGTTTGCTACTATGTATGAGTAGATAGTACATATTTAGCCTTAAGAGAGTCACACTTAAATTGACAAAGTTAAAACTTGACTTAGAAACTCAGCTAGTGCTTTTGGCAAACCAAACCCCACAGCCAAATAAGCTGCGTGTCTAGAGGTAGAGGAGTAGACTCCTCACACCGGGTAAGTCTAGCTAAGTATTAGTATACTCAGCCTTGCTTGTGGCATAATTTTTTTTACAGGTTCTCTGGAGGACATGGTTGCGGGAGTGACTTGGCCGTCCACCTTACCACCGGGTTGGACTGTCGAGTGGGACCCCACCTCGGCCGAGGAGGAGCATGAGGAGTGATGGGACAGGCTTCCCCATCTCTCTGTTTATTTACCGTTAGTTAATTTCCGCTGCACTTTGAACAATGATGGTCACTTTTGCAAAACTCCGATGATGATGATGTAATAATTTAACACTCTTACCTGCATGGTTTTATGCTTTATTGTATTTGCTATGTGACTCACCATCGAGTGAGATTGTGGTACTTGATCCTATCAGTGGCCTCGTCGGACTAGATCCGAGGGATTGACGGGTTATTCCCATTTAAGTGTAGTCTAGCCTCTAAGGCAGGACTTAGGCACTTAAGTCGGAATAATTCGGGCAGTTCCGCCACAGCTGGTATCAGAGCTTGTACCACCACAGAGGAATCAATAAAATATGAATACCATCCCTTTTCAAAATAAAACATGATAGAAACAATGTTGGATAGATCGTAGGACGAGCAGGATAGACCTAGGACGTGAAGCCTTAGGATGATAGAAGGGTAGTTAGGTGGCTAAATAATTAGGCCCCACAGGCCACTTTTAGGGTTGGGAGTCTTTCCCTATCCCCTTATGTTGGTGAGGTCGTTCAGGACGAGCATGCATGCATTGCTAAATTAAACAATTGAGTAAAGATTTAAAAACAAGGTGATAACCAACTAAGTCTCCAGTACCTTTTTAGTTAATTAAAGAAAGTTTGAGTTTTATTTCTCTTGTTCTTTTTATAATTCTTTTTCTTTTACTTACGCTTAAACCGTACACAGATGACTTCCCACGGATCCTCAGAGGAAGGAAATGCACTAACCCATACTGACGGACTTGCACGTGAGGGCTTCCCCCGTATTTTGTGGGAGGTACTTCAGGGGCTGGGTACCTAACACCCCCTCAGTACACGGTACAGCAGTTCGAGAAGCACCGGGTGCCCCGCTGTAAGGTGAGGATGACCTTGGAGCCTCATCCCCTATAGCCAGGCTGGCGTTCACTGGACTCCGAGTCTTTCGGATACCGGGTGGAGGACACGATCGAGGCGATCGCTCTGCACGGGTTGACGACTTTTTGTGGATTCCATCCCTTGGAGCTCTCGACCCACCCCATTGGCTTGTTCCCCGCGGAAAAGGAGGACGACCCGATGTGGAAGGATCGGGTGGAGCATGCCAAGGACATCTGGGCTCTCTACCCAGGCCACACGGCTCACTTGTCGGTGCGATGCATGAACGCCCTGTATCGTCTGCAAGTGATGCGTGGAGAGGCAATGTCTCATCTAATGGAATTATTGGAGGCAACCAAGATCACCCTGGACAACAAGGAGGAGCTCGTGGTTGACTTGTCCCAGGAGCTGGTAGAAAAGGATTTACAAGTGGAGCAGCTGTCTGATGAGATCCATGAGCTGGAGGAATTGGTGGGGACAAGGGAGAACACCATCGAGGTTCTCGAAGATCAGCTCCTCAACACCCAGCAGCAGCTCGCAGAGGCTAATGAGCACCTAGATATGCATCATCAGGAGATCCCTGATGGGGAGGCTGACGAGGACGTCGACATTGAGGGAGGGGAGGAGCCTGCTTCCAGCGTAGACACTGCTGGCTCAGGGAGGCCACCTTCCCCCGAGTCGAGTGTCGCCTCGTTCGCTCATTAAGGTGCCGGAGTAGGAATAGGAATTGGTAGTGTAGGACTCCTCGCAGCTAGCTTAGCTTTTGCACCCTTGGGGTACTAGGCTAGATAGAGTTGAGTCTTTTTGGGACAAATGATGTAATCATGATACACCCTTTTGGAAGCATGATTGATGGATGCTTTTTAGTTCTTAGCTTGGAAGAAAAATTGTGTCTTTTCCGAATCCTTTTTATTTATGTCGGAATCTACCAATTCGCCCTTGACTCTTTCGCCATGATTAAACCTTAAACTTGAAGATGTGTTATTGAGAATATATGTGGTTTTCTAGATGGCTGGGAGAGCGCGTCGTGGTCAGAATGAGCGCATTCCTCCACCGCCGCCACCGCCTCCCACTCTGCAGGAGCTTATGGCTCAGCAGAATGAGATCTTGAGGCAGCTGGCCCAGCGACAGCCACCACCTCAGCACTATGGTGGTGGAGATCATCAGCGTCACCCCGTAGTGGCCACTTACCAGGAGTTCCTGAGTACTCAGCCGCCCTTGTTCACCAGGGCAGAGGACCCACTTGATGCTGATGTATGGCTGAGGGTAGTGGAATCTAAATTCCCACTACTCAATGGAGTTTGCTCCGAGGTGACAAAGGTCAGGTTCGCCACCCAGCAGCTTCGTGGACCCGCGTGAACATGGTGGGACCACTATCTCGCTATGCAACCAGCTGACCATGAAGTGGATTGGAGAGAGTTTAAGGCAGCTTTCAGGGGACATCACATACCCGCAGGCATCATGGACCGAAAGCTCAACGAGTTTCTGGCACTCACTCAGGACAACAGGATAGTGCTGCAGTATGCCCAGGCTTTTAATGACTTGTGCCAATATGCTGGATATCACGCAGACACGGATGAGAAGAAGAGAGACAGGTTCAGGAGGGGGCTCAGCACTAAGCTCCGTGATCGTCTCAACACCGTCAGGGCCAACAGCTACAATGAGTTGGTCAACATGGCTATCTCCCAGGAGGACTGCATTACAGCTCGACAGGCAGAAAAGAAGAGGAAGACCCCTGTGGTTGGACCCTCAGCTCAGCCACAACGCTTCAGGATTGTGTCCGACACACAGAACAGGGGACCCCAGCAGCAGCAAGGGAGATGGGTGATCCGACCACCGCAGCAGCAGCAGCAGGCACCCAACCGCACCCAGTTTCCAGCTCAGAGGAACAATCAGCAGCAGCAGTACCGCCAGGCAAACGACAACAGGTGTTTCACGTGCGGCAACACCGGACACTATGCCAAGAATTGCCCTCGGAACCAGCAGAGGCAGGGGCAGAATGTCAATCAGAACCAGGGCAAGAGGCAGAAGGTGCAAGTGAGGCAGGGCATGCTAAACTTCACCACCATGGCTGATATTCCAGAGGGAGCACCCATCATGACTGGTATCTTTACAGTTTTAAATTATCCTGCTATTATTCTTTTTGATTCTGGTGCTTCGCATAGTTTTATCAGTGCCAAATTTAGTGCCAAGTGCCAGTTGCCTTTTCACCACACCAATGGGGGTATCACAATTTCAACACTAGGAGGCAGGATTGCCACTAATCAAATCAGCAGGCATGTGCCCATAAAGTTTGGTAGTCTAATAATTAAAACCACCCTCCTCATATTGGGTTTGGACAGCGTGGATATCATATTAGGAACTGACTGGTTAACAAGGCATCGGGCAGTTATTGACATTGCAGCTAGGGCCATTGAAGTGCACTCACCAACCTGTTGTGAAACCACATTATATTTGCCCGATCAGGGTTGCACCCGTTCTTGTGCCTTCATTATGATAGAATCCCCAGTGGAAAAGATCCCAGTAGTCTGTGACTACCCAGATGTTTTTCCGGATGAATTGCCAGGAATGCCACCTGACAGAGACATTGAGTTTGCAATTGAATTGCAACCCAGGACTGCTCCTATCTCTAGGAGACCCTATAGGATGCCTCCCGCGGAACTGGCAGAACTGAAGAAGCAACTGCAAGAACTGTTGGACAAGGGGTTTATTCGCCCAAGTACTTCACCTTGGGGATGTCCCGCTTTATTTGTGAAGAAAAAGGATGAGAGTTTGAGAATGTGTGTTGATTACCGCCCTCTCAATGCGGTGACCATCAAGAACAAATACCCACTGCCCCGCATTGATGTCTTGTTTGATCAATTGGTAGGAGCCAAGGTATTCTCCAAGATAGATCTTCGCTCAGGTTACCATCAAATCAAGATCCGTGCCAATGATATTCCAAAGACTGCCTTCTCTACCAGATATGGGCTTTATGAGTTTTTGGTGATGTCTTTTGGGCTAACCAATGCCCCAGCTTACTTTATGTACCTGATGAACTCAGTGTTCATGCCAGAGTTAGACAAATTCGTGGTCGTTTTCATTGATGATATTCTGATCTATTCCAAGAATGAAGACGAACATATTGAGCATCTGCACATCGTGCTCCAGCGACTGCGCGATCATCGTCTTTATGCTAAGTTGTCTAAATGTGAATTCTGGCTAAAGGAAATTAAATTCTTGGGGCACACGATCTCTCAGGAAGGGATATCAGTTGATCCTGAGAAGGTACAAGAGGTAATGGACTGGAAACCCCCAACTACAGTGAGGCAGATTTGGAGTTTTCTGGGATTGGCAGGGTATTATCGACGATTTATTTCGAATTTCTCCAGAATTGCCAAGCCAATGACAGAGCTATTGAAGAAGGGAGCCAAATATGATTGGAGCTAGAAGTGCGAAGATGCTTTTCATACACTGAGGCAGCATTTGACAACAGCCCCAGTATTGGCTCAACCTGATAACACCAAGCCCTTTGAAGTTTATTGTGATGCTTTTGGTACAGGTTTGGGATGTGTCTTGATGCAAGAGAGCAGGGTGATTGCTTATGCTTCCCGAGCACTCAGACCCCATGAGCATAACTATCCTACACATGATCTGGAATTGGTAGTTGTGGTTCATGCTCTTAAGATATGGAGACACTACCTGATGGGAGCTCACTGTAACATCTACACGGATCACAAGAGTCTCAAATACATCTTCACTCAGGCAGATCTGAACATGAGGCAAAGGAGATGGTTGGAGCTAATCAAGGACTATGATTTGGAGGTGCACTACCATCCGAGCAAAGCAAATGTTGTGGTAGATGCCTTGAGCAGAAAGTCCCAGTGCAATTGTATGAGCATGGATGCAAGAGTTACCACCCTGTGTGATGAGTTGTGCAAGCTGAACCTGGAAGTTGTACCTTCCGGTGAATTAAGTTATATCTCGGTGGAGCCCACATTGCAAGAACAAATAGTCCTGGCATAGATTGAGGATAAGGGTGTTCAGGTTATCAAGGAAATGATCAAGCAAAAGGCAGAAAAATACAAGTGTTTCCGTCAGGACAGCCAGGGAATTTTATGGTTTGGAGATCGATTGGTTGTTCCCAAAAACCCTGAGCTCAGAAAGAAGATACTGGATGAAGCTCACCTTTCCAAGTTCTCCATGCACCCTGGTAGCAACAAGATGTACCATGATCTCAGATCTTTATATTGGTGGACCAGGATGAAGAGGGAAATTGCCAAGTATATATCCGAGTGTGACACCTGCCAGAGAATCAAAGCCAGTCATTTAAAGGCGGCAGGCCCTTTGCAACCTCTTCCCATACCATCTTGGAAATGGGAGGACATTTGCATGGACTTTATCGTAGGATTGCCCAATACCTCTAGGCACCATGATTCCATTTGGGTTATTGTGGACAGGCTGACCAAGACTGCCCATTTCTTGCCAGTACATACCACCCACAAGACAGAGAAGTATGCGGAAATTTATGTTGATCAAATAGTGCGGTTGCATGGTATTCCAAAGAACATTGTATCTGATAGAGAAGCATTGTTTGTGGAACACTTTTGGGAGCAACTCCAAGAATCACTTGGGACCCATGTCATACGAAGCTCAGCGTACCATCCCCAAACCGATGGCCAGACAGAAAGGGTAAACCAGATTTTAGAGGATATGTTGAGAGCATGTGCACTACACTACGGGAAGGATTGGGATAAGTGTCTTTCTTTGGCAGAGTTTTCTTACAATAACAGCTATCAGTCCAGTCTGAAGATGGCACCTTTTGAAGCCTTGTTGGGAGGTGTAGGACCCCGCTGAATTGGTCTCAAACGGGAGAAAGGGAAATATTTGGACCAGATTTGGTACTTGAGGCAGAAGAAAAGGTAAGAGTCATCAAGAAGAACTTAGAAGCTGCTCAGGCCAGGCAAAAGAGCTATCATGATAAGAGGCGGAAACCTCTCCAGTTTGCAGTGGGAGACCATGTCTATCTTAAGGTGTCACCCACCAAGGGTGTCCAGAGATTCGGGATCAAGGGCAAGTTAGCTCCTCGCTACATTGGACCCTATGAAATCAAAGCAAGTTGTGGACCCGTAGCCTATCAGTTGGAATTGCCACCCAGCATGTCAGCTATTCATAATGTATTCCATGTATCTCAGCTGCGGAAATGTGTCCGCCTACCCACTGAAGTGCTACCGGAACCAGACATTGAGATAGAACCAGATTTATCCTATCAAGAATACCCCGTCAAGGTATTAGATCAAAAGGAGAGGTCAACACGGGCAAGGTCAATCAGGATGTATAAAGTTCAGTGGAGTCACCATTCAGCAGAAGAAGCTACATGGGAGACGGAGGATTTTCTACGCTGTCGCTTCCCCGACTTTCTACCTAAAGGAGTCTGTACGTAACCACTAAACCCCACCCCCACCTGCCCTTTGAAAATAAATATAAAAAAAACTTAAATAGCAAGGATAGTCTAAGTTGTGGAATTAACTTAAAAAGGACTTCCTTCTGAAGTTGCAAAGAGGATGACATTCGAAGAACAGTTAACAAGAGAAACTCGGATATAAGAGGGAATAGCACACTAGCACACCTTCAAGCACCCCTCCAAGAAACTCTACCTAAAATCTCGGGACGAGATTCCTTTAAGGGGGGAGGACTGTAACACCCTAGGTGTTACTCAGGGTACTCACTCAAGGCTACCCCATTTAACCTATTATCCCATGTCCTTGGTTTGGGCAAAGTACACCAAACTTGGGATTCGAGGTCCTAATCAAATGCCAACCATCTTGGATAGCATGCCCTAGCTTGTCATGCACATCTAAGAGGGGAATTTTTCCAAAACCCTAAAGCAAACCCCTTTAGAGACATAGGAACCCTAATTGAAGCTAGGATCAAAAGGTCATGTAAACCTTATGATCATGGCTTGGGCCAAATATAAAAGTTGTAGTATGCTTCATAACCTACAACTAATAGTAAGGAAGTACCCCCATAAAGATTTCAGAAAAGCCCCAAAAAGTTCACCAAGGGTTGAGCACAAGGGAAAAATTCAGAATTTGCCTAAGTCTAAAAACTAACCCTTGAACAAAGATCTCACATGTTCACCTTAATCCAAAATTCAAAACACTTCGACCCAATTGACAAAGTGGCGCCAAATTAACCCTAGAATGCCCTGGAAAGAGGTGACACCTACCCTAGGGCGTTTGACACGACTTGGCACCATTTTTGGCTCGGTTTGGACATGTCTGACACAGCCAACTTCTCACCCCTCTATCTCCCTACCCCGACCATATCTTGACTTGGAACTCACAGCAAAAAGGTAGGATACGGTGCAGAGAAGAGATTGTGTACGGGACGTTGGCCAAGATCTGCACGCTAAGGCGCCCAAACAGGCCGTTGAACACGAGCAGAAGTAAACCTCCACGTGTTCGACGCGCTCTGAGCTCGCCAGAGCACGACCGCGCGCGCCCCCGCATGCCCCGCGTCGCGCCAAACGACCAGCCAACGCCATGGCCCGCGCCCGCGCCTATAAAGCCCGCCCAGGCGTCGACTGCACTCTTCCGCGCACCCTCAAGCCTCACCGGAGCTCAGCTCACCGCCGTTTGCCCGTGTGCGGCGTGTTCACGGCCACCCGACCCACTGCCGCCGTAGACCGGCCAGCCCAGCTTTTCCCAGCCCCGTCCAACCCTCGGAGACGAGTGTGCACGACTCAGTGAAGCTCCCCGAGCGAGGAATCGAAGCCTGCTTCGCCGGAGAACCCAGTCCACGGTCGCCGGAGCTCACAACCCCGCCGGAGTACGTGGACCGGGTAATCTGCTCAACCACTTTCCAATTCCTGGTGCACACAGTCACTACGTTACCCCGTGAAGCTCACCGTGCCCTTGGATTGGACCAGATCGCCGTAGTTCGGCCGGTACACTCGCCGCCGACGAGAACATCCGCCTGCGCGCGTGGACCGAGCGATTCCGGCCATCCCCGCCGTCGAGCCGCACTTCGCCGTGACCGCCAGAGCCTCCCCGAGCCAACCCTGCCCTTCGCCGGACCTATCTCGCCGTCGGTAAGACGCGCCACCCTTTTCTTTCCCGCGGGTACTGTTTACATTGGGGGAAGGACCTCGGGGAAGAAGAAAGGAAGGTAAGGGGCTTTTTGAACTGTCAGCGACCCAGGGGAATAGTGGCGTAGGGATAGATCTGTGCGGGTTGATTTAGTTTAAACCCAGGGGCCTCGGTGTAAACTGTTTTTCCAGGAAACTTTTATTAAATCTGATTTTAAATTGAGCAGAAACTTTGAAAATCCATAACTTCTGTTTAATTCATCCAAATTTGGTCAAACAAATTTTGCCAGACTCTACATAATGTAACCTACTTAAGAAAAATATAAAACCCCCTAGGTACTATGGAAAACTTTAAGGTTCTGTTTTAATTATAGTTTTAGCCAAAGGCTCAATAATAGAAAGAAAATAGTTGTCCTATTTGACTAAGGTTAGAAAAATTTGGAGAAGTTTGTATCTACCTACTGACCTATTTAAAAATGTTGAATCTCTCTGCCCACCCCATTAAGTTAGTTTTTACCACTTATTTTACAATATACTTGAGGTTAAGAAAAATAGAAAATGTGATTTAAATAATGAACCAGAGGGCACCTCTATTTTTGTTAGGGTACTTATTCAATGAAGTTCACTGGAAAAATCTATCATACCCTGTTTAGTATAAAATAAGTAGGATCCCTTTTTATTTTAAGAAAACAAGGAAAGCTTAGAAAAACCCTACAAAAATAACCCTAAGATGAAAACACCCCAACCCTTGGGATAACTAATGTTTTGTTATTATAAACATAAAAAAAATACAAAATCTGTTGTTTGATATTTTTCAAATGACAAGTTAGTTATAAGCACCTTTTGGACCTAAAACTTTAGAAAAGCACAACTAAATAATCACCAATTAACTTTCTGTGAAATTTTGACCCAGAGGTTTAGTACTACTGTTAGATCCCAACAAAAATAACCCTTAGGAAGGAACTCAACTCTAATGGAGAGGTGTAGTGTAAAGTGGCCCATTTTACACCACCTTTGTTATTTTTGTCTAAAGCTTAGCCTTTTTATTTTGACCCTCAATTTCCTAGAATGGGCTATAGTGACCAATGGCAATCCACTATAATTTTTACAGAATTTTTGGAAAATGTTAAACCACTGTCATAGTTCAAACCTACACTAAAAACTATAAGTAGAAAATGAAGGAAAGGGAAAAGTGAATAAAAGGAGATTGGTGTCATCCTAAAGACTCTTTGTAAACTTGACCACTAAAGTATATAAAAGCAATACCAATTCCCTATGCCTATCCCTAGAAAAACCTAAACCTAGAAATGATAAGCATAAACCATTAAAGCTACGTATGTCCCAGAAACCCTAAATTGCTCATTAACTTCATTTTTTCTTCTCTTAGCATAATGTTATTAAATCCTGCATAATCATGACATACGTGCTCATTGCGTTCGATAGACTGTAACCTTGCCGACGGAGAGTACGTCCTCGTGCTGGAGCAAGGAACTGCTCAGGAGGTAGCCCCAGATCCAGCACCCGAGTCTGCACCAGAGGATCTGCCTGCCACAGCCTTGGAAGGCAAGCCCCGGTTTTATGCATAACCGTTTATTTATGCTATTTTACTACACTTATTGTTTGTAGGCTTGTACTGTGCACTTAAGTGTAGGAGTTGACTGAAACCCTAGTTGCATGAACTCAGGATTCCTTTTGAGATGAATACTAGTATGCTAGGTCGGGTAGCTGCTTTAATTAATTAGGATCTTGGTAGAAGACGGGTGATTTTTCTAACACTCGCGCGAGATCAGGAATTGGTTGTACCCACTTTTCCAATCATATTGATAGTTGGTCGGTGGACACGGATCCATGGGGATGCGTGGTCTACGGGAGGAAAATGAAATAAGGATTAACGTGCGGATACCTGTGTCAAGTGTTTGAATGTACTAAGCACATGCCGAGAAATATGGTAAATCGGTAAGCCTAGTACCTGATTGAACCTGGCAGTGGACTTTACCCCTCACGCGACCTGAGACGTGGTCTCCCATTCCGGTTATGGTGGGTACAAGTGTGGTCACTGCACGACGGCAGTCGGGGTCAGTGAGGCATTGTACGCCAAGGTGGTGAGCCCTGATCTGCTGACGGGGAATCGATGGGGACGGTTGATATGTGTGGGGACGGAGTGCCTCGCCACGTCGTGTGTTTAGGTTTACCTTGCAAGGTTTAAAACTCGATTCGAATCGTCTGCTTCTCGCAGCTAATGAGACTGCTTGATCCATTGTACTGCATTGAGTAACAAGTGGAAATATGCTGAGTTGATATAAGATGTTGATTGCTAATAATGTTTGCTACTATGTATGAGTAGATAGTACATATTTAGCCTTAAGAGAGTCACACTTAAATTGACAAAGTTAAAACTTGACTTAGAAACTCAGCTAGTGCTTTTGGCAAACCAAACCCCACAGCCAAATAAGCTGCGTGTCTAGAGGTAGAGGAGTAGACTCCTCACACCGGGTAAGTCTAGCTGAGTATTAGTATACTCAGCCTTGCTTGTGGCATAATTTTTTTTTACATGTTCTCTGGAGGACATGGTTGCGGGAGTGACTTGGCCGTCCACCTTACCACCGGGTTGGACTGTCGAGTGGGACCCCACCTCGGCCGAGGAGGAGCATGAGGAGTGATGGGACAGGCTTCCCCATCTCTCTGTTTATTTACCGTTAGTTAATTTCCGCTGCACTTCGAACAATGATGGTCACTTTTGCAAAACTCCGATGATGATGATGTAATAATTTAACACTCTTACCTGCATGGTTTTATGCTTTATTGTATTTGCTCTGTGACTCACCATCGAGTGAGATTGTGGTACTTGATCCTGCCAGTGGCCTCGTCGGACTAGATCCGAGGGATTGACGGGTTATTCCCATTTAAGTGTAGTCTAGCCTCTAAGGCAGGACTTAGGCACTTAAGTCGGAATAATTCGGGCAGTTCCGCCAGAGGTTTCCCCTCACTATTCTCCCCCCTTTGTGTCCCGTCTCGCGCTAACCCATCTGGGCTGGGACACGCAGCGACAATTTACTCGTCGGTTCAGGGACCCCCCGGGGTCAAAACGCCGACAAGCTCCCTCTTGACCCATCTAGGAGATGTCTCAGATTGAAGTTGTGTGCCAGCCTTGCTAGAAGAGAAGCTGCCTGGTCTGAAGTTAGTTATGCCCAGTCCTCTGCATGCATTGGGTAGTGAAGTTTTTCTTCACTTTGGCTAGAGCCCTGCATGTATGAGAGGTAATCATGTAGACTCGTGTTTTGAAAATCTCTAATTGTGTGGCCCCCTAGGGCATTTCAATATGAATTTCACTTGATGTTTTCTTCCCTTTTGAGTGCATATGTGATGCTTTAACATTAGTGCTCATAAGTTGCATTTAGCATAGTTCTCAATTCAGGAGCCAAGCAATAGTAGTTATGCTTAGCCCCTGAATCTGAGTAGTCTGTGCTTTGGAAAAACTCTATTCTTTCCTTATTCAAAACATTTGATTTGTTTGTGCTTATCATTGTTGAGCTTGTGTGTTTTCTTTATTTTTAATGTTTTCTCTAAAAACAAAGATAACAAATTAGAGCTAATCCTCACCTTATGCTTCCATTCTCATCTAAACCCATCTCAAAAGAAAAGCACCTTACCCAAGAAGATACTGGGAAGCTTACCCTTGAAGCCTGGAATAAGCTACAGAAGAAGCCAGTCCAGCCGCTCAGTCAAAAGGACCGACTGTGAGAATCAAAGCACTGCCCCTGAGTCAAAGTAAACAGAAAAAGAGGACAAAAGGAGTTATTACCATACAGAGAGGCAAAGATTCTTGGAACCAGAGACCACAAACATCAGGATCATCGACCCCACCACTCACCCATACCACCCCCCGCACGCGTGCCCGCTTCCATGCACACTACCACCGCCACCCACTCCCCCTTTGCAGCTATTGGGGACTTGTTCTCAAATGCTATGAATTAGGAACAAGGCAACATAGAATGTTAGATGTTAAAGCCCTTCGTCCGCTGAAACATTATTTCCCCAAGGATTTAATGAACTTCGGACGAAGGTTATGAATAATATATCACGAAGGTTGCATCTTCGTGAATAAAGATAAAACAATGTGAAATGGAGTATAAAACGTTATAGAATACCAAGAACAAATAACATTATTCAGTTATTTTATAATGTAAACTTAAATATCAAAACATAATATTTAGGTACATTTGTACCTTTGCCTTGACAGAAAACAATAATTCCAGAGTACTACGTTGGCAATTACAAGATTGCGTGAACAGTGAAGGAGTACTGTTCACCTATTTATAGGCACAGGACGCGGCCTGTAAGAAATTACAATCATGCCCCTTACAGAAGATCACAATTATAACTCAGACTCTTATGGACTAAAAAGTCATTCCACCTTCAAGTCGGTTCGATCCTTCGTTTTTGGATACGCTATAGTGTCGAAGCTTTATGAGCAGTAGCTTCGGTATCGCGTATAAACAGATTTGCCGAAGGTGTTTCTTCCTGCAGGACCTTCGGCGACGAAGCATGGTTCCAACAGTAGCCCCTTCGCGGCGTTAGATCGTTTTTTGTAACGAGCTTGACCCGTGAAAAAGTCTCTTAAGCTTCGGGTAGCCGAAGGTCCGAAAAACACCTTCCCTGAGCTCGTTGCCGAGAAACGATACAACTTCCGAGCGTGGAGTATTCCCACCATGCATATCTACCTTCTCAGGTTTTGCGGCCCACTGTTCAGTGGATGCGGGCGACTGTTCGTCCGGTGTAGGAGACTTGACGATTCATCTTTTTACCTGCAGCACTATATAAATAGACAAGTAGGTGTAAAATTACCATAGCATTCATTGCAATTGCACTGTTTTGCTGCCAAAAAATTTCACCATAGCTGAAGCTTAACCCTTTGCACTCAAACGAAGCATCACTCCGGATTCTGCTTCGTCAGAAGAAGAGCTTCGGAAAAAAGGTTATTAATTTCAAAAAACTTTAGGAATTCATAATCAAATGGCTAGATTGCGGTCCACTGCCAGGATTGAGCGTGAGGGAGACGAGGCCGAAGCCACTGAAACTGTTCCAATTTCCAAAGCAATGAAGCGTTCTGGGCTGGTTTCATCAGAGGACACTCCTGCTGCCGAAGCAACACAAGCTGATGTTGAAGAAATTGGTTCCGAAGATGAGTACAGCTTCGGGATGCCAAGTAAACCTAGTCATCTGGACTTTGGAAGGTCCACCATCTCTGAAGCTGATCTTCCTAAGATGGTGAAGTTGGGTTATTTTAGTGAGGCCAAGAAGGAATTAATTCGTTTTGGTGGAGAAGAAACTATCCCAAAACTAGGAAAGAATGAGGTAGTAGTCTTCAAAAGTTTTCTGAAAGCTGGTTTAAGGTTCCCCCTTAACAAGATGATTGCTATTGTACTGAAGAAGTTTGGGATTTACCTTCATCAGCTGACCCCTAATGCTATCGTTAGGTTGAGTGTTTATATTTGGGCCCTTCGTAGCCAGGGAGTGGAACCGTTTGGTGAGGGTTTCTACCGAGTTCATGAATTACACTACCAGACTAAAGCTAGAGGAGATGGTCTGCACGAGAATTTTGGCTGCTACAACTTTGCTTATCGCAAGACTACAAAGTTTCCAGTGATAAGCTATCGAAGCAAATAGCCAGCCGGATGGAAGTCTGAATGGTTTTATGTTAAAGTTGACGAAGAAGAAGATAAATTGGTCCAGAGTCCGCTAGAACTGACCTTCGGAGAGACGAGGCCCTGATGCAACATGATAATGGGGAGCCCGAGTCAGATTGCTTTGGCTGAATTTCGAGTGATTTCAGATCATATTGGCACTAGATACTTAGTGCAGGAATTCTTGGCTTTTAAAGTGTTCCCAACACTGAGGGAGTGGGAGATGCCGAAGCTAGAGGGAGAAAAGAAGAAGGGAGAACTTGTTCGATTGACTTATCACTACAAATTTAAGAAACATTTTAAAGCACCATGCCAAGAATGGTTGGACACAATTGAGGTTATGTGCAACAAGATTCTCGGTTGCTACTCTAAGAAAGAAGATCAATTAATGACTGCGGCCTTCGGCACTCGTCCGAAACGAAGATTGAATCGGGTGCTGGATGCCTTGAATTTTGATTATCCTGACTATGAGCAACTAAGCGAAGATGCCGAAGGCCAGAAAAGAAAAGGATTGCCAACGTCCTTGATAAAGAAGGCACCAAATCGGCTAAAAAGGACAAAGAAAATTCTGAGAAAAGAAAATTGAGCCCTGAGCCGAAGATAGCTGCTCCAAAGAGAAGAAAAGTTGCACCCCCAAAACCGAAGACGCCAGCCCAAGAGGAGGAAGCTCCTGCAACACCTTCTGCTGCCGAAGTGGAAGAGATTCTAAAGGTAATGACTGAACCTTTGCCTATCAAGCTAAGTCCGCTGGCGCCAGAACAGACAAAGTTTTTTCAAAAGGAAAAAGAACCTTCGGCAACAGAAAATCCTGCCAAGCCGAAGAAGAAAAGAAGAATTATGCAAGTGCCCGATGTCATTCATCAGACACCACCACCAACATCGGCGTCAAAAATAATTGCAAGCGCTGTTACTGCCGAAACCACAGCCACCAGAGCCGAAACTACCGGAGCCGAAGCCACCGAAGCTAAAGCCACCGGAGCCGAAACTAAGACCACTGAAGATCCTAATCTAGAAACCACACTTGGTGATATTGATAACATACTTCTGAAAATGGCTGAAGAAGAAGCTGCTGTGGTCGCGGTGGACACGACGATTGAGAAAGGAGAAGAGCAAATTGAAGACACTTTGGAAGAAGAAAACTTTAATTTTCAAGATATACTTGGATAAGAGTTATCAGAAACTGAAAAAGAAGAGCTACAGAAATATGCTATATCCTGTGGATACAAACTAGGGGCTCTGCTATTTGGCGGAGTCAATGAAGGGAAACTAAGATGCCTTCAGAATCGAACCAAGGCTAAAGTTGTTAGGACTTTCTCAAAGAATGTTGGGCTGCCGAAGATTGAAGCGGACTTGTGCAGGTACCAGCGACAGCACATCGCTGGTAGCCTGTTCTATGCTAATTTTAAGGTAAAAAACTTCTCAAATTTTTTTGAATTAAGATGTTTTCTGACGAAGGTTGTTTTGCCAGAGTATATTACTAAGTAAAGTGCTGAGGATGCAACAAGATCTTGAAGATGAGAAAAATGAAGCTACCATCAGAGATCTAGAAAATAAAGTCGAAAGTTACGAAGCTGCTTTGAAGAAAAAGGACTTCGACATTCAAGAACTTGAACATAAAGCTAAAGATCACGAGGCTGCCTTGGAGAAGAAGGACTTCATCATTCACTCTATGGAAGGCTCGCTAGCTGAAGCTCAAGCTGAAATTGACAAATTAAACAGCGAATTACTCATAAAATTAGAAAAATCTGAGCAGGAAAAGAAGAATCTTGAAACAAGTCTCAAGACTGAAATTGAGAAGAATTCAAATTTGCAAAAATTACTGAAAGAGCTTCAGGAAAAATGTTTAGATTTAGGCAACCGATGTGTGCAGCGGCTGAAGGATGTGTTTTATTCAATTGGAGCCAGCTCTGATAAGTTTACACCTTCAGCTGAAAATCTGCCAAGCACCTTCGAATACATTGAGGGCGAAGTTGATGCACTTGATGAAGTTATCGCTGGGCATGCCGATTTCTGCGCCCTGTTAGCTTCTCGAGGCACGGCTACTGCTTTCCTGAAGGCTGGCTGCACGCACGGGAAAATTGTCAATAGGCCAAACTTTAGTTTGTCACCAGCAGATTTAATTGACATCCCCAGCCTAGCTCGAAGCATAGTAAACAGGTTTATGACCTAGATTTGGATAAACGGCGGGCGAAAAATGGCTGGTGACGAAGCTCGGAGCCACCTTAAGCCAGTGAGAAACTTATACTTGTTACTTTTACCTTCTCCTTGAACCCTGCGCTTTTCTCATTCCGTTTTAATATGTACAGGATGATGAAGCTAAAGAATGAGGAGCTGAAGCCTTAACAGATGTTTCGAAAGACTTTGCTGCATAAGATTTTAGAGAAAATTTTGTAATATGATTGTAAAGAAACTTATGTAAATTTGTGCGTACCTTGTAATATATCTTTTCCCCTTTGTCCATGTACAATCTGCTTTGCTGTGGACGAAATTTTCTTTTTGAGCCAAAGGCGAAAAACACATTCCCTTCTTTTCGTACACAACGAAGCATGAAAATTTCTTCTTTCTCTTTTTCTCCGAAGCTTTATCCTCATAGCCGAAGCATCTGTCTTTTCTGTATGATATGATGATAATGATCCTATGTATGTCTAAATGAATGTTTATGAATGCAAATGTCAAGATGTGATGTATCGTGCAAATGAATGTCCGAATATATATTCGAAGCCATAATCATAGCCTTCATTCTCTTAGGAATGACTCAAATCTTTTTGTCGCTTATTTTTCGGCTTCACCGTTTATTTTTCGGTGTATCAGCATTGACTTTTCGCTGTAAGCCTCCCTTAGGAGCTTCTTCGCCTTTTACTTCAGCGGAATCAGCGTTTATTTTTCGCTGTAAGCCTCCCTTAGGAGCTTCTTCGCCTTTTACTTCAGCGGAATCAGCGTTTATTTTTCGCTGTAAGCCTCCCTTAGGAGCTTCTTCGCCTTTTACTTCAGCGGAATCAGCGTTTATTTTTCGTTGTAAGCTCTGCATTCCCTTAGGAACGACTTTTGAGCTTCTCCCTGTTTTGTTTTCTTTTTTGTTTGCACTCGATGGTGCATTCTCAGCTTTTACATTTACATCTTTGGGGGATATTGCTCTTATAGAGCTAAAATAAGGAAAAAGAGAAATTACATGCTATGGCCCCATTAAAAACCTTTCTCCCCCTTTGGAAAGGAAAAGGGTGCCATAAGAAAAAATAAAAAATAAAAAAGATTACATCAGGTTACACATAATACCGCCGAAGCTCATCCGCATTCCAAGATCTAGGAATGTCGTTGCCGTCCATGTCCTTTAATCTGTAGGATCCGGGTCTTGACGAAGATACTACCAGAAAGGGGCCTTCCCACTTCAGCTGTAGTTTGCCCACTGTGTCTGGGTTGGCCACTCTTCGAAGCACCAAATGTCCTGGCTTAATGTCCTTCAACCGAACTTTTCTATCACGCCATTTTATTGTTTCGGCTTGGTATTTATTGATGTTTTCCACAGCCTGAAGCCTGATCCCTTCTATAGCATCTTTGTCCACAGAGCAATCAGCTTCGTCTTTTGCCGAAGCCACTGTTCTTATTGATCCTGCCTTAACTTCTTCTGGGGTTATTGCTTCATCACCAAACAGCAATTTGAATGGTGTAAAACCTGTTGACCTTGATATTGTTGTGTTGTGGCTCCACACCACTTTGATTAATTCATCTGGCCACTTTCCCCTTGGCTGATTGAATATTAACTTCATTATTCCTGTCATTATGATGCCATTAGCCCTTTCAACTAGTCCATTTGATTCCGGATGTCGAACTGATGCAAAATGGATCTTTGTGCCAATTTGTTCACAAAATTCTCTGAAAGCTTCGGAATCAAACTGCGTTCCATTGTCCACAGTGATGGCCTTCGGCACTCCGAAGCGACAGACAATGTTTTGCCAAAAAAAACTTTTGAACAGTAACCGAAGTTATTGTGGCTAAAGGCTTTGCCTCAATCCATTTAGAAAAATATTCCACTGCCACTACAACATATCTTAAGTTCCCTTGTGCTGGTGGTAGCGGACTTAACAAATCAAGGCCCTATCTTTGCAATGGCCGAGTGGGTTGTATTAACTGGGTTAGAGACGAAGGTTGTTTTTGATCTCTTGCACATTTCTGACAGCCTTCGCACTTTTGGACTAACTCCGCTGCATCCAAAGCTGCCTTTGGCCAATAAAATACTTGACGGAAAACTTTTCCAGCAAAGGCCGATCCAATGTGAGATCCACACAGGCCTGCATGTATTTCCTTCATCAATTCTATACCTTCGGCTCTGGATAAACATTTGAGTAACGGAGAACAGACCCCATGCTTGTACAGCTCCCCTTCTATTATTACATATGGACGAGCTCTTGCCTCTATTCTCTTGTCTTCATCATCTAAAAGGAAGTTACCCTGAAGGTAAGAGATGATCTCAGTTCTCCAGTCTTCACTATAAACAGGAGATATATTGAGGACTGCTCTTTCAAGGAGTTCAACCGAGGGTGTTTTTATTGTTTCAAAAAATACTTCCGAAGGTAAGGGTAGCCCCTATGCTGCTGACTTGGCTAGCAAATCAGCATGTTCATTTTCTCCTCGAGGAATATTTTTTACAGAAAACCCTTCAAAGGAAGCTTCAATCCTTCGGACCGTATCTAAATATTTCTCAAGCTTCGGGTCTCTTGCCTTACAACTCTTGTCAATATGACTAGAAATAACCTGGGAATCAGTTTTAAGAACCGCCCTTCTGATTTCCATTGCCTTTAACTGCCGAAGACCCAAAAGTAAAGCTTCGTACTCAGCAATGTTATTTGTGCAGCTGAAATTGAGTCTTGCTGCGTAGCAAGTTTTAACTTTGGAGGGTGCGACCAACACAGTGGCTGCTCCTGCCCCGAAGGTTCCCCAAGAACCATCGCAGAATACTGTCCATGCTTCGGCATCTTTACTCACTTCTTCTTCCTGAGCCCTTGGCGTCCAGTCAGCAATGAAGTCAGCTAGCGCCTGGGACTGAATCGAAGATCTATGGACATAATCAATGCAGAATTCATTGAGTTCCGCAACCCACTTTCCAACCCTTCCAGTAGCTTCTCTATTTCTCATAATGTCCTTCAATGGTTGTGAAGAAGGGACAATTATATTGTATGCTTGAAAATAGTGCCGAAGCTTCCTGGAAGCCATCAAAACAGCATATAGCACCTTCTCCAATTCTGTATAATTTTTCTTTGATAAACTAAGAACTTCAGATACAAAGTATATTGGAGCTTGCTTTTTGACTTGCCCTTCAAGCTTCTCTTGGACAAGTGCCGCACTTACCGCTGAGTGTGAGGCTGCCACATATAACAACAGAGGAGCCCCTGGCGTTGGTGGAGTTAATGTCGTTAAGTCTATCAAATATTGCTTCAGCTCTTCGAAGGCTCTCTGCTGAACTGGTCCCCATTGAAAAACTTCGGCTGATTTCAGTACTTCGAAGAATGGTAAATTTCTCTCTGCTGATCTAGATATGAATCTGTTGAGAGATGCCAATCTTCCTGTCAATCATTGAGCCCCCTTCTTTGTGCTTGGTGGTTCCATTCGAAGAATAGCTTCGATTTTATTGGATTAGCCTCAATCCCTTTTGTTGAAACTAGGCAACTAAGGAATTTCCCCTTCTTTACTCCGAAAACACACTTTTCTGGATTTAGTTTTAGACCGGCCTGTCTAAAATTAGCGAAAGTCTCCTGCAGATCAGCAATATGATTTTCTTACTTCGTGCTTTTTACAATGATATCATCGACATAAGTTAGCACATTTCTGCCTATCTGAGAATGAAGAACTTTTGCTGTCATTCTGCTGAAGCTTCCTCCAGCATTTTTGAGCCCCTCAGGCATCCGAAGGTAACAATATGTTCTGCTAGGGGTTATGAAGCTGGTTTTTGGCTCATCCTCCTTCTTCATCCAAATCTGATGATGGCCGAAATAACAGTCCAAGAGACTCATAAGTTCTGATGAAGCTGCTGCATCAACTAGGGAGTCTATCCTTGGCAATGGGAACTCATCCTTCGGACAAGCCTTGTTGAGATCAGTGAAATCAATACACATCCTCCATTTGCCATTGGCCTTTTTTACCATAACAGTGTTAGCCAGCCATTCTGGATACTTCACTTCTCTGATGACTCCGGCACTAAGGAGTCTTTTTACTTCATTTCGAGCACCTTCGGCCTTGTCATCAGACATCTTCCGAAGCCTCTGCTTTCTGGGCCTGAAGGATGGATCAACATTGAGCGAGTGTTCAATAACATCCCTGTTGACGCTGTAGGAAATGGGTGACGCCTAAGAGGGGGGTGAATTAGGACTTCTAAAACTTTTACTTAACTAGGCCACAATTAAATCCCTAGAGCAAAACCTATGCAAGCAAAATCAAACTAGAATGTGCAAACTAGGTTTTGTCTAAGTGTTGCTATCTCTACCGCAAAGGCTAAGTTTCAATCTACACTAAATAAGTATGAATACAAGATTGAAACTTAAATGCTTAATATAAATGCGGAAACTTAAAGAGCAAAGTAGAGAAGCAAACTCTCGTGGATGATGCCGATATTTTTACCGAGGTATCCGGAACCACGCAAGGTCCCGACTAATCCTCGTTGGTGCCCCTACGCAAAGGGAAGCCCACGCGAGGGCCAAGCACCACGGTCGAGTAACTCCGTAGAGAGCCGCGGGCCTTCTCCACGTGCAAGTGGTGCTCCGCTTCCGGCTCCTCTCGGACGCTCCCCACCGTCTCCACTATCGAGCTTCCGGCCGAAACGCCGCGGCCCTCGTTCCCTCCGGTACACGGTGGCGGCCGTGACACAAACGTGGTTGTCACGGTCTCGCAAGACTCTCGCCCCACTCGGTACAATTACAATGGCTCGCGCAAGAGCCGAGGGGTTGTGTGGTTTTACAAAACTCACTCAACTAACTAGGGTTCACCTAGAGCAAGCGCTAAAGCGGTCTAACTAACCTAAGCACTTCGCAAAGCACCTACGCTAATCACCGAGTGATTCTATTAAGCACTTGGGTGTTTGAGCTCTTGGAAATGTGCACTATATGCCTTGGTATGTTGCTTGGGCTCCCACACTTGAGAATGGCCGGTTGGGGTGGTATTTATAGCCTCCAATCCCCAAACTAGCCGTTGGACAAAAAGCAGCAGCTTTCTGTCGTCGGGTGCACCGGACAGTCCGGTGCACCACTGGACAGCTACTGGCAGTGTCCGGTGCACGCCACGTCAGTCGACCGTTGGCGCCTGTAGTAGTCGATCGTTGTCGTCTGTCCAGTGCACACCGGACAGTCCGGTGCCGACTGTCCGGTGCCCCACCGGACAGACCGGTGCTACAGCCAGAGAGCGCCTGTCTGTGGCCTCTCTGCGCAGACTGTCCGGTGCCACACCGGACAGCACTGTTCGATCCGCCACCAGGCGCTGGCTGATAGCCCGCATCTTGGATTCCTTTGCTGATTTCTTCGGGCTTCTTTTGTTCTTGAGTATTGGACTCCTATGCATCTTTTTATGTCTTCTTTTAAGGTGTTGCATCCTCATTGCCTTGGTCCAATTCTCTTCGCATCCTGTGAACTATAAATATAAACACTAGCAAACATATTAGTCCACAAGTTGTGTTAATCATCAAACACCAAAACTCAATTAGCCAAAACGCCTGGGGTCCATTTTCCTTACAATCTCCCCCTTTTGGTGATTGATGACAACACAACCAAAGCAAGCAAATAATACAAGTTTTTGAATTAAAATGTGCAATCTACTTGCTAAGATGCATGATTGTCCCCACAATGTGATATTATGGACTTAAGCCTCCCCCTAACTCCATAATTCACTTACTTCCTATTTTGGAACCAAATAACCAAAACCACTAAAAACATTTTGAAGATATAAAATTTTAAATTGGTGGTGTTTGGTGTTTGATGTAGATTTCATTGCTTTGGTCCCTAAACTTCTCCCCTTTGGCATCAACCACCGAAAAGGAAGACATTAAAAGCATGTAGGAAGTAAATAAAAGCTTGCCCTCATATCAGATGATACCATTTGAAGGATACTAAATTAAACCACATGAATGATATCAGTTGAAAGGATTACTCCCCCTAAACAAGTGTTCTCTTTAGAAAGAAATTTCTCCCCCTTTTTAGAGATGAAGAAATACTCCCCTGACAGAGATTCTCTACTTAGGAAAAAGCATGTGAAAATTAGAGGTGCAAGACATGATTTGAAAAGACTGACTTCCCTTATGCATAGGTAACAGAATATGAGTTAACTACTTATGCATTTTTAGCAACATGGAAGCATATGATATTAGATATAGTCTAATCAAATGTTGGAGAAGACATGTAAATGATACTAGATGTAGTCTCAAAAGATACCAATTGAAGGTCAATGGCGAGCTTGAGAGACATGAGAGTTCTTGGAGATTTTGCAATGGAAGATTGTTGTCTTTCTCCGAGGACTTCATTTTCCTTACAATGAGACTATCACATGAAATAGACTTGAAAAGGTGTTAGTCTCAAAGTGTTAGATTATAGAATAACCTCCCCCTGAAGGTGTGCATACAAGTTTTGAATACTTGTAGGAGACATGCACTTTGATTTGATATCAAGAGGGGCAAATTATCCATAATCCAAACTTTGGCACATATAAGTTAAATGATACAACTTGTAGAAATCAAAATTTTCAATTGATGCATCATTTACTATGGAGTAATATAGAAGCTATGTGTCGTGCTTAAATAAACATTTTAAGCCATGTAGGTTTGCTTAAGTATATGAATTGAAAGCAAGCAATCCTACCATGTGAATTACCTAGTATGCATGATTTTAAACAAAAGTAAATGACAAATGTAATACTAGGCAAGAAAGGTAAACTAGATACAAAGTAAATAGATACACATATCTAAAAGCAAGAGATACAATAAATCTAGTTACCTTAGTCATGGGTGGGAAATTTGGGTCCAAAATTTTCACTAACCCACTTGGCAATAAACTTGATCCAATATGATGTATCCTATGATATACATCCCAACTTTGCCAAGTCTCCAAATTTCCTGCAAACCTTCGGTCCACTCACTTCCCTTTCGGGATCCAAACCTTCCTGGTGCTTTTTATGGTTGAAATTATTTCCTTTGGCACCCAGATGCGTTTGGCCCCTTTTCCTCCGTTGGCTTGCTTGTTTGCCTTGATTGCTATCACCTTTCCATTCTTTTTCTTCCTGATCAAATATGGTGTAGCATCCTTTTTGTTCACCTTTTTATGTAGGTGTTGGAGATTTTGCTTGATGGCTTTTGCTTGAGCTTTTGCCTTTGTTTATCCCCGGTCATCGCCTTGCATTGGAAAGACTTGTGGCCTTCCATGTAGCATAGCCTACAAATCACAGTTTCTCCCTCCATAGGCTTGTTCACTCCTGCAGTGGTGTTATCCTATGGAGGTCGGATTTGTTTGGCTTTGCCTTTCTTGTCATACAAAGCCTTGCCAAGGCGAGCCACTTCTTGCTTTAATTGTTCATTTTCCTTTGCAACCTCATCCAAACATGTCTCTACAACAATATTCTCAACAACGACTTGGTTGCAGGGGTTAGAATCATCAATTAAATCAAAGCAGGAAGTAGAAGCATCTTTCTTAATTATTTCAGGTATTTTAACTAAAGATGCTGCTCGGGTGCTACCAATGTTTTCTAGCTTAGTAGTTAGCTCATTATTATGTATGCTAAGAATTTCCATTTTCTCTAGCAAATTTTCAATAGCTTCTTGGGAGCTAGCTAACTTAGCCTTAAGTTTTTCATTCTTTTTTAATAAGGCTATCATCGGTAGCAGTGGATGGAGCACTAGATTCTAATAGCTCAATTTTAGTTGATAGCTCACTATTTAGGTTTGCAAAAGTTTCAAATTTTTCTAGCAAACCTTTGTAATCATTTTGAGAGCTAACCAACTTATTTTTCAAAGTTTTAAGTTGAGCTTTTTGCTTAGTGCAAACATCCTGGAAAAATTCTACGGCTTCCGCAAGCTCATATAGAGAGGGCTTTCCCTCACCTTCATCATCACTACTACTTTCATCACTAGAGGATAGAATGCTTTTGTTACCTCTTGCCATAAGGCATTTGTGTGATGATCGTGATGAGCGTGACGAGGACCGGTGGCTGCGCGTCCTTGGAGGTTTATCTTCACTTGAAGAATCATCCCAAGTTCTAACACTTGTTAGCGCCTTGCCTTTGCTCCTCTCCTTTTTGGGTTTGGCCATGTTTGGACAGTTGTCTCTGAAGTGGCCCTTCTCCCCACATGTGAAGCATCCTCTCTTCCTTTGCTTTTTCCTGTCAATGTTAAAGAGAAGATCCTCGACCTACAGGGGCACACCCATTAGATTAATCTTGCGGATCATCCTCATTACCTTTCCGACGCGTCGGATTGTTTCTTCGTCCTTAGAGGATGATGTGCATGGTTGATTATCTTCATCATCATCACTTTCTTCTTCTTCCTCTTCTTCACTTGAGGAACTTGGAGTGGGAGCCTTCTTTTTGCCCTTCCTTTCATCACATGCAAAAGCATATGGTCTTGAGGAAGTTGGCTCCTCTCCCTGACTCATTTTTCGCGACATCTCAAAGGCCGCGATTTTCCCAATCACAATGGTCGGGGTCATGTTGCTCAAGTCCTCCATATTGTGAAGGATGGTTATGATGCTCCCATATCTTTGTTGTGGTAGCAGGGAGATAATCTTCCTCACAATGTCCGCATCACCTAGCTTATTAATGCCAATAGAGTTGAGCTCATTGATAATTAGATTCAAATGAGAATACATGTCTCTAACAAGCTCATCATCTTTCATAGCAAAAGAATTATACTCATTTAAGACTAGGCAATGTTTTTGCTCACGGACATTGGATGTGCCGTCATGGAGCTCATGCAATTTTAGCCAAATCTCATTTGCAGTTTTCAAGGTAAATACTTGATTAAAAATATCTATTCTAAGAGATCCATACAAGCAATTTTTGGCTCTAGAATTTAAATGAATTTCTTTTTCCTCACTCGTGGTGGGTTTCTCGGGATTCTTGAGGGGTTTCATCCCGTCACGAGTGACTCTCCAAACACCTAGATCAACGGCCTCTAGGTAACAAGACATTCTAGCACTATAATATGGGAAGTTAGTGCCGTCGAAATGTGGTGGCCTATGGGTATCCATCCCTTCCTCTAAAAAGCGTCGGCTCTTTTAGCGGTGAAGGTAAAAATGTTTCAAATGAGCCAAACCGGGCTCTGATACCACTTGTAGGAAACGGGTGACGCCTAAGAGGGGGGGTGAATTAGGACTTCTAAAACTTTTACTTAACTAGGCCACAATTAAATCCCTAGAGCAAAACCTATGCAAGCAAAATCAAACTAGAATGTGCAAACTAGGTTTTGTCTAAGTGTTGCTATCTCTACCGCAAAGGCTAAGTTTCAATCTACACTAAATAAGTATGAATACAAGATTGAAACTTAAATGCTTAATATAAATGCGGAAACTTAAAGAGCAAAGTAGAGAAGCAAACTCTCGTGGATGACGCCGGTATTTTTACCGAGGTATTCGGAACCACGCAAGGTCCCGACTAATCCTCGTTGGTGCCCCTACGCAAAGGGAAGCCCACGCGAGGGCCAAGCACCACGGTCGAGTAACTCCATAGAGAGCCGCGGGCCTTCTCCACGCGCAAGTGGTGCTCCGCTTCTGGCTCCTCTCGGACGCTCCCCGCCGTCTCCACTATAGAGCTTCCGGCCGAAACGCCGCGGGCCTCGTTCCCTCCGGTACACGATGGCGGCCGTGACACAAACGCGGTTGTCACGGTCTCGCAAGACTCTCGCCCCACTCGGTACAATTACAATGGCTCGCGCAAGAGCCGAGGGGTTGTGTGGTTTTACAAAACTCACTCAACTAACTAGGGTTCACCTAGAGCAAGCGCTAAAGCGGTCTAACTAACCTAAGCACTTCGCAAAGCACCTACGCTAATCACCGAGTGATTCTATTAAGCACTTGGGTGTTTGAGCTCTTGGAAATGTGCACTATATGCCTTGGTATGTTGCTTGGGCTCCCACACTTGAGAATGGCCGGTTGGGGTGGTATTTATAGCCTCCAATCCCCAAACTAGCCGTTGGACAGAAAGCAGCAGCTTTCTGTCGTCGGGTGCACCGGACAGTCTGGTGCACCACAGGACAGCTACTATGCAGTGTCCGGTGCACGCCACATCAGCCGACCATTGGCGCCTGTAGCAGTCGATTGTTGGATCCGACCGTTGTCGTCTGTCCAGTGCACACCGGACAGTCTAGTGCCGACTGTCCGGTGCCCCACCGGACAGACCGGTGCTACAGCCAGAGAGCGCCTGTCTGTGGCCTCTCTGCGCAGACTGTCCGGTGCCACACCGGACAGTCCAATGCACACCGGACAGCACTGTTCGATCCGCCACCAGGCGCTGGCTGACAGCCCGCATCTTGGATTCCTTTGCTGATTTCTTCGGGCTTCTTTTGTTCTTGAGTATTGGACTCCTATGCATCTTTTTATGTCTTCTTTTGAGGTGTTGCATCCTCATTGCCTTGGTCCAATTCTCTTCGCATCCTGTGAACTACAAATATAAACACTAGCAAACATATTAGTCCACAGGTTGTGTTAATCATCAAACACCAAAACTCAATTAGCCAAAAGGCCTGGGGTCCATTTTCCTTACAGACGCCATAGAGATCGTTAGCCGACCATGCAAAGACATCTTTGTTGTTGAACAAGAACCTTATCAGGGTTTTCTCTTGTTCCTCAGACAATTGAGATCCCAGCAGCACCTTCTGCTCTGCGATATCTTCGCATAAAAGCATGGGTTTCGGCTGATCGGCCGAAGCAGCCTTCTCCCTTCTGTACTTGTACTACTCACAAGCTTCGGCTTCATCTATGTTGTGGATTGCCTTTGAATCAGTCCAACTCCCCTCGGCCTTTCTGGCAGCTTTCTGACTCCCATGAATAGCAATAGGTCCCTGATCCGAAGGTATCTTCATGCAAAGATATGCTGGATGAAGAATTGCTTCAAAAGCATTGAGTGTTGCGCGACCAATGATAGCATTGTAAGGATACTCCATGTCAACAATGTCAAACACAACTTGCTCAGTCCTTGTGTTGTTGACGAATCTGAAGGTCACTGGCATGGTAATCTTACCAAGCGCTACAATCTGTCTTCCTCCGAAGCCACAAAGAGGGTGTGTAGCATCATGAATCTTGTCTTCGGGCTCTTGCATTTGTCTGAAGGCCTTAGCAAATATGATATCCGCTGCACTACCTGTATCAACCAAAACATTGTGGACCAGAAATCCTTTGATCACACAAGAGATAACCATAGCATCATTATGTGGGTAATCCTTGAGCTGAAGATCCTCTTGAGAGAAGGTAATTGGGATGTGAGACCATCTTGACTTGATGAAGGGTCCTTGTACCCCTACATGTTGTACTCTTCCTTGCGCCTCCTTCTTCTGCTTCTTGTTAGCCGGCTCTGAGCATGAACCGCCTATTATTGGGAGAATCAGCTTCGGAGCCGAAGCAGTTCCAGCTTGGTTCTTGAACGAAGCCATCACCTCAAAAAGTGGAAGTGAGTTCACCGGAGGTGGGCGCCAATGTTGGGGACTTGTTCTCAAATGCTATGAATTAGGAACAAGGCAACATAGAATGTTAGATGTTAAAGCCCTTCGTCCGCTGAAACATTATTTCCCCAAGGATTTAATGAACTTTGGACGAAGGTTATGAATAATATATCACGAAGGTTGCATCTTCATGAATAAAGATAAAACAATGTGAAATGGAGTATAAAACGTTACAGAATACCAAGAACAAATAACATTATTCAGTTATTTTATAATGTAAACTTAAATATCAAAACATAATATTTAGGTACATTTGTACCTTCGCCTTGACAGAAAACAATAATTCCAGAGTACTACGTTGGCAATTACAAGATTGCGTGAACAGTGAAGGAGTACTGTTCACCTATTTATAGGCACAGGACGCAGCCTGTAAGAAATTACAATCATGCCCCTTACAGAAGATCACAATTATAACTCAGACTCTTATGGACTAAAAAGTCATTCCACCTTTAAGTCGGTTCGATCCTTCGTCTTTGGATACGCTATAGTGTCGAAGCTTTATGAGCAGTAGCTTCGGTATCACGTATAAACAGATTTGTCGAAGGTGTTTCTTCCTACAGGACCTTCGGCGACGAAGCATGGTTCCAACAGCAGCGCACTACCGCCGCCCCACACCCCCTTTGCAGCGCACCCACCACCATTATCGCCAGCAACACCATCCCCCCCTCCATCGCACTTATTGCCTTGTGTCACCTGCTCCATCACCCCCACTCCACACCCCCCCCCGAGCACCACCATCAGTGTCGCTCGCCTATAAATCCCCCACACCAGCTCCCTCAGTTCCCATCCTAAGCAAAACACACCTGATAAAATCCCCTCTACCAAATCGCAAGCAACTCCATTTTTCCACTCCCTCGCCCCTAAGATCACAATGCTTGGTGATTCTTGGGTTGAAGACTGTTGTACATGGTTTAACATCTTCGGTTTCCTCCTCTATATGATGGTAATACTCTTTGATAGAATCCTCTAGTGGGAAGAGCAAAGAGAAAGAAAGGATCAGTGAAAAGAAGATAGTGAAGAGAAGATAAGAAGAAGGTTCTCCCAGAATCAACCCTGTGTTAGCCATCTCTCCGCAGTCTGTTCAAGCGGCAACAGCAAAAGAAGGACTCGTAACACCCTTGTTATGAGGTACTTCAAGGAGTTCAAATCCCAGAGATTCAAGAGTTCTACCCTCATTCTTTTTAAGTGGGGTAGTTTTCCAGTAAGGTTCCTGCTGTGGAGAAAAAGAAGAAGGCCTGTAGCAAGCTTATGGAGGACCAGATCATCAAAGCATATAAGTTTCTGGATGAGAAGTGGTCACCCAAGTTTTGTTGATGAAGCACTAGAAGACCAATCAAGGAAGGAATCCATGTGGGAGTTCGCAAGAGAAAGGTTTGTGTCTTGGCATCGATGCTTCTTCAATAAGCTAGCTGCCAAGCGAAACCTAGAAGCCTGAAGATGATCCTTGAGTAGCTAGAATCAGTGTTTGCAATTGGCAACCAGATGCTCCTCAAAGGCCAGATTTCGTTGAAGCTCCATCTCCTCGAAGAGTCTGCAAAGTGAAGATATGTAGCTGAAGTAAAGCTACACTCATAACCCTTCTAAGCCGAACCTCGAGGACGAGAATCATTTTAAGTGGGGTAGTTCTGTAGCATCCCAAAAATTCAAATCTTGAAATTTTCTCAAACTCGCTCTAAATTCAAAATGAATTTTAAATTTCGTTTCAAAATGTTTGTTTGCGAGTTGTTATCAACAAATAAAATATAGTGATCTATATTATCTTCAAAATCCTCCTCAAAATATCCTACAAATTTTTCTCCAGTGATCCCCCTCAAATTCTTTCCAGAAATACTGCCCAGATATTTCCCCAGTGATCCCCTTCAAATTCTTTCCAGAATTATGCCAAAATATTCCACTGATATATCTCCAAGTATTTTCCTCTTGAGAAATACCTTCAGAATCATTTTTTAAGTCCCTACAAATATTTTCTTCATAACTTTCCTCATGCTCATACGTATATGTATGCCTCCGGTATCATATGGTGAGCTCTACAAGCTAATCTCACTTATACAAGACAAATACATGTTAATCTCCCACTAATCCTCTCATCCTCCCACTAATCCTCTCATCCCTCCCCCTAATCCCCCATCATGGCTATAAATAGAGGGGCAAGGGCCTCCTCTCATCCCACCCCAAGCCATTTCATGGCAACTCTCTTCCCCCCATACACGCCGACTCCATCTCCCACACAAGCACACACTAGCACAAGGATCGTTTGGTCGTTCTTCGATCGTTCGTCCCCCTGTTCTTAGTTTGTTTGTTTGTTTGTCCGATCGTTCGTCCGATCGTTCATGGTTCATTCGTCTGTTCACCTGATCATTCGTCCGTTCGTTCGTCCAAATAATCTTTTTCCTGACGTTATGCTGTCAAAATTCCGACCGTTCGTTCGTTCGATCATTCGATCGTTCATCGTTCGTTCATAGTTCCTATTCATCGTTCATCGTTCGTTCATAGTCCCTATTCATCGTTCATCCAGATAATCTTTATCCTACCGTTATACTACCGAAATTCTGATCGTTCGTTCGTCCGATCATTCGATCGTTCGTCCATTCGTTCATAGTTCCTATTCATCGTTCATCGTTCGTTCATAGTTCCTATTCATCGTTCATCGTTCGTTCATAGTTCCTATTCGTCGTTCATCGTTCATTCATAGTCCCTATTCATTGTTCATCCAGATAATCTTTGTCCTGCCGTTATGCTGCCAAAATTCCGATCGTTCATTCGTCCGATCATTCGATCGTTCGTCCGTTCGTTCATAGTTCCTATTCATCATTCGTTCATAGCCACTATTCATCGTTCATTGTTCGTTCATATGAAGTATTCACATCACTATTCACCATCCCTATTCATCGTTACTATTTTCACTGTTACTATTCATCATCGTTACTATTCATCGTTCATCCGATCACCCCCAAATTTCAACTACTCATCCATCATGCTGTCCAGTCCACCTAAGACCTGCCAGACCAATATTCCAATCATACGAACTCCGGTGACTATGATTTCCTTCCAGTGGGAACTTCCCATCTGGTCACCCATCCCAGGTTTCTCCAAGTTGAGCATGCTTAACCTTGAGATTCCTTTGAACCAGGCTTCCAAACTCAGATTCCAATAATTCTTCTTTCTAAATTTTTATCAAACTATTCCCTATCCAACCATGTCATCCCTTAAGCATGGTTCATATTCCAGAAAACTCCCAAAATACTCTTGTCCCATATTCTGCCTATAACTCTCCTGTTCATACTAAGTCAGACGATTCATTCGTCACTATTCTCACCAACAGTGAACTTCACTGTGCTACACCACATACACCCAGCTATAAATACACCTAGCTACCCTCTCCTTCTCCACACACTCAACACCCTCAGCCAAGGCAAACACCCCACCCACTCAGTTACCCCGCTCTAGCGGTTATGCGCATAGTGTCGCTTCGCCTCCAATCCACCCTCCTGGTAAGCACCTCCGCTCCACCACCAGTAATATCACCACACCACATGACACAGATTCTACTCAAGACTCTACCCATCCATATATCGCTATTCTGACCACTATACTAAATATTTGTTGATATACTTGCTGGTTTGTATGCTTGCTAGTTCATGTTGCATAGTTATCGGAGCGTTCGTGCCGTCTCGTGGAGGTCAGATCTGCAAGTCTACGCCAGGCAGTGGAGCTAGAAGCCAGTTCCGCGAGCTCTCCCCCATTTTTCGCCGGATAAGAACGACAAGCTCACTGGATCCCTTTGATGCATAAATTACCTATGATTTTTCAACCACAACCCTTAGCCTGTTATTTTATGCATGATATGATTTTGAGACAAGTTATTATGGCCACCTAGCTGCTTGCCGCTTGCCACAATCAATTCTTGATATATTTATTACAAATGATTTGAGAAAAGGTGTGAGTTTTCAAAAGAAAATGATTTTCAAAATGTGTATGATGAAGGGTTTTCACCCTTATCACCTTTGAGTAGGGATGATCAGGGACTCCCTGGTTTAGGGGAGGGCGTAAGGTGATGGCTCAGCTGGTTTAGGTGTGAGCAGAAGAATTGTCCCCTCATATAAGGACCGGTTTGTCATCCTTCACTACCTGTACTCATGATAAGTACAACCACTCGAGACTGTGTGGGCAGTCACTCAATCTTAACTCGTACGGTTCAAACCCTAGGATTATGAAGGCTGGGGAGCACCGAGAGGATAAGGAGGGGGAATGTTTTGTCCGGTTTGGGCATGGCGGTGGTCTGACTCCTTCCGGTATAACCGTTAAGGTAGGGACGTGCGAGGAAAGAAAGAGATTTGGATTCGGGTCTCACTAGCTATGAGATCGCAGAGCCGGACTAGTGGGTAAAGTGTACACCTCTGCGCAGAGTTTGAAAACCTATTCGAATAGTCCGTGTCCACCGGTATGGATGAGTCTGGTGTGGTATGACAATTAGTGATTTGTTTTCCAAAAAAAGGTGCTTTTGAGAAAAGTGGTTTCTAAAAGGTCCGACGGTTGAGCCATGAGCTATGGTGGACGGAAAGTCCAGTAGCTGTTTTTGACAATGAAAACCAGTGGGAAACTGCTGAGATACCTGGATGGTTTAGTCCAGGGGATTTTGTTCTATATTGAAAAAAACTTCCTGCTCCTTTGGGAGAGGATGCGCATTGCAAAATACAAAATGTTTTACAAAACAACCCTGCATAAAATATTGCTGTTTCTGCAAAATATCCTGAGCTCCACATATTCCATGCATTATATCTGATTTCCCCATTCCGCGGGTGAAGGTGGGCTGCTGAGTACGTTTGTACTCACCCTTGCTTATTTGTTGTTTTTCAGAAAAGGAGATCGGGTAAGAGTTACGCATGTTCCCAACCTTGCCTATGGCTGTTGGACCGCTGATTTGCTTCGCTGCGTATATCGGGCTGCTTCAGCCCCACTCTGATGATATGTTCCGAGTTGTGGACCAAATCTTAAAGTTGATCACCACCTTTATAGGTTTGTCTCATTTAAGCAGATCTGGAATCATCTGTTGTATAAATGTGTTTACTAGCCTCCTGGGACTAGTAATTGTATCACATTTGAGTCCTAAAGGATCTGGGGCGCTTCACTCGCCTTATTTCTTGGTTGATTTGTTTTCCCTCTCTTCAGACTCGAATTTAATTCTAACGCTAACCCCGGTTTGTAGTGTGTGTTTAAAATTATAAACTTTAGGTTTCGCCTATTCACCCCCTTGTAACACTCCTGGTGTTACTGCCACTAAAACTTGAGCATTACATCATAAGCATTGGCATATCATGTGTTTGTCACACCTAGAATGCATTCACTAGGCAAAAATTTCAAACAAAGTTGTATTGATGTGATATTTCATGGGTGAAACCCTAGGATACAGCACTTAACCCTAAACTGGGCTCAGAAGAATAAACAAAGCTTAACTAAGAGAAAACTTCAAAACTTAGTTGAAATGATCGTAAAATGTCACTATGAATAGACTTAAGTGGCATCCAAACCCTAGAAGTACCAGAAACCCTAAATAGACCCTTGAAAAACCTTGGACTGAAACCCTAGGGGGTTGTCTGCAAAAGTGAGCACATTTTGGACTTAAGTGCAAAAACCATAAAATTAGGGTACCTTAACTCATATGATTCACATGTATGTGGATTTGCAACTTAAACCCTGAGATTTGGACTTATTTGCAAAAAGCCCCATTTGAACTCTATTGAGTTAAGTCTGAAATTCAGTGGAATTGGGTCAACTTTGAAGCCATATATCTTCCAAATTATGAAGATTTTGCCCTAAGTCAACACATCAAATTTGTGGAGCTATAAAAGGAGGACAACTTTGCTATAGGAATTGTGCCTTGGTACCATGAAATGTTTTGAGATAATTAGGCCCAAAGATGGGCTATCAGACTGCCTTAAGTCTGAATTCAGACTGACAGTGTGATTGAGCCATCTTTGAGCTAGGATTCGAGCATGATCTAGTAAGAATTTGGGAGTGACTGCTGTAGTAAGATTGAAGCTGGATAGTAGAGCAACAACTTTCTTAAAGATGTATTAGTAAGTTGCTACATGGAAAATTAAGATCGAGGCCTTGCAAGTTGGGCTGTCAGGCTGACTGAAGAACAATCCCATGGTACAGTAACTGAAACAGATCACGGATTCATCCCCCTTCGCCGCCGGTGACCGTCACGCCGCAATTCACGCTGACCGCTGTGATTCATGCGCCGTGACTTGCGGATAACCGTGTGCAAGTAAAGATCTTGGCGCCTGGATCGACTCGGGCTCGGTCACAGCTAAGCTCACCATACCCACTTGCTCGTCGATCGGTCGGATAGACCTCGCCGCCGTTGGCCGATTACCGTCGTGCGCCACATGCTTAAACGCTTGACCACGTCGCAGTGAATCACATCGTGCATGCCCGGTGATCGCCGGGGTGCTTGCCACGGTAATAGGCCACAAATCATCGTGCCAGTAACCTTCTTCCTCTTCGGCCGCCACCGCAACTTTGTGAAATTGGACGCCACTGCTGTGGGAGCCTATAAATTGTCGACCCCGCCTACTCCGCTAAGTAATTGTGCACCTAGTAGAGCAACCCGTGCCTCGAGTCATCCACTAGAACTCCCCAATTTGGGATTTCCCCCAAATCACTCAAGAACACCGAGCGGTGTGACCTCGTCGTGGTCAGCTCGTCTCAGGTCCACTCATACCCTCTGTCCTTTCGTTTTAGTGTTCTTGTATGCCCCTGATACTCCTCGACCAACTCGATTGAGCTAAGCTACCTTAGATCGCCGGGAATGCTTTAGAATGTCTGTTGATCATACGGTCACCATGGACAGAACAGGTTAGAGCGCCATTAGTGAAATTTGTTGAGGGGAAACTCTCGTTAGGGCTTGAATTCGGTCTCTGCCAAAGTAGAATGCTGGTCATCGAGTAAATCAGCCGGTATAGACTCACCGAAGCTTGGCCCCGCACTGTTCACCGTTGTGGACTTCGGACTGTAAAGAAACAGAAGTTGGGGACCTCTGTGTAATTGTCAATGAGACAATGAATAGTGGCTAGGGGTTCTTAACGAGTTATCCAAGCCATCGGGGGCCTCAGTGCAAATCCACCAATGCGCGTGCGCGTGGGCGCGTCCCCTTTTTCTATTCAGGTTGGGCCGTTTGGGTCAGTTTTGGCCCAACACTGTTGAAAGATTTTCTTTTTCTTTTTCCGAGAAGCTTTAGAAATCCATAAAAAATTGTAGAAAAATGCTAAAAATACCAGACCAATTTTGTTAGGCTTCTAATTTCTTATAGTATTTAATAAAAATACTTTCCTAATTTCTAGTTCCAATAGGGAATTTTGGGCCATTTAAAATAGCCAAAATCCATACTTCTGGAATTTTAGAGAGTAATTTGTAATCCCAAAATTCACCAAACTTTTTAAACAAGCTTTAAGTAATATTTAGAAGCCTTGGGTAAAGTTTGGTATGATTTGGACCATGTTTGGTACTTAGAACCCAAAACCATAGCCCCCTGCCCTATGAACTTCACTATAGACTCCGAAAACCCTAGTTTCTCGGAGATCCGTGAAGGAAAGTTATATTCAAGACATTAGATAATAAACTTTTATTATCTTGTCATTTTCATGAGCATTACATGAGCATTCATGATTATACATGGCTATGTATAGAAAACGAAGAAGAGATAGAGGTTGACGAAGCCAGGACTACACCACCACCACCACCTGAAGAACCTCAGGCAGGAAACTGCTTTTACTTTGATATCTGTGGAGCAGAGCCTGATTCACCTATCACACAAGGCAAGCCCCGGTGCATGTGCCACCCCTTGTTATTTTGAAATCTTTCTCACTTACTTGATGCATTAGGTGATAGGAGTTGTGTGCTAAACTAGTTGCTGCATTTCCTTCCTTGGATTTGATTACTTCTCCTTAATCCCTGATTTATAAAAGGGTTTTTCTTATGCTTAGCTTTGCTCTAAAAAACAAAATGTTTTGTTTTCATAAAAGATGATGCTTTAAAGTGGGTGGGATGTTTTCAAAAATAAAATTTGATGGTGGATCCATCATGGCCATGATGGGTTCAACATCGAAAAGATGTACCTCTGCTAGGTGCCAAAAATTTGGGTGAAATGATAAAGCTGAGACCGGGCGGGTGACTTGCACGAGAAGAGAGTCTCGATGTAGTGTCTCTGTCTGAGTCGATTAAGGACCTTGTCGATGTAGGCTTGCTGATCGAGGACCCTTTAACTGGTCACATGCCTCATCATGGGTAAGCTTTGCCTCAGGCATACTAATACCAGAATAAGATAACAGGCAATGGGAGTGGAGAGATGGAGAGAGTAGCGTGTACCCTCCATGGCAAGAGGCTGGACGGTGGTGTATCTGTGCTCTTGGTTGGCGTGAACCTGATCTGGTCTTAAGAACCCCGGTGGCGAGTTGACATATGTAAGGGTTAAGTGCTACATATGTCGTGTGATTGGAGATCCTCAGCTAAGTATAATCGATTCGGATCGCCGTAACTTCGCGGATATGAAGACTTGGTCACTGCCCTACATGTAGCAATCCAGTGAAGATGAAGGGTTGATAAGAAATTGGCTAGTATAGGTCAAGTGATTGAACTAGGGTAGAAGGAACTCTAGCTGCAGGTAACTTCACTTAACTTGACAAGTAATATTTGATTTTTAAGGATCCACTGTTAGTAAGCATTTCTGCAAACAGAGTCTTTGATTATTGATAGGCCAAACCTTGATTCCCAAAGGCCAGCATATCCTTGAGAGTCTTTTACTTTGATGGGTAAGTCTTGTGAAAGTACACTTCGTACTCAGGGCTTTGTCCCATGTTGTTTTAGGTGAAGAAGCGGCAAATTTTTGCTGCTTTTGTTCAAAGGTGGTGTCTAAAGAAGAAAACCAGGAGTGAAGCTTCGGGAGGAAAGGATCCTCCGTTAAAAACTTTTGTTTGATGTTTATCGGGAGGGGTTTTTGCCTCCTAGTGATGTAATAATAATACTTCAGCACTCTTATATTTGTTCTAGTCTGTAATAAATACTACTCTTTCTTACTTCTAAATAAAGTAAGTTATTATAACTGCTTCCGCATTTTCGTACCTCCGATGGATTGTAGTGTCTGCGTGACGGGTGAAACGCTCTTGGGAAAGGTAAGGAAGTCAGATACCGAACTTGCCAAGTAATCAGGGACACCTGCAGGGTTGTCTGAGGTCCGTTGGACAAGTACAACTGTAGGTGGACCTAATAACTCAGAAGGTTCCGTCACAGCTGGTATCGGAGCGAAGCCCATCTCTGCAGATGTTATGAGACATTTTCAAAAAGAATTTTCAAAGACTTATCTAGAGAATTTCTTTCCTTCTTATCTAACTACCTTCTGTACTTAAAGACCAGATAGTAGAGTGCAATGTATAGAAGGTTGTGAATCAACTAAGGTTGATTTTGTAATTATGCATGCATCATGATAACAACTATATTAATAAGATCTTCCCCCTCATGAAGATATGCCGCCGTGCACATGGAAAACCACGCGCAAGTCTACCAGACTAATTGGCGTGCCTCGCCATCAACTAGCTCCAAGGCATGAGGACAGTAGTAGTGGTAGCAATGATCCAATCGGAGATCTGGAAGCTCAAGTAGAACAGCTTCGATCGGAGCTCCACCACAGGAACAAAGTATGGGTCGAGGATGGTTAGAGAATAAACGAGTTAAGAACTAACATCTGCCACCTGCAAGACCAACTTGCTGAATGAGATTTAGCGCTCGATTGGGCTATTAACTCACGTTCACTTGCTTGGGCCAAGGAAGCCAAAGCTCGAGCCCGCGTGGAGGAGCTTAGCACAGTCGTGGACAACTTGCAAGTGTATTGTAATACACTACATGAGGAGGTTCATGTATTGTATTCACAACTGCACCCTAACGTACCTGCGGATCCTGTCGGGATGGGAGCCAGACCCTCTAGAGCAGCGGGTGAAGCTTTTGGTGGGGAACTGGACCTTTTTAGGCCCCCTCCTTCAATGAATCTGGTTGACGAATGGTCTCCTACCCCCGACAGCGAAGCTACCAAAAGTGATAAGAAGTTAGAGTAGTGTAATATAGAAATAGTGATAATGTGTAATAGGTAATGTAATCCTGTTATAAATTCGAGTCTGTATCATTACCCTTTAAAGTAATGTAAAATGGATGGTTTGCTTTGGCATATTATATTTTCCAAATGTTCTTTGCCTCAGATGTCGTCCCGGACTCGTGGACAGGATGGTGCAGGAACCTCCCGTGGGAGGGAAGCTACTCCTAACCCACCACCAGTACCCCCAACCTTGGCTGAGGCTATCGCTGCCTTAGTCAATGCAACAGCCGATAACACCTGCTTTCTACGGGAAATGGCGGGACAGCAAATGCAACAACAAGGCAGGCGAGCGTATCTGTAAAGACCCCGCGAAACTTCATATTTGGACTTCTCAGAGACATGTCCCCCATTATTTGTCAAGGCTGCAGATCCTCTTAAAGCGGATGAGTGGATCTGGGTTATCAAACAAAAGTTCGGGCTTCTCCAATGCACGAAGACACAAAAGCCCTTATTTGCGGCGCAGCAGTTGCGAGGCCCTGCCAGCACTTGGTGGGGAAATTATGTGGCTATCTAGCCTGCTGGTCATCAAATTACCTGGGACGAATTCAAACTGGCTTTCCGGGAGCACTATATTCCTGATGGGGTGCTCCATATGAAACAGGAAGAATTTATGAAGCTCAAACAGGGTGGAGATACTGTCACCCAGTATCTCAACAAATTCAACCACTTGTCCCAGTATGCCATAGATCAGGTCAACACTGATCTGAAGAAGAAAAATTGTTTTATGAGAGGCCTCAATGACCGGTTGCAGCGGAAAATGGCCACTTGTCTCGACCTCACTTACAGCAGGGCTGTCAGCACGGCGCTAGCAGTCGAAGCCAAATATGTAGGCCTGAGAAAATCAAAGGGCTATGGAGGCGACAGGCCCAATCAGGGGCCTGAGAAAAGACAAAGGTTGGTAATCTGACCTTTTAATTAGAATCGTTCTTCACCACGTCCACCCTCCTACCCTTTCAAACAACCGGTCTTTATCCGTCCTACCACTGCCCCCACCTCAACAAGTCAGTCGAGTGCCCTTGGTACTCGTTTCCCCATCCTCCCAAGCTCTTCAACAAGCTGCTTTAACTGTGGAAAGTCCGAACATTTTATCAAGGACTGTCCATACCCAAAGCAAAACAGATCAAATAATCAGTAGAGTTCAGGGAGTTCCGCTCAAGGCCAGGGAAATGCGGCGAACAATACCGCGGGCAAAAATATGAAGAAAACTGGGCGGATTTATTATACGCAAGTGGCCATGACACCAGAAGGAGAACCGGTTATGATGGGTACGTTTCTCGTGGCCAATCACCCTGCAGTTATTCTTTTTGATTCTGGCGCTTCACATACATTCATAAGCAAGAAGTTTGTGGAGCAACATTGCATTCCATATAATGAATCAAGGGAAGGGTTTATAATTCATTTGCCTGGGGGACAAATATTCACTAAAGAAGTGGCTTTCCATGTGCCTATAACATTGGCTGAATGGGACTTTCCTACCAACATGATTGTTCTAAAAGGCCAAGATATAGATGTAATTCTGGGCATGAATTGGTTAGCCCAACATAAAGCTATCCTCAACACTGATCTGAGAACCATCAGGTTGAGTTATGGCCAAGAAGAGGTTCTCTTGTCCATCCTCGTAGTTATTCCAGCTAAACCATTTGGCAGAGTATATGAAGCCATCATACCGGAGATCCAAGATATTCCGGTAGTATGTGAATTCCTAGACGTCTTTCCGGAAGATCTGCCTGGGTTGCCTCCAGAAAGATATGTAGAATTTGTGATTGAGTTGAAGCCCGGTATGGCTCCTATTTCTAGAAAGTCATACCGAATGCCTCCTAATGAATTGGCAGAACTCAAGACCCAATTACAAGATCTACTAGAAAAGGGATTCATCCGACCAAGCTCATCACCTTGGGGTTGTCCAGCCATCTTTGTCAAGAAGAAGGACCAAACACTTCGGATGTGCATGGATTATAGACCCCTTAATGAGGTCACCATCAAGAATAAGTACCCTCTTCTCCAGATTGACATCCTATTTGATCAACTTACCGGAGCCCGGGTATTTTCCAAGATTGACCTCAGGTTGGGTTACCATTACATCTGTATCCAACCCAAAGATATACCCAAGACCGCATTCACTGTGTGGTATGGATTATTTGAATATTTGGTTATGTCTTTCGGACTAACAAATGCTCCTGCCCACTTCACATATCTTATGAACTCGGTATTCATGCCCGAGTTGGATAAATTCGTGGTGGTGTTCATTGATGATATCTTGATATATTCCAAGAATGAAGAAGAGCATGCTCGACATTTGCGGATCGTATTAACGCGCTTAAGAGAGCACCAATTATATGCTAAGTTCAGCAAGTGCACGTTCTAGCTGGAGGAGATCCAATTTCTGGGACATGTATTATCTACCAAGGGGATTGCGATGGATCCCAGCAAAGTCAAGGATATTTTGGAGTGCAAACCCCCAACCATTGTACATCAAGTCCAAAGTTTCCTTAGACTGGCTGGTTATTACTGCCGATTCATTCCAGATTTTTCCAAGCTTGTGAAACCAATCACAAGTTTATTGAAGAATGATACTAAATTTAATTGGTATTTAGATGTAATGAAGCCTTTGAGCAACTGAAAGTATTATTGACCACTGCTCCGGTATTAGCTCAACCAGACATTGAAAAGCCCTTTGATGTGTATTGTGACACATCAGGCAGTGGTCTCGGCTGTGTTCTAATGCAAGAGGGTTGAGTGATAGCGTATGCTTCAAGATAGTTGCGCCGGCATGAGGAGCATTATCCAACTCATGACCTGGAGTTAGCTGCTGTGGTTCATGCCCTAAAAATATGGCATCATTATCTGCTGGGGAATGTCTGCCATATTTATACAGATCATAAAAGCTTGAAGTATATCTTTACCCAGTCAGAGCTTAATATGAGGTAGAGGAGATGGCTTGAGCTGATTAAGGATTATGAACTAGAGATTCACTATCACCCAAATAAAGCTAATGTAGTTGCAGATGTGTTAAGTCGCAAGGCTTCCTGCCATTGTCTAACGATGAAGACTTCTAACATTACGTTATGCCAAGAAATGGAGAGGTTGAACCTGGGAATGATACAACATGGAACTTCAAATCACTTGAAGCTTGAGTCAGTCCTCCTGCAAAGAATAATCGACGCGCAAAGAAATGATGAGGGAATGAAACACATTCATGAGAAAATGGAGGCCGGTAAAGCCAACTGCTTTAGAAGAGATGATCTAGGTGTTGTATGGTTTAACAATCGCATAGTTGTGCCTAAGAATGATGTGATCCACCAGCAAATCCTAGATGAAGCACATCTTAGTCGCTATTCATTCATCCCGGAAGCACTAAGATGTATCATGATCTAAAACAGCATTGTTGGTGGACAAAGATGAAGATTGAAATCGCACGCTATGTGGCAGGATGTGACACTTGTAGACGTGTCAAGGCCATACACATGAAAGCTGCTGGTTCATTACAATCTTTGCCTATCCCTACATGGAAATGGGAGGATATAAGCATGGACTTTATTGTGGGATTGCCTAGGACAGCAAAAGGGTATGATTCCATCTGGGTCATTGTTGATCGACTTACAAAGATCACCCACTTCCTTCCAGTCAGGGTAAAGTATACAGTGGCCACATATGCAGAGTTATACATTGCTCGTATTCTCAGTTTGCATGGTGTTCCGAAGACCATAGTGTCGGATCGTGGACCGCAATCGTGTCCAAATTTTGGGAAGAACTTCATAAGGCTTTGGATACTAAGTTGCTCCATAGTTCGGCCTATCATCCTCAAACCAGTGGGCAAACTGAGAGGGTGAATCAAATACTTGAGGACATGTTACGAGCTTGTGCTCTAGAATTTTCATAGAAATGTGATGAATGTTTGCCATTGGCGGAGTTCTCGTACAATAATAGCTATCAGGAGAGTATCAAACTGGCACCCTTTGAAGCCTTGTATGGACGACGGTGTCGTACTCCATTAAACTGGTCTGAACCAGGTGAAAGAAGTTTCTTCAGGCCTGATATGGTAAAGGAGACAGAAGAGAAAGTTCAATGAATAATTCATAATTTGAAAGAAGCTCAAGCTCGTCAGAAGAGTTATGCAGACAAGCGACGAAAACCCTTGTACTTTCTAGTTGGGGATTATGTTTACCTTAAAGTCTCACCAATGAAGGGTATATCATGTTTCGGGGTAAAAGGGAAGCTTGCACCCCGGTACATTGGTCCTTTCCCTGTTCTTGAACAATGTGGACCAGTGGCATACTGACTCCAGTTACCCAAAACATTGTCTGATGTACATAATGTGTTCCACGTATCTCAATTGAAGAAGTGTCTTCGGGTTCCCGATTGAACCATTGAAGTAACGGATGTTGCCTTAGAACTAGACTTGATATATTCAGAGCACCCTATTCGAGTCTTGGATCAAAAGGACAGGATTACCCGAAGGAAAACTCTCAAGTTTTACAAGATATAGTGGAACCAACATACGGAAGATGAAGCTACTTGGGAAACTCAAGACTTTTTAGACAAGAATTTCCCTGACTTTTTAGCTTCGTGTAAATAGTAAAGATATGTACACTTGTTGTAATAGAAGAATGAACCCCATACCACCCCTGCCTTGTACCAAAAATAAAGAAATAAAAGTATGACACATTTCCTTTTCCATTACTTGCCCTAAGACTTTTAATCTCAGGACGAGATTCTTTTATGTGGGGAAGGATGTAACACCCCTAGTGTTACTACCACTAAAACTTGAGCATGACATCATAAGCATTGGCATATCATGTGTTTGTCACACCTAGAATGCATTCACTAGGCAAAAATTTCAAACAAAGTTGTATTGATGTGACATTTCATGGGTGAAACCCTAGGATACAGTACTTAACCCTAAACTGGGCTCAGAAGAATAAACAAAGCTTAACTAAGAGAAAACTTCAAAACTTAGTTGAAATGATCGTAAAATGTCACTATGAATAGACTTAAGTGGCATCCAAACCCTAGAAGTACCAGAAACCCTAAATAGACCCCTGAAAAACCTTGGACTGAAACCCTAGGGGGTTGTCTGCAAAAGTGTGCACATTTTGGACTTAAGTGCAAAAACCATAAAATTAGGGTACCTTAACTCATATGATTCACATGTATGTGGATTTGCAACTTAAACCCTGAGATTTGGACTTATTTGCAAAAAGCCCCATTTGAACTCTATTGAGTTAAGTCTGAAATTCAGTGGAATTGGGTCAACTTTGAAGCCATATATCTTCCAAATTATGAAGATTTTGCCCTAAGTCAACACATCAAATTTGTGGAGCTATAAAAGGAGGACAACTTTGTTATAGGAATTATGCCTTGGTACCATAAAATGTTTTGAGATAATTAGGCCCAAAGATGGGCTGTCAGACTGCCTTAAGTCTGAATTCAGAGTGACAGTGTGATTGAGCCATCTTTGAGCTGGGATTCGAGCATGATCTAGTAAGAATTTGGGAGTGACTGCTGTAGTAAGATTGAAGCTGGATAGTAGAGCAACAACTTTCTTAAAGATGTATTAGTAAGTCGCTACATGGAAAATTAAGATCGAGGCCTTGCAAGTTGGGCTGTCAGGCTGACTGAAGAACAATCCCATGGTACAGTAACTCAAACAGATCACGGATTCATCCCCATTCGCCGCCGGTGACCATCGCGCCATGATTCATGCCGACTGCTGTGATTCGTGCGCCGTGACTTGCAGATAACCATGGGCGAGTAAAGATCTTGGCGCCTGGATCGACTCGGGCTCGGTCACAGCTAAGCTCACCGTAACCACTTGCTTGTCGATTGGTCAGATAGACCTCGCCACCGTTGGCCGATTACCGCCGTGCGCCACATGCTAAAACGGTCGCAGTGAATCACATCATGCATGCCTGGTGATCGCCGGGGAGCTTGCCACGGTAATAGGCCACGAATCACCGCGCCAATAACCTTCTTCCTCTCCGGCCGCCAACGCAACTTCGTGAAATTGGACGCCACCGCTGTGGGAGCCTATAAATTGCCGACCCCGCCTGCTCTGCTAAGTAATTTTGCACCTTGTAGAGCAACCCGTGCCTCGAATCATCCACTAGAACTCCCCAATTTGGGATTTCCCCCAAATCACTCAAGAACACCGAGCGGTGTGACCTCACCGTGGTCAGCTCGTCTCAGGTCCGCTCATACCCTCTGCCCTTTCGTTTTAGTGTTCTTGTGTGCCCCTGATACTCCTCGACCAACTCGATTGAGCTAAGCTACCTTAGATCGCCGGGAACACTTTAGAATGTCTGTTGATCATACGATCACCGTGGATAGAGCAGGTTAGAGCGCCATTAGTGAAATTTGTTGAGGGGAAACTCTCGTTTGGGCTTGAATTCGGTCTCTGCCAAAGTAGAACGCCAGTCATCGAGTAAATCGACCGGTATAGACTCACCGAAGCTCAGCCCCGCACTGTTCGCCGTCGTGGACTTTGGACTGTAAAGAAACAGAAGTCGGGGGACCTCTGTGTAATTGTCAGAGAGACGATGAATAGTGGCTAGGGGTTCTTAATGAGTTATCCAAGCCATCAGGGGCCTCGGTGCAAATCCGCCAACGCGCGCGCGCGTTTTCTGTTCGGGTTGGGTCGTTTAGGTCAGTTTTGGCCCAACACTGTTGAAAGATTTTCTTTTTCTTTTTCCGAGAAGCTTTAGAAATCCATAAAAGATTGTAGAAAAATGCTAAAAATACCAGACCAATTTTGTTAGGCTTCTAATTTCTTATAATATTTATTAAAAATAGTTTCTTGATTTTTAGTTCCAATAGGTAATTTTGGGGCATTTAAAATAGCCAAAATCCATACTTCTGGAATTTTAGAGAGTAATTTATAATCTCAAAATTCACCAAACTTTTTAAACAATCTTTAAGTAATATTTCGAAGCCTTGGGTAAAGTTTGGTATGATTTGGATCATGTTTGGTACTTGAAACCCAAAACCCTAGCCCCCTACCCTATGAACTTCACTATAGACTCCGAAAACCCAAGTTTCTCGGAGATCCATGAAGGAAAGTTATATTCAAGATATTAGATAATAAACATTTATTACCTTTGCATCTTCATGGGCATTACATGAGCATTCATGATTATACATGGCTATGTATAGAAAACAAAGAAGAGATAGAAGTTGAAGAAGCCAGGATTACACCACCACCACCACCTGAAGAACCTCAGGCAGGAAACTGCTTTTACTTTGATATCTGTGGAGCAGAGCCTGATTCACCTACCACACAAGGCAAGCCCTAGTGCTTGTGCCACCCCTTGTTATTTTGAAATCTTTCTCACTTACTTGATGCATTAGGTGATAGGAGTTGTGTGCTAAACCAGTTGCTGCATTTCCTTCCTTGGATTTGATTACTTCTCCTCAATCCCTGATTTACAAAAAGGTTTTTCTTATGCTTAGCTTTGCTCTAGAAAACAAAATGTTTTGTTTTCACAAAAGATGATGCTTAAAAGTGGGTGGGATGTTTTCAAAAATAAAATTTGATGGTGGATCCATCATGGCCATGATGGGTTCAACATCGGAAAAGATGTACCTCTGCCAGGTGCCAAACTTTGGGTGAAATGATAAAGCTGAGACGGGGCGGGTGACTTGCACGAGAAGAGAGTCTCGGTGTAGTGTCTCTGTCTGAGTCAATTAAGGACCTTGTCGATGTAGGCTTGCTGATCGAGGACCCTTTAACTGGTCACATGCCTCATCATGGGTAAGCTTTGCCTCGGGCAGACTAATACAGAATAAGATAGCACGCAATGGGAGTGGAGAGATGGCGAGAGTAGCGTGTACTCTCCATGGCAAGAGGCTAGACGGTGGTGTATCTGTGCTCTCGGTTGGCGTGAACCTGATCTGGTCTTAAGAACCCTGGTGGCGAGTTGACATATGCAAGGGTTAAGTGATACATATGTCGTGTGATTAAAGATCCTCAGCTGAGTATAATCGATTCGGATCGCCGTAACTTCGCGGATATGAAGACTTGGTCACTGCCCTACACGTAGCAATATAGTGAAGATGAAGGGTTGATAAGAAATTGGCTAGTATAGGTCAAGTTATTGAACTAGGGTAGAAGGAACTCTAGCTGTAGGTAACTTCACTTAACCTAACAAGTAAAATTTGATTTTTAAGGATCCACTATTAGTAAGCATTTCTGCAAACAGAGTCTTTGATTATTGATAGGCCATACCTTGATTTCAAAAGGCCAGCATATCCTTGAGAGTCTTTTACTTTGATAGGTAAGTATTGCGAAAGTACACTTCGTACTTAGGGCTTTGCCCCATGTTGTTTTAGGTGAAGAAGAGGCAAATTTTTGCTGCTTTTGTTAAAAGGTGGTGCCTAAAGAAGAAAACCAGGAGTGAAGCTTCGGGAGGAAAGGATCCTCCGTTAAAAACTTTTATTTGATGTTTATCGGGAGGGGTTTTTGCCTCCCAGTGATGTAATAATAATACTTCAGCACTCTTCTATTTGTTCTGGTCTATAATAAATACTACTCTTTCTTACTTCTAAATAAAGTAAGTTATTGTAGCTGCTTCCGCATTTTTGTACCTCCGATGGATTATAATGTCTGCATGACGGGTGAAACGCTCTTGAGAAAGGTAAGGAAGTCAGATACCGAACTTGCCAAGTAATCAGGGACACCTGCAGGGTTGTCTGAGGTCCGTTGGACAAGGACAACTGTAGGTGGACCTAATAACTCGGAAGGTTCCGTCACATCCCTCTAGACGACTTCAATTGGTATCAAAGCCAGTGCTTAATTAGGAGTCTAACCAACTCGAAGTGATGTCTGGAGAACACGCCAAGAGGGAGATCGTGACCGGCGACAAGCCCACAAGCTTGGGGAGGACTCTCTCAAGGGAGTCTGGCAACAAACACAAGGAGGAATCCTCTTCCTCCATCAAGTTGCATCGGAGAGGTGACAAGAAGAAGATGAAGAAAGTGGTCTACTATGAGACCACTCTTCGTCACCCTCCACTTTCGACTCCGAGTCGTCCACTACTTCTAAGCGCCATGAGCGCAAGAAGTATAGTAAGATGCCCCTATGCTATCCCCGTATTTCAAAGCACGCTCCTCGACTTTCCGTTCCCTTAGGTAAACCACCATATTTTGATGGTGAAGATTATTCAATGTGGAGTGCTAAAATGAGGCATCATCTAACCTCACTCCACAAAAGCATATGGGACATTATTGAATTTGGAGCGCAGCTACCAAAGGTGGAGGACAAGGACTACGACTCGGACGAGGTCGCCCAAACTAGGCACTTTAACTCCCAAGCCACGACTATACTCCTCGCCTCCTTGTGTCGAGAGGAGTATAACAAGGTGCAAGGGTTAAAAAGTGCCAAAGAAATTTGGGACGTCCTCAAAATGGCACACGAAGGGGACGAGGTGACCAAGATCACCAAGCGCGAAACAATCAAGGGCAAACTTGGTCGATTCGTCCTCAACAAAGGAGAAGAGCCTCCAGCAAAGTACAACTGGCTAAAGACCATGGTGAACCAAGTGCGCAACCTCGAGAGCACCAAATGGGATGACCATGAAATGGTCAAGGTTATTCTAAGATCCCTTATTTTTCACAAACCTACGCAAGTACAATTAATTCATGGGGATCCTAGATATAAACTAATGTCTCTTGAGGAAGTCATTAGCAAGTTTGTGAGCTTTGAACTTATGATCAAAGACTCCATAGATATTGTCAACTTGGAGCAAGGCGCCACCTCAACACCCGAGGTGCAACCCGTCGCATTCAAAGCGACGGAAGAAGAGAAGAGGGAGTCTACACCAAGTAGGCTTCCAATCGACGCCTCCAAGCTCGACAACGAGGAAATGGCGCTCATCATCAAGAGCTTCCGCCAAATCCTCAAACAAAGGAGGGCGAAGGATTACAAACCCTGCTCCAAAAGGGTGTGCTACAAATGTGGTAAGTCCGATCACTTTATTTCTAAATGTCCAATGTCAAGTGAAAGTGACAAGGATGACGACAAGAAGGGGAAGAAAAAAGGAGAAGAAGAGGTACTACAAGAAGAAGGGCGGCGATGCCCACATATGTCGAGAATGGGACTTCGACGAGAGCTCCACCGACTCCTCCTCCGACGAGGACGCCGCCAACATCACCGTCAACAAGGGCCTCCTCTTCTCCAACGTCGGCCACAAGTGTCTCATGGCTAAGGACGGCAAAAAGAAGACGGTACACTCTAGAGCTACACCCAAATACACTACATCTAGTGATGAAAGTAGCTCTAGTGATGATGAAGAAAATTTAATGTCTCTCTTTGTCGACCTTAGCATGGACCAAAAGAAAAAAATTAAATGAATTAATAGAAGCCATTAATGAAAACGATGATCTCTTGGAAAGCCAAGAGGACTTCCTTATTAAAGAAAACAAAAAATTTGTTAAGTTGAAAAATGCTTATGCTCAGGAAGTAGAAAAATGTGAAAACTTAACTAAGGAGCTTAGCATTTGTAATGATTCAATTTCTAGTCTTAGAACTGAAAATGCCAATTTAGTTTCTAAGATTGAAGAATTGAATATTTTGTAATGATTCAATTATCTGTCTTAGAAATGAAAATGCTAGTCTAAATGCTCAGATTGATGAATTGAATGTTTGCAATGATACAATTTCTAGTTTTAGAATTGAGAATGATAGTTTAAATGCTAAGATTGAGAAATTGAGTGCTTGCAAACCCTCTACATCCACTGTTGAACATGTTTCTATTTGCACTAGATGTAGAGATGTTAATGTTGAAGCTATTGATGATCACCTTGCCATGATTAAATAACAAAATAATCACATAGCTAAATTAACTGCTAAAATTGCCGAGCACGAGCTCAAAAATGAAAATTTTAAATTTGCTCGTAGCATGCTTAATAATGGGAGACGCCCTGACATTAAGGATGGCATTGGTTTCCAACAGGGAAGCAATGTCAAGCTTAATGCCCCCAAGAACTTGTCTAATTTTGTTTAGGGCAAAGCTCCCATGGTTCAGGATAGGGAAGGCTACATTTTATATCCTGCTAACTATCCTGAGCACAAAATTAGGAGAATTCATGCTATAAGACCTCACATTGTTTCTCATCATGCATTTATGTATAAAAATGAGGCTTCTAGCTGTAGGCATTCCACTCATGTTAAATTGCCTAGAAAGAAAATTCCTGCTGCATCAAATAAACATAACATTTCAGTTAAGACTTTTGATGCATCATATGTTTTAACTAACAAATCTAGTAAAGTAGTTGCCAAATATGTTGGGGGCAAACACAAGAGTCCAAAGAATTGTGTTTGGGTACCCAAGGTGCTTGTTTCTAATGTGAAAGGACCCAAGACTGTTTAGGTACCTAAGAACAAGGCCTAAATTGTTTTGCAGGTTTATGCATCTGGAGGTTCAAGTTGGATAATTGATAGCGGATGCACAAACCACATGACAGGGGAGAAAAGGATGTTCTCCTCCTATGAGAAAAACCAAGATCCCCAAAGAACTATCACATTCGGGGATGGAAATCAAGGTTTGGTCAAAGGACTTGGTAAAATTGCAATATCACCTGACCATTCTATTTCCAATGTTTTTCTTGTAGATTCTTTAGATTACAATTTGCTTTCTATATCTCCATTATGCAATATGGGCTACAACTGTCTTTTAACAGATATAGGTGTTACTGTCTTTAGAAGAAGTGATGATTCAGTAGCATTTAAGGGAGTGTTAGAGGGTCAGCTATACTTAGTTGATTTTAATAGAGCTGAACTCGACACTTGCTTAATTGCTAAGACTATGGCTGAGGCAATTAACACCGCCTGCTACTCCATCAACCGGTTGTATCTTCACCGAATCCTCAAGAAGATATCATATGAACTCCTCACCGGTAAAAGGCCTAATGTTTCATATTTTAGAGTCTTTGGGAGCAAATGCTTTATTCTTACTAAAAGAGGTAGAAAATCTAAATTTGCTCCTAAAGCTGTAGAAGGCTTTTGAGAGCACCTGGAGGGGGGTGAATAGGTGATCCTATAAAATTCAACAACTAATAGCCACAAAACTTGGTTAAGTGTTAGAATGGCTAAGTAGCGAGCTCTTGCGAACACACAAGTATCACAGAAAAACAATCACACAAGACACGCGAGTTTATCCCGTGGTTCGGCAAGTATAACACTTGCCTACCTCCACGTTGTGGTGTCCCAATGGACGAGGGTTGCACTCAACCCCTTTCAAGTGATCCAATGATCAACTTGAATACCATGGTGTTCTTCTTGCTTATCTCTTTCCCATTTGCGAGGAATCTCCACAAGTTGGAGTCTCTCGCCCTTACAACAAAGTTCAAAGTGAAAGCACTAGAGTAAGGGTGGGAAGCAACACACACAAATCCGCAGCAATACGCACACACATAGCCAAGACTTGAGCTCAAATGAATCGCAACAAGTTCACCACTAGAACGGAGCTCAAATCACTAACAAAGTCAATCAAGTGCGTGGAGACGGAGTGTGGAAGACTTAGAATGCTCAAAGTATGCTTGGGTGACTCCTCCATGCGCGTAGGGAACCCTTTTATAGCCCCAAGGCAGCAAGGAGCCATTGGAGGCAACTTTGGAAGGCAAATCTTGCCTTCTGTCGGGTGGCGCACCGGACAGTCCGGTGCGCCACCGGACAGTCCCTGTAGTTGTCCGGTGCGCGATCTCCTTCCTTTTCTGGCGCATCCGACCGTTGCAGATTTGCGGCAGTTGGCACACCGGACACTGTCCGGTGCACACCGGACAATCCGGTGCCCCCTGCCGACCGTTGGCGCACCCACACGTCGCACGCGGATTGCACGATCGACCGTTGGCGCAGTCGACCGTTGGCTCACCGGACAGTCTGGTGAATTTTAGCCGTACGCCGTTGAACGTTTCCCAAGAGCGACGACTTCGCCGCGGACGACTCACCGGACAGTCCGGTGCACCACTGGACAGTCTGATGATTTATAGTCGTACGCCGTCGTCGAGTCCTAAGAGCGGACTGTTCACCGAGACTGGTCCTGGCGCACCGGACACTGTCCGGTCCACCACCGAACGGTCCGGTGCACTCATACCGAGCAGCAGTTGGTTGTACACAGCCAACTCCTTTCTAATCCATTTTCTCCTGTTTCTAGCACTTAGACAAAATATGTTAGTACTTAAAACAATGTACTAAGTCTAGAAACGTACCTTGTAACTCGATTTGCACTTCTTGAATCTTTGGCACAAATTAAGAGCATTTGTGTTGAGCACTTAATCACCAAAACACTTTAGAAATGGCCCAAGGGCACATTTCCCTTTCAATCTCCCCCTTTTTGGTGATTTATGCCAACACATCAAAAAGCAACTAAAAGAAGTGCAACATCAATGCATTTGAGAACAAGAATTGTTTTTTATTCAAATTTGGCATATTTGGATCATTCTTTGCCACCACTTGGTTTGTTTTTGCAAATCAAATTCAATTTCCTATCTCTAAGTCAAACACACTTGTTGAGGCATAAAGAGAGGTATTCTAAGAGAAATTGATCAAAGATCCAAAAACTCCCCCTTTTTCCCATAATCAAACATTCTCCCCACAAGAGATCAAATTTTGACAAAAAAGAGTATTTTGACAAATCAAAAAGTTCTAACTCTACTCTTTTCGAAATTTCACAAGTGGTAGCTGATTCATTTGCTTTGGCCTTAATTTCTCCCCCTTTAGCATTAAGCACCAAAACGGGATCATTCTTGGCCCCGTAACCCCATTGCCTCACCAAAATTTTCAATTAAGAGCAAAAAGGCAATAGGAGCATAGAATCGAACTTGGAGTTAATACCGGAGTGCAGTGGAAGTCTTTGCATGGTCCAAGTTCACCTTTCCATTTCAATCCACTTTTGAGACTAAATCAGGAACTCAAACATAAAGGTTAGTCTCAAAGGGTCAAGTTGTAGCATGTCTCCCCCTAAATAGGTGCATCACTTGCAAATGGACTTGTGAGGTCCGGGGATCATGTGTACAACTTGAGCACCACAAATGAACAAAACAAGATTGAAATGCATAAATTACATGATCAAAGGCATAAAACACATGTATGCTATAGATCAATCCAAGTTACGCGAATCTAAGACATTTAGCTCACTACGCAACCTGCAAAAACTTTTCTCATCTAAAGGCTTGGTGAAGATATCGACTAGCTAGCTTTTGGTGTTAATATGGTACACCTTGATATCCCCCTTTTGCTGGTGGTCTCTCAGGAAGTGATGTCGGATGTCTATGTGCTTAGTGCGGCTGTGTTCAACAGGATTATCCGCCATGCGGATTGCACTCTCATTGTCACATAGGAGTGGGCCTTTGCTCAGATTGTAGCTAAAGTCCCGAAGGGTTTGCCTCATCCAAAGTAGTTGCGCGCAACACTGGCCTGCGGCAACATACTCGGCCTCAGCGGTGGATAGGGCAACGGAAGTTTGTTTCTTTGAACTCCAAGACACTAGGGACCTTCCTAGGAATTGGCACGTCCCTGATGTACTCCTCCTATCAACCTTACACCCGGCATAATCGGAGTCTGAATATCCAATCAAGTCAAAGGTAGACCCCTTTGGATACCAGATCACGAAGCAAGGCGTAGCAACTAAATATCTAAGAATTCTCTTAACAGCCACAAGGTGACATTCCCTTGGGTCGGATTGATATCTAGCACACATGCAAACGCTAAGCATAATATCTGGTCTACTAGCACATAAGTAAAGCAAGGAACCTATCATAGACCGGTATGCCTTTTGATCAACGGACTTACCTCCTTTGTTGAGGTCGACATGTCCATCGGTTCCCATTGGTGTCTTTGCGGGCTTGGCGTCCTTCATCCCGAACCGCTTGAGCAAGTCTTGCGTGTACTTTGTTTGGGAGATGAAGGTGTCGTCCTTGAGTTGCTTCACTTGGAATCCAAGGAAGTAGTTCAACTTGCCCATCATCGACATCTCAAATTTCTGTGTCATCACCCTGCTAAATTCCTCACAAGACTTTTAGTTAGTAGAACCAAATATTATGTCATCGACGTAAATTTGGCACACAAATAAGTCACCATCACAAGTCTTAGTGAAAAGAGTTGGATCGGCTTTCCCAACCTTGAAAGCATTAGCAATTAGGAAATCTCTAAGGCATTCATACCATGCTCTTGGGGCTTGCTTAAGTCCATAGAGCGCCTTAGAGAGCTTACACACATGGTCGGGGTACCGTTCATCCTCAAAGCCAGGGGGTTGCTCTACGTACACCTCCTCCTTGATTGGTCCGTTGAGGAAAGCGCTCTTCACATCCATTTGGAACAACCTGAAAGAGTGGTGAGCGACATAGGCTAACAAAATGCGAATAGACTCTAGCCTAGCCACAGGAGCAAAAGTCTCCTCGAAATCCAAACCTGTGACTTGGGCATAACCTTTTGCCACAAGTCGAGCCTTGTTTCGTGTCACCACCTCGTGCTCGTCTTGCTTGTTGCAGAACACCCACTTGGTTCCCACAACGTTTTGCTTGGGACGTGGCACCAGGGTCCAAACTTCATTTCGCTTGAAGTTGTTGAGCTCTTCCTACATGGCCAACACCCAGTCCGGATCTAGCAAGGCCTCTTCTACCCTGAAAGGCTCAATAGAAGAGACAAACGAGTAATGCTCACAAAAGTTAGCTAATCTTAAGCGAGTGGTTACTCCCTTGCTTATATCACCCAAAATCTGGTCGACGGGATGATTCCTTTGAATCGTCGCTCGGACTTGGGTTGGAGGGGCCCGTGGTGCTTCTTCCTCCATAACTTGGTCTTCTTATGCTCCCCTTGATCACACGCCTCCTCTTGAGGAACCTGTTCATCATCTTGAGTTGGGGGTGCACCATTGTTGAGGAAGAAGGTTGATCTTGCTCTTGGTGTTCCTGTGGTCGCACATCTCCAATTGCCATGGTGCGAATTGCGTTCGTTGGAACATCATCTTCATCTACATCATCAAGATCAACTTGCTCTCTTGGAGAGCCATTAGTTTCATCAAATACAACGTCGCTAGAGACTTCAACAAAACCCGATGATTTGTTGAAGACTCTATACGCCTTTGTATTTGAGTCATAACCTAACAAAAACCCTTCTACAGCTTTGGGAGCAAATTTAGAATTTCTACCTTTCTTTACTAGAATGTAACATTTACTCCCAAATACACGAAAGTATGAAATGTTGGGTTTGTTACCGGTTAGAAGTTCATACGAGGTCTTCTTGAGGAGGTGATGAAGGTAGACCTGGTTTATGGCATGGCAAGCCGTGTTCACAGCTTCCGACCAAAACCGCTCGGGCGTCTTGAATTCTCCAAGCATCGTCCTCGCCATGTCTATAAGCATCTTGTTCTTCCTCTCTACCACACCATTTTGCTGTGGTGTGTAAGGAGCGGAGAACTCGTGCTTGATTCCTTCCTCCTCAAGGTACTCCTCCACTTGTAAGTTCTTGAACTCGGACCCATTGTTGCTTCTTATCTTTTTCACCTTCAGCTCAAATTCGTTTTGAGCTCTCCTTAGGAAGCGCTTTAGGGTCCCTTGGGTTTCTGATTTATCTTGCAAAAAGAATACCCAAGTGAAGCGGGAAAAATCATCAATAATAACAAGACCATACTTACTTCCCCCGATGCTGAGGTAGGCGACGGGTTCGAAGAGGTCCATGTGAAGTAGCTCCAGAGGTCTTGATGTGGTCATCACATTCTTGCTGTGATGAGCGCTTCCCACTTGTTTACCTGCTTGACAAGCTGCACAAGGTCTATCTTTTTTGAAAAATACATTGATTAGACCTAACACATGTTCTCCCTTTATGAGTTTGTGAAGGTTCTTCATCCCAACACGTGCTAGACGGCGATGCCACAGCCAGCCCATACTAGTCTTAGCAATTAAGCATGCATCTAGATCGGCCTCCTCTTTCGAAAAATCAACTAAGTAGAGTTTGTCGTCTAGTACACCCTTAAAAGCTAATGAACCATCACTCCTTCTAAACACAGACACATCTACATTTGTAAATAGACAATTATAACCCATATTACATAGTTGACTGACAAATAATAAATTGTAGCCAAGCGATTCAACTAAAAACACATTTGAAATAGAATGCTCGGATGAAATAGCTATCTTCCCTAGTCCTTTAACCTTGCCTTGATTCCCATCTCCAAAGATGATCGAATCTTGTGAATCTTTGTTCTTGACGTAGGAGGTGAACATCTTCTTCTCCCCCATCATGTGATTTGTGCATCCGCTGTCGATAATCCAGCTTGAGCCCCCAGATGCATAAACCTGCAAGGCAAATTAGGCTTGGGTTTTAGGTACCCAACTCTTGTTGGGTCCTACGAGGTTAGTTACAATGGCCTTTGGGACCCAAATGCAAGTCTTGTCTCCCTTGCATTTGGACCCCATCTTTCTAGCAACCACTTTTTCATTTTTGCATGAAAGTACATATGTAGTGTTGCAAGCATGAAAAACAATGGTAGGTTTATTACACACTTTCCTAGGAGCACGAGACACAAAGTTTCTCCTAGGCCTACCATTAAAGTTAGAACTTGAAGCAATCATAGCATGAGAATCAAAAGCATTACAACTCCTATTATAATGAGAGTTTCTAGAACATTTTCTATCATTATACATGAAAGCATGATTCTTTTGATTACTACTAGCCATAGGGGCCTTCCCTTTCTCCTTGTTGGGAATGGGAGCCCTTTGGCTTGTTAAGTTCTTGGCTTCCTTTCGAAAGCCAAGTCCATCCTTAATTGAGGGATGTCTACCAACGGTGTAGGCATCCCTAGCAAATTTTAACTTATCAAAGTCATTTTTGCAAGTCTTAAGTTGAGCATTAAGACTTGCCACTTTGCCATTTAATTTTGCAATAGAAGTAAGGTGTTCAACACATGCATCAACATTAAAATTCTTACATCTATTACAAATACTAACATGCTCTACATAAGAACTAGACTTATTTGCTTCTTCTAACTTATCATTTAAATCAACATTAACGCTCTTTAAATTAGACACAGTTTCATGACAAGCAGATAATTCAGAAGAAAGCATTTCATTTCTTTTAACCTCTAAAGCAAGAGATTTTTGCACACTAATAAACTTGTCATGCTCTTCATATAAAATATCTTCTTGTTTCTCTAACAATCTATTCTTTTCATTTAAAGCATCAATCAATTCATTGATTTTATCAACTTTAGTTCTATCTAAACCTTTGAATAAACTTGTGTAATCTACTTCATCATCACTAGAGTCATCATCACTTGAAGTAGTATACTTAGGGGTATCTCGAGTGCTTACCTTCTTCTCCTTTGCCATGAGGCAAGTATGGCGCTCGTTGGGGAAGAGAGATGACTTGTCGAAGGCTGAGGCGGCGAGTCCTTCATCGTCGGAGTCGGAAGAAGAGCAATCCGAATCCCATTCTTTGCCAAGGTGCGCCTCGCCCTTCGCCTTCTTGTAGGCTTTCTTCTTCTCCCTCTTTCCGCTCTTTTCTTGCTCCTGGTCATTAGCATTATCGGGACAATTTGCTACGAAATGACCAGTCTTACCACATTTAAAACAGGAGCGCTTTCCCTTTGCTTTGCTCTTGTTGGGATGCTCCTTGCGTCCTTTTAGCACCGTCTTGAAGCGCTTGATGATGAGGGCCATTTTATCTTCATTTAGCCTGGCAGCTTCAACTTGTGCTACCTTGCTAGGTAGCGCCTCCCTGCTGCTGGTTGCCTTGAGTGCAATGGGTTGGGGCTCATAGATGGGCATTGGGCCATTCAATGCATCATCAACGTATCTTGCTTCCTTGACCATCATACACCCGCTCACAAACTTTCCGAGTATCTCCTCGGGCGTCATCTTTGTGTACCTAGGATTCTCATGGATTAAGTTCACAAGATAAGAGTCAATGACAGTAAAAGACCTGAGCATAAGTCGGATGACGTCGTGGTCCGTCCATCTCGTGCTTCCATAGCTCCTGATCTTGTTGACTAGGGTCTTGAGCCTGTTGTACGTTTGCGTTGGCTCCTCTCCCCTAATCATGGCAAACCTTCCTAGCTCGCCTTCCACCAACTCCATTTTGGTGATCATGGTGGCGTCGTTCCCCTCATGCGAGATCTTGAGGGTGTCCCATATTTGCTTGGCGTTGTCCTAGCCGCTCACCTTGTTGTATTCATCCCTGCACAATGATGCTAACAAAACAGTGGTAGCTTGTGCATTTTTGTAAATTTGTTTGTTAATAAAAATAGGGTTGTCCGTACTATCAAATTGCATTCCATTCTCAACTATCTCCCAAATACTAGGATGGAGAGAGAAAAGGTGACTACGCATTTTGTGACTCCAAAAAGTGTAGTCCTCTCCATCAAAGTGTGGAGGTTTACCAAGAGGAATAGAAAGCAAATGGGCATTGGAATTATACAGAATACGAGAATAATCAAAAGAAAAGTTTGAGTTAACCAGTTTCTTTTTCTCGTCGTAGTCGTCGTCTCTTAGGGAAGAAGAAGACTCGTCGCTGTCGTAGTAGACGATCTTCTTAATGCGCCTCTTCTTCTTCCCATCCTTCTTCTTATGACTCGAGCCAGAGTCAGTGGGCTTGTCGTCCCTCGGCTCGTTGAAGATGGACTCCTTCTCCTTATCATTGACCACCATCCCCTTTCCCTTAGGATCCATCTCTTCGGGCGATTAGTCCCTTTCGTGAAGAGAATGGCTCTGATATCAATTGAGAGCACCTAGAGGGGGGTGAATAGGTGATCCTATAAAATTCAACAACTAATAGCCACAAAACTTGGTTAAGTGTCAGAATGGCTAAGTAGCGAGCTCTTGCGAACACACAAGTATCACAGAAAAACAATCACACAAGACACACGAGTTTATCCCGTGGTTCGGCAAGTATAACACTTGCCTACCTCCACGTTGTGGTGTCCCAATGGATGAGGGTTGCACTCAACCCCTTTCAAGTGATCCAATGATCAACTTGAATACCACTGTGTTCTTCTTGCTTATCTCTTTTCCCGTTTGCGAGGAATCTCCACAAGTTGGAGTCTCTCGCCCTTACAACAAAGATCAAAGTGAAAGCACTAGAGTAAGGGTGGGAAGCAACACACACAAATCCGCAGCAATACGCACACACACAGCCAAGACTTGAGCTCAAATGAATCGCAACAAGTTCACCACAAGAACGAAGCTCAAATCACTAACAAAGTCAATCAAGTGCGCGGAGACGGAGTGTGGAAGACTTAGAATGCTCAAAGTATGCTTGGGTGACTCCTCCAAGCGCCTAGGGGACCCTTTTATAGCCCCAAGGCAGCTAGGAGGCATTGGAGGCAACTTTGGAAGGCAAATCTTGCCTTCTGTCGGGTGGCGCACCGGACAGTCCGGTGCGCCACCGGACAGTCCCTGTAGCTGTCCGGTGCGTGATCTCCTTCCTTTTCTAGCGCATCCGACCGTTGCAGATTTGCGGCAGTTGGCACACCGGACACTGTCCGGTGCACACCAGACAGTCCGGTGCCCCCTGTTGACCGTTGGCGTGCCCACGCGTTGCACGCGGATTGCGCGGCCGACCATTGGCGCAGTCGACCATTGGCTCACCGGACAGTCTGGTTCCTCACCGGACAGTCCGGTGAATTTTAGTCGTACGCTGTTGAACGTTTCCCGAGAGCGACGACTTCACCACGGACGACTCACCGAACAGTCCAGTGCACCACCGAATAGTCCGATGATTTATAGTCGTACGCAGTCGTCGAGTCCCGAGAGCGGACTGTTCACCGAGACTGGTCCTGGCGCACCGGACACTGTCCGGTGCACCACCGGACGGTCCGATGCACCCATACCAAGCAGCAGTTGGTTGTACACAGCCAACTCCTTTCTAATCCATTTTCTCATGTTTCTAGCACTTAGACAAAATATGTTAGTACTCAAAACAATGTACTAAGTCTAGAAACGTACCTTGTAACTCGATTTGCACTTCTTGAATCTTTGGCACAAATTAACACTTAGAGCATTTGTGTTGAGCACTTAATCACCAAAACACTTTAGAAATGGCCCAAGGGCACATTTCCCTTTCAACTTTTTACTTGGTTATGACTCAAACACAAGGGCATATAGATTCTTCAACAAATCCACTGGATTAGTTGAGGTTTCTTGTGACATTGTGTTTGATGAGACTAATGGCTCTCAAGTAGAGCAAGTTGATCTTGATAAACTAGATAATGAAGACGCTCCATGCATCGCACTAAGCAACATGTCCATTGGGGATGTGTGTCCTAAGGAATCCGAAGAGCCTTCACAAGCACAAGGTCAACCGTCATCTTCCAACCAAGCATCTCCACCAACTCAAGACGAGGATCAGGCTCAAGATGATGAAGATGAAAATCAAGAGGATGAGCCACCTCAAGAGGAGGACAATGATCAAGGGGGAGATGAAGAAAATGGAGACAAGGAAGATGATCAAGAAATTCAGGGTCAAAAACCGCCACACCCAATAGTCCACCAAGCAATTCAACGAGATCACCCTATCAACACCATCCTTGGTGACATTCATAAGGGGGTAACCACTAGATCTCGGGTTGCACATTTTTGTGAGCATTACTCTTTTGTGTCCTCTATTGAGCCATACAGGATAGAGGATGCACTAAGAGATCCGGATTGGGTGATGGCAATGCAAGAGGAGCTCAACAACTTCACAAGGAATGAGGTATGGCATTTAGTTCCATGTCCTAACCAAAATGTTGTAGGTACCAAGTGGGTATTCCACAACAAGCAAGATGAGCATGGTGTGGTGACAAGAAACAAAGCCTGACTTGTGGCTAAAGGTTATTCACAAGTCGAAGGTTTAGACTTTGATGAAACTTTTGCACCCGTAGCTAGGCTTGAGTCAATTCACATATTACTTGCCCATGCTACTTACCATGGCTTTAAGCTTTATCAAATGGACGTGAAGAGTGCCTTCCTCAATGAACCTATCAAGGAAGAGGTCTATGTTGAGCAACCTCCCGGCTTTGAAGATAGTGAGTATCCTAACATGGGTATAAACTCTCAAAGGCGCTTTATGGGATCAAGCAAGCCCCAAGAGCATGGTATGAATGCCTGCGAGATTTTCTTATCACTAATGGCTTTAAAGTCGAAAAGGTCGATCCTACTCTCTTCACTAAAACTATTGAAAAAGATTAGTTTATATGCCAAATTTATGTTGATGATATTATATTTGGGTCTACTAACAACTCCTCTTGTGAAGAGTTTAGTATGATCATGATTCAAAAATTCGAGATGTTTATTGTAATACTCATCTCGTAAAAGAAATAAAAGGAGAATTTCTTTTCCTTTATATGTGATTTTTTTTATTTATTTATCATCACATGTGAACACTCCATTTGAAAATAAATGATATATATACCACTAAATTATGCATCATGCTGGATATTGTTTTTGTGTGTGCATTTTGTGATAAGGAATATAGTAAAAAGTCCAAAGGGGAATTCAAAACTTAAAAGAGATTCTAAAATTTAGGAAGAGAAACAAACAAATATCATGTGAAATAAAAATATAAATAATATATATAAATATTTATGCCCAAGCTAGAGCTTGTCATGACATAACATAATCTGTGGATAAAATTTGCCACAAAACATTTGGATTTAAATTTGGGGCTAATTTGAATGGGAAAATGAAAGGAAAATAAGATTAGAAAAAAAGAAAACAGGAACTGCTGCGCCTGGGCTCAAGTTCTTCATTTCGGCCCAATAACCAAAACGCACTGTGCGGCCCATCATTGGAGACCGGCGCCGACCAGTGGGCCCGTGCTGTCACTCACTGAGTCGTGTGGCCCCAACTCCACCCCGCGGCGCCGACATCCCGTCCCACGCTGTCAGCCTCCCAGACGTCCCTCGCTCTCGCGTCGGTTGCTGCCTCTGCCGATGGGCCCTCGTGGTTAGACTCATCCTGGGCAACGGAGCTCCGCGCATGGCGGTAACACACCGATAGCTTCGGGCCGCTCGCGCATACCAGCCGCATTTCCGTTGAACCCCACCCCACGCGGGCCATAAAAGCACCTGGGCGCGTCCCCTTCATCCGTTTCCTACCCTCGCGACACCTCAATTTGAGCTGCGGTGAGCTCGGCGCCATAGGTTTAGCCGAGAAACCGCGCTGCCGCACCTTCGCTGGCAATTACCGTCGGTCCACACCAGCTGGGACGCTGCGACTGGCTTCGGGTGTTCACGGGTCACCGGGGGACGCGTTGGGAGGATTGCCCCGCCATCGACCGGCCGACGGCTACCCAATTGCTCATCGGAGTTCCGGGAAGCCTTCTGTCGTCCATCGTGCTCTGCGCCAATTCTGCCTCTGCGCACGGTGAGATGACTTCCCCTTGCCTTGTCTTGTACCGCACTGATGTTACGGTTATGCGGGGATCACGTAGGGCTCCGTCGCTATCCAAATTGCTCATCGGAGATTGAATTGGTGTCCCCACAACCCACCTCGTCGTGGTCGGGGCGTGTCCCAGCCTGAGGGCCCAAGTGGACCCTCATCGTGTTCGCCATAGGCTTTGCATGGTTCGAGCAATAAGGATTTGGGTTCAGCGTCGTCCTTCTCGGGTTTGCCTCACGGCGGTGAGTGCGCCGCCGCATGGGTGACCGGCGTGCGGTGTTTGGGTAGCGCGAGAGGAAGACGATCGTGGAACGTGCGATCTGCATCGGACGGTTCAGGTTAGTCTGCAAGGCGAGTGTGTCCGGGCCGTTTATCTACTGATCGGCGGTCTGGATCAACTCGCGCATAACGTTTCGCTAGGGCATGATCTGGCCATAGGTTTTAGATCTTACGGTCAGCAGCGCGTACCGGTTCGCGGTGTTATGCGATTTAATCTGAGCTGCACATGTGTGATCGGACGGCCAGAAACCCTTTATACCCCTTCGCGGGTTCACTTTGCACTTGAACCCCTCTGTTCAGGTGAAATGAACCCGCGGTCCTCGCACGACTGTTCCTGTGTCTGGATTATTTTGCGCCTGAGCCCCTGACGTTCCTAGAAAATGAGGCCCAGTCCAGTGGCGTGATAAAATGAATAAATGAATTAGAAAATAGGTTTTTATTATATAAATGAGTGCTAGAACTTTAATAATTCATAGAAAATTCATATGAGCTCCAAATTAACCCATTCCAGTTCCTAAAATTTTGTAATTTTATTCTCTAACACTTAGAGTCTCTATTTTGTCATGAAAACAGTAATAAAAATAATCTCTCATGTAATCCTATTTCAACCACATAAAATCTTTAGAAATTCATATCTCAAAATCTATAAGTCCAAAAATTATGATTTCTGTTCCTCGGATTTTATTTTAATGAGTAGACTATCACTGTGTATTTTGTTTACATGTTTGGTGTGATGTTAATTTTCTCTATATAGTGTGCTTGCTTGTATTGTGGCGAGTAGAAGAGCATGTGACCGAGGATCCTGGAGCTCATTGAAGGCAAGTTGTGCCCTTGACCACGTTTTACCCAATAATGTTCTTTAATATCACTTATGCATGCATAGGTTAATTTTGATGGGACCCAATAGGTCACCCTAGATTGTTTATCTCATTACCTTGTTTACCCCTGAATCACTTGGGTAGTTTGCTATTGCTTTACATGGTTTTGGGATAATCATTTATTATATCTATGTTCCAATTCTTTTGTTATTCTATTTATGTTCATGTTAAGATCATTAATGTTAATTGGAACATAGAGCTTAACTTGAGTAACACGTGCCACCACAAGGGTTTAATGGGACGCCCTTGGCTGACTAATTAGGAAAGCTAGTGGAAGACTACCTTACCCGAAAGGGGCAAGGGCAGTAGGGGAGTTGCATGCAAGGAGGTTCTCGGGTTGATTTAGCTGCGATGGCGGTCAGATGGGAGATTCTTGCAAGTGCTCTTCCCACAAAATGTAGCGGGTTTTCGGAAGCTAGTGGAACTTTGTAAAGGCCTCGTAGTGTTGCCCTGTCGCGCTTCCTAGGTAGAGGTGTATGGGAGTCGCGACCCCTTGGTAGATGGGTAACATGACTTGTGGGTAAAGGGTACAACCTCTGCAGAGTGTAAAACTGGTATACTAGCCGAGCTCACGGTCATGAGCAGCTCAAGACTCTCTGATGTTTAAATTATGGAAGTTAAATTCAATTTTGTCATTTGCATTGCATGGGTTTATTATTAATTTTGTTCTATTACTTTATTTAAGATTTGGTACTTACTTACATTTAGTAACTGCTAATAAAAGTTTGACCAACTACTTAAAAGCAACGCTCAGCTTTAACCCCTGTCATTGATTAGCCTTACACATCACATGAACTCCCACCTTTGTGAGTTCATGTCCACTGGTTCCCCACAACTTGTTGAGCTATGATCATGTGTGAGCTCACCCTTGCTGTCTCACACCCCCCCCCACAGGAGAAGAACAGGTGGTTCAGGAGGAGCCACAAGGCGAGGAGTATGATCTGATCTATGTGGCGTTTCTCAGTTGACATTGGCGGCGATGATCCTTAGTTCGTTTTATATTTATTCTTTTATTTTGTAATAAGTCTTCTGCTATGTAATAAGTACTCTGATGTTTTGTGACATTTATCTCTATACACTCTATTATTATATATGTTGTCTTCTTGGCGTATGTATGAGATGCACCTGGCTTTGTTCCTTAAAGCCAGGTGTGACAGAAGTGGTATCAGAGAAAATGTTGATTGTAGGACGAAACCTAGATAGAAATGGACAAACCCTTTCCTACTTACCTTACTTTGACTCATTCTATACTCATCTCATCTTGATCTTGTCTCACCTTTTGCTACTCTACTCTGATCAATATTATCTTTTCTACTCTAAGACAAGATGGATTTCACACCTTGGAATCCTACCGCTATGATCTTTTTAAGAGATAGGGAACCCAAGACAAAATTTAAAACTATTTTCTTTAAAAATGTTGTTTGATTGTTCTGATGTTAATGTCTTATTTGCTTCTTTGATTGATTGAAATATTATATATGGGCATCTTAGCATGTACCACCATAAGGTAATGAATTAGCTATGGTAGGTAAAATATTAATCTGTTTAGCTAATAAATCCCCCAAAGTAACCTGATTTGTAAATACCTGCCTTGTCTGTTATTCTCTTACCATATGTATCTAACTCAGATGGTCAATACCAGGCGGGGTGGTGGAACTGATTTGCCTCCTAATCGACACACTCGGTGGATATATAGACAACCCCAGCCACAGCCAGTAGAGATGAATCCTCCACCAGACGGAGTTGACCCACTAATTGCTGCTCAGATGAGGATGATGCAACAAATGGCGGACACTATGGCGGATATGCGTGCTCAGATGCAGCAAGAACGCCGAGAGATGCGCCAGGAAAGAGAAGAGATACGACAGGAGTTGCGCCAGGAATGAGAGGAGATACGCCAGGAAAGGAGGGCGCAACAACAGCTGCAACAGCAAATGCAACAACAACAGCAACAAGTACCACTGCCTCCACCACCACCACCAGTTCCACCCCGAGACAAGCATAGGGAGTTCATGAGTCACAAGCCACCTACTTTTGCAAGCTCTCCTGATCCACTGGATGCGGATGATTGGCTGAAGTCCGTTGAGAAGATGTTGAATATTGCACAATGCACTGACCGGGAGAAGGTTTTATATGCTTCTGGACGTCTGACAGGTCATGCTGCTGACTGATGGGATTCATATACTGCTGCCCACGATGCTGCTGATACTATCACTTGGGCAGAGTTCAGTACACAGTTCAGGAATTATCATATACCAGCTGGATTGATGAAGATTAAGAAGAAGGAATTTCTGTCGTTGAAGCAAGGAAGTATGTCAGTCAGCGAGTACCGCGACAAGTTTATCCAGTTATCCAGATATGCCCCTGATGAAGTTGCTGAAGATGAGAGGAAACAAGAGCATTTTATTGAAGGACTTAATGGACCCCTGCAGTATGCTCTGGTGGCACATACGTTTCCATCATTTCATAGGCTACTCGATAAGGCGCTAGCTATTGAACACAAGCGCGTTCAGCTAGGAGATTGAAGAGAAAGGATATATCTCAAGGACAAGGAAGCAGCAGTGTTCATCCTCGCTACAGTTCACCCTAGGGTACACTAGTTCGCACTGGCGGAGGCCAGTGCCCAGTTCAGCAATCACCTCTGAGGACTCCACCTCCTCGACAGGCTACCCCTACTGGCACCCCGACAAAGTTCTCAGGACAGAGTCTAGGCACTACATGTTTCAAGTGTGGGAAGACTGGACACTATGCAAATGTCTGCCGACAGAGGATTGCTACTACTCTAGTTTAGAATAGGCAGTAAACTCCAGGATCTGGCAAGGGATATTCTATTGCCAAGGTTAATCAAGTCAGCATTGATGCTACCCCGGATGGTGCTGACATCGTACTTGGTATGTTTTATGTTAATGCAATTCCTGCAACCATCTTATTTGACTCTGGTGCTACAAATTCATTCATGTCTGCTCGATATGCCAACACAAATGAAATACCACTGCTAAATATGAGAAAACCAATGATAGTAATTACACCTAAAGGGCCTGTTGAGGCGAATCAAATGACACGTAGATTGACATTAACCATTATGGGTAGAGAATTTGGAGCTACTGCTATAATATTAGAGGCAAGCAGTATAGATCTGATCCTTGGTATGTCATGGTTAAGAAAGGCAAAGTCCATTATAGCATGTGGTAGAGGTACCGTAGAACTCACTACCACTAAAGGAGAAAGATTTCAAGTTAATATTGCAGTGACCACCTCATCCAAACGTGCAATGTTCTTTATACCTGAGGAGTTTGTTGGTGACAACATCCGTGTGGTTAGAGATTTTCCGGATGTCTTTCCAGAGGAGTTGCCAGGGATGCCACCTGATAGAGAAGTTGAGTTTGTTATTGATCTCCTACCTGGAACCGCCCCTATTTCTAAACGTCCATATAGGATGTCCATAGAGGAGTTGAAGGAACTTAAGAAGCAGTTAACTGAGTTACAAGAGGCTGGGTACATTCGTCCGAGTTCCTCACCGTGGGGAGCACCGGTTCTGTTTGTGCAGAAGAAGGATGGATCACAAAGAATGTGTGTGGATTATAGATCCCTCAACGATGTTACTGTGAAGAACAAGTATCTGTTACCCCGTATTGAGGATTTATTTGATCAGATGAGAGGTGCAAGGGTATTCTCGAAGATTGATTTCCGATCGGGTTACCATCAGATGAGGATTAGACCATCGGATATCCCCAAGACGGCTTTCTCGACTCGATATGGACTATATGAGTTCACTGTTATGTCGTTTGGATTAACCAATGCACCAGCTTATTTTATGAACTTGATGAATAAGGTGTTTATGGAGTATTTGGACAGATTCGTCGTGGTATTCATCGATGATATCCTTGTTTATTCCCAGAGTGATAGCGATCATGAGGAACATCTAAGGTTGGTGCTACAGAAGCTACGAGATAACCAGCTATATGCCAAGTTCAGCAAGTGCGAGTTTTGGATTGGCGAGGTGCCATTTCTTGGTCATATCATTTCTAATGGAGGAATTTCAGTGGATCCTGCTAAGGTTAAGGAGATAATGGAGTGGAGAGTACCCACTACAGTTACTGAGATTCGGAGTTTCTTGGGACTTGTTGGCTATTATCGGAGATTTATTGAAGGATTTTCTAAGATTGCTAAGCCTATGACTTCGCTTCTGGAGAAGGGCAGAGAATTTAAGTGGAACGAGAAGTGCCAAGACAGCTTTGATCAATTGAAGAAGAAATTGATGTCGCCACCAGTGTTGGTTATGCCAGACCTACAGAAAGGATTTGATATCTATTGCGATGTTGTGGCCAAGGCTTAGGATGTGTGCTCATGCAGGAAGGACATGTGATTGCTTATGCTTCTCGTCAGTTACGGAAACGTGAATTGAACTACCCCACTCATGACTTGGAATTGGCAGCTGTTGTGCATGCACTTAAGATTTGGAGACATTACATTATGGGAACCAAGTGCCAAGTATACACGGATCATAAGAGTCTGAAGTATATATTCACTCAGAAGGATCTCAACCTTAGGCAACGCCGTTGGTTGGAGCTTATTAAGGATTATGATTTAGAGATTCACTATCACCCGGGCAAGGCAAATTTGGTTGCAGATGCCTTGAGTCGAAAGGAGCATGTTCATTCAGCTATTGTTGCCCAGCTACCCGATGAGATTGTTGAGGATTTCAGGAGACTTAACCTGGGGATAGTTGCTCATACTGAAGGAGTTACTATTGATGTGGAACCTACTTTGGAGCAAGAAATCCGCAAAGGTCAACTTGATGATGCTAAAATAAAAGAGATCAAGGATCTGATTACTCAAGGTCGAGGTCCGGAATTTACAGAAGATGAGCAAGGCACTATGTGGTTCAAGGACAGGATGTGTGTTCCTGATATTGAAAGCCTTCGAGAGACTATTTTAAAAGAGGCCCATGATTCGGATTATTCTATTCATCCTGGCAGTACCAAGATGTATCAGGATTTGAAGCGGAAATATTGGTGGTATGGATTGAAGAGAGATGTAGCTGCACATGTGGCTATTGCGATGTATGTCAAAGAGTTAAGGCTGAACACCAGAGGCCAGCTAGACTATTGCACCCACTGAAGATACCCGAGTGGAAGTGGGAAGAGATTGGTATGGATTTCATTACTGGATTGCCTCGCACCCAGAAAGGATATGATGCTATATGGGTGATTGTGGATAGATTGACTAAAGTGGCTCACTTCATTCCTGTAAAGACTACATATAAAGGTTCTCAGCTAGTAGAGTTATATATGGCTCGGATTGTGTGTTTACATGGAGTACCAAAGAAGATCGTGTCTGATCGAGGTTCACAGTTTACCTCAAGATTTTGGAGAAGCTTTCATGAGAACATGAGCACGAAGTTGAATTTTAGTATGGCTTATCACCCTCAAACCGATGGACAGACCGAAAGAACTAATCAAGTATTAGAAGATATGTTGAGAGCTTGTGCCCTTCAACATGGAGGAAGTCGGGATAAAAGCTTACCTTATGCTGAGTTCTCATATAATAATAGTTATCAGGCCAGTCTGAAGATGTCACCTTTTGAAGCTTTGTATGGGAGAAAGTGCAGGACTCCTCTATATTGAAATCAGACTGGAGAAAGACAGTTCTTTGGGCCTGAATTGATTCAAGAAGCAGAAGAACAAGTTCGTATAATGCGAGAGAATTTGAGGGTGGCTCAAACCAGGCAAAAGAGCTATGCTGATAATAGAAGGAGGCCATTGGAATTTGAAGAAGGAGATTATGTGTACCTCAAGGTGTCACCACTTCGTGGAATGAGGAGATTCAAAGTTAAGGGCAAATTGTCCCCTCGCTATATTGGACCATTCTTGATCTTTAGGCGAGTTGGGGAGATGGCATACCAACTCGAGCTACTTGCTACTCTATCGGATGTGCATAACGTGTTCCACGTATCTCAACTTAAGAAGTGTCTCCGTGTCCCCGAGGAACAGTTACCAATGGAAGAGCTCAGTGTTCAGGGTGATTTGACTTACACGGAGTACCCGATCAAGATTCTTGACACATTGACTCAAGTTACAAGGAATAAGGTGATAAAGATGTGTAAAGTGCAATGGAGTTACCATGGAGAAGATGAAGCTACGTGGGAGAGAGAAGAAGAGCTTCGCATAGATTTTCCTCACCTTTTCCCTAGATCTTCTTAAATCTCGAGGACGAGATTATTTTTAAGGGGGTAGGATTTGTAATACTCATCTCGTAAAAGAAATAAAAGGAGAATTTCTTTTCCTTTATATGTGATTTTTTTTATTTATTTATCATCACATGTGAACACTCCATTTGAAAATAAATGATATATATACCACTAAATTATGCATCATGTTGGATATTGTTTTTGCGTGTGCATTTTGTGATAAGGAATATAGTAAAAAGTCCAAAGGGGAATTCAAAACTTAAAAGAGATTCTAAAATTTAGGAAGAGAAACAAACAAATATCATGTGAAATAAAAATATAAATAATATATATAAATATTTATGCCCAAGCTAGAGCTTGTCATGACATAACATAATCTGTGGATAAAATTTGCCACAAAACATTTGGATTTGAATTTGGGGCTAATTTGAATGGGAAAATGAAAGGAAAATAAGATTAGAAAAAAGAAAATAGGAACTGCTGCGCCTAGGCTCAAGTTCTTCATTTCGGCCCAGTAACCAAAATGCACTGCGCGGCCCATCATTGGAGACCGGCGCCGACCAGTGGGCCCGCGCTGTCACTCACTGAGTCGCGTGGCCCCAACTCCACCCCGCGGCGCCGACATCCCATCCCACGTTGTCAGCCTCCTAGACGTCTCTCGCTCTCGCGTCGGTTGCTGCCTCTACCGGTGGGCCCTCGTGGTCAGACTCATCCTAGGCAACGGAGCTCCGCGCATGGCGGTAACGCACCGATAGCTTCGGGCCGCTCGTGCATACCAGCCGCATTTCCGTTGAACCCCCCCCCCCCACCGCGGGCCATAAAAGCACCTGGGCGCGTCCCCTTCATCCGTTTCCTACCCTCGCGACACCTCAATTTGAGCTGCGGTGAGCTCGGCGCCATAGGTTTAGCCGAGAAAACGCGCTGCCGCACCTTCGCTGGCGATTACCGTCGGTCCGCACCAGCTGGGACGCTGCGACTGGCTTCGGGTGTTCACGGGTCACCGGGGGACGCGTCGGGAGGATTGCCCCACCATCGACCGGACGACGGCTACCCAATTACTCATCGGAGTTTCGGGAAGCCTTCCGTCGTCCGTCGTGCTCTGCGTCAATTCCGCCTCTGCGCGCGGTGAGATGACTTCCCCTTGCCTTGTCTTGTACTGCACTGATGTTATGGTTATGCGGGGATCACGTAGGGCTCCGTTGCTATCCAAATTGCTCGTCGGAGATTGAATTGGTGTCCCCGCAACCCACCTCGTCGTGGCCGGGGCGTGTCCCAGCCTGAGGGCCCAAGTGGATACCCTCATCGTGTTCACCATAGGCTCTGCATGGTTTGAGCAATAGGGATTTGGGTTCGGCGTCGTCCTTCTCGGGTTTTGAAAGGGAAATGTGCCCTTGGGCCATTTCTAAGTATTTTGGTGATTGAGTGCCAACACAAGTGCTTTTGTGTTAATCTATGCAAAGTGATGGACAAAGTGCAAATCATGTCAAAAGGTATGTTTCTAGACTTAGTACATTGTTTTATGGACTAATGTATTGTGTCTAAGTGCTGGAAACAGGAAAAATTGAGTTGGAAACAAGGTGGCTTTGTTCAGCCAAAGTCTGCTCAGTATGGGTGCACCGGACAGTGTCCGGTGCGCCAGGCTGGCTCTGGCGAACTCGTTGCTCTTGGGACTTCGACGGCGGCGTATGGCTAAAATTCACCGGACTGTCCGGTGTGCACCGGACAGTGTCCGGTGAGCCAACGGTCGACCGGGCCAACGGTCGGCCGCGCGATCTGCGCGGGACACGTGGCCGAGCCAATGGCTAGAAGGAGGCATCGGACTGTCCGGTGTGCACCGGACAGTGTCCGGTGCGCCAACGGCTCTCAAACTCCAATGGTCGGCTTCGCCAAATAAGGAAGGGAATCCGCACCGGACAGTGTCCGGTGGTGCACCGGACTGTCCGGTGCGCTAGTCGGCAGAAGGCAAGAATTGCCTTCCTACAATGCTCTCAACGGCTCCTAGCTGCCTTGGGGCCATAAAAGGGACCCCTAGGCGCATGGAGGAGTACAACAAGCACACTCAAAGCATTCCTAAGCACCAAGGCTTCGATTCCACGCATTTGTTTCTTCGTGATAGCATCTAGAGCTCTAGTTGAGTTGTGAACTCGTCGGGTTGTGTTGTGAGCTCTCGTTGCGACTTATGTGCGTGTTGACATTCTGATTTTGTGTCTTGTGTGCATTGCTCATCCCTCCCTTACTCCGTGCTTCTTTGTGAAATTCAAGTGTAAGGGCGAGAGACTCCAAAGAGTGGAGATTCCTCGCAAACGGGGTAAAGAAAAGCAAAGCAAAACACCGTGGTATTCAAGTGGGTCTTTGGACCGCTTGAGAGGGGTTGATTGCAACCCTCGTCCGTTGGGACGCCACAACGTGGAGTAGGCAAGTTTTGTACTTGGCCGAACCACGGGATAAACCACTGTGTCTATCTGTGTTGATTTTCTTGTGGTTATCGTGTCTTGCGAGAACTTCTCTCTAGCCACTTGGCGATTATTGTGCTAACGCATAATCAAGTTTTTGTGGCTTAAGTTTAAGTTTTACAGGATCACCTATTCACCCCCCCCCCCCTCTAGGTGCTCTCAATTGGTATCGGAGCCGTTCTCTTCACAAAGGGACTAATCGCCCGAAGAGATGGATCCTAAGGGGAAGGAAATTATGATCAACGATAAGGAGAAGGAATCCTTTGTCAATGAGTCTAAGGAGGACAAGCCTACCGACTCGGGCTCGGGCCATAAACGGAAAGATGGGAAGAAGAAGAAGACAAGGTGCATCAAGGAGATCGTCTACTATGACGACAGCGATGAGTCCACTTCTTCCCAAAAGGACGAACGACTACGAGAAACGGAAAACGGTCAATTCGAACTTTTCTTTCGATTACTCTCGTATTCCGCAAAGTACAAATGCTCATTTGCTCTCTATTCCACTTGGCAAACCTCCTCACTTTTATGGAGAGGACTATGGATTTTGGAGTCACAAAATGCGTAGTCACTTGTTCTCTCTCCATCCGAGCATATGGGAGATAGTTGAGAGTGGAATGAAATTTGATAGTACTGATAGTCCCATGCTCATTAACGAGCAAATTCATAAAAATGCACAAGCTACTACTGTGTTGTTAGCCTCTTTGTGCAGGGACGAGTACCATAAAGTGAATGGCTTGGACAATGCCAAGCAAATCTGGGACACCCTCAAGATCTCTCATGAGGGGAACGACGTCACCTTGCTCGTTAATGAGCATGGGACTATCAGTAAGGGGCCAAATGTAAGGGAGACAAAACTTGCATTTGGGTCCCTAAGACCATTGTCACTAACCTTGTAGGACCCAACAAGAGTTGGGTACCTAAGACCCAAGCCTAAATTTGCCTTGCAGGTTTATGCATCCGGGGGTACAAGCTGGATTATCGACAGCGGATGCACAAACCACATGACGGGGGAAAAGAGGATGTTCTCTTCCTACGTCAAGAACAAGGATCCCCAAGATTCAATAATATTCGGTGATGGGAACCAAGGCAAGGTAAAAGGGTTAGGTAAAATTGTTATTTCATCCGAGCACTCTATTTCTAATGTGTTTTTAGTTGAGTCGCTTGGATATAATTTGTTATCTGTTAGTCAATTATGCAATATGGGATATAATTGTCTATTCACAAATGTAGATGTGTCTGTCTTTAGAAGGTGTGATGGTTCACTAGCTTTTAAGGGTGTACTAGACGGCAAACTTTATTTGGTTGATTTTGCAAAAGAAGAGGCCGGTCTAGATGCATGCTTAATTGCTAAGACTTGCATGGGCTGGTTGTGGCATCGCCGCTTAGCACATGTGGGGATGAAGAACCTTCACAAGCTTCTAAAGGGAGAACACGTGATAGGTCTAACTAATGTACATTTCGAAAAAGATAGACCTTGTGCAGCTTGTCAAGCAGGGAAACAGGTGGGAAGCTCTCATCACACCAAAAATGTGATGACCACATCAAGACCTTTGGAGATGCTTCACATGGACCTCTTCGGACCCGTCGCCTATCTAAGTATAGGAGGAAGTAAGTATGGTCTTGTTATAGTTGATGATTTTTCCCGCTTCACTTGGGTATTCTTTTTGTAGGATAAATCTGAAACCCAAGGGACCCTCAAGCGCTTCCTCAGGAGAGCTCAAAATGATTTTGAGCTCAAGGTGAAGAAGATAAGGAGCGACAACGGGTCCGAGTTCAAGAACCTTCAAGTGGAGGAGTTCCTTGAGGAGGAAGGGATCAAGCACGAATTCTCCACTCCCTACACACCACAGCAAAATGGTGTGGTAGAGAGGAAGAACAGGACGCTCATCGATATGGCGAGGACGATGCTTGGAGAGTTCAAGACCCCCGAGCGCTTTTGGTCGGAAGCCGTGAACACGGCTTGTCATGCCATCAACAGGGTCTACCTTTACCGCCTCCTCAAGAAGACTTCGTATGAGCTTCTAACCGGTAACAAACCCAATGTTTCGTACTTTCGTGTATTTGGGAGCAAGTGTTATATTCTTGTGAAGAAAGGTAGAAATTCTAAATTTGCTCCCAAAGCTGTAGAAGGGTTTTTATTAGGTTATGATTCAAATGCAAAGGCGTATAGGGTCTTCAACAAATCATCGGGTTTGGTTGAAGTCTCTAGCGACGTTGTATTTGATGAGACTAATGGCTCTCCAAGAGAGCAAGTTGTTGATCTTGATGATGTAGATGAAGAAGAAGTTCCAACGGCCGCAATGCGCACCATGGCAATTGGCGATGTGCGACCACAGGAACAATTGGCGCAAGATCAACCTTCTTCCTCAACAATGGTGCATCCCCCAACTCAAGACAATGAACAGGTTCATCAGGAGGGGGCGTGTGATCAAGGGGGAGCACAAGATGATCATGTGGAGGAAGAAGCACAACCGGCACCTCCAACCCAAGTTCGAGCGACGATTCAAAGGAATCATCCCGTCGACCAAATTTTGGGTGATATTAGCAAGGGAGTAACTACTCGTTCTAGATTAGTTAATTTTTGTGAGCATTACTCCTTTGTCTCTTCCATTGAGCCTTTCAGGGTAGAAGAGGCCTTGCTAGATCCGGACTGGGTGTTGGCCATGCAGGAGGAGCTCAACAACTTCAAGCGAAATGAAGTTTGGACACTGGTGCCTCGTCCCAAGCAAAACATTGTGGGAACCAAGTGGATGTTCCACAACAAACAGGACGAGCACGGGGTGGTGACGAGGAACAAAGCTCGAATTGTGGCAAAAGGTTATGCCCAAGTCACAGGTTTGGACTTTGAGGAGACTTTTGCTCCTGTGGCTAGGCTAGAATCCATTCGTATTTTTCTAGCATATGCCGCTCACCATTCTTTCAGGTTGTTCCAAATGGATGTGAAGAGCGCCTTCCTCAACGGGCCAATCAAGGAAGAGGTGTACGTAGAGCAACCCCCTGGCTTCGAGGATGAACGGTACCCCGACCACGTGTGTAAGCTCTCTAAGGCGCTCTATGGACTTAAGCAAGCCCCAAGAGCATGGTATGAATGCCTTAGAGACTTTCTAATTGCTAATGCTTTCAAGGTTGGGAAAGCCGATCCAACTCTTTTCACTAAGACTTGCGATGGTGATCTTTTTGTATGCCAAATTTATGTCGATGACATAATATTTGGTTCTACTAACCAAAAGTCTTGTGAAGAGTTTAGCAGGGTGATGACGCGGAAATTCGAGATGTCGATGATGGGCGAGTTGAACTACTTCCTTGGGTTCCAAGTGAAGCAACTCAAGGACGGCACTTTCATCTCCCAAACAAAGTACACGTAAGACTTGCTAAAGCGGTTTGGGATGAAGGACGCCAAGCCCACAAAGACACCGATGGGAACCGACGGACACACCGACCTCAACAAAGGAGGTAAGTCCGTTGATCAAAAGGCATACCGGTCAATGATAGGTTCGTTGCTTTATTTATGTGCTAGTAGACCGGATATTATGCTTAGCGTATGCATGTGTGCTAGATTTCAATCCGATCCAAGGGAGTGTCACTTGGTGGCCGTGAAGCGAATTCTTAGATATTTAGTCGCTACGCCTTGCTTCGGGATCTGGTATCCAAAGGGGTCTAACTTTGACTTGATTGGATACTTAGATTCCGACTATGCTGGATGTAAGGTCGATAGGAAGAGTACATTGGGGACGTGCCAATTCTTAGGAAGGTCCCTGGTGTTGTGGAACTCTAAGAAACAAACCTCCGTTGCCCTATCCACCGCTGAGGCTGAGTATGTTGCCGCAGGACAGTGTTGCGCGCAACTACTTTGGATGAGGCAAACCCTCCGGGACTTTGGCTACAATCTGAGCAAAGTCCCACTCCTATGTGACAATGAGAGTGCTATCCGCATAGCAGAAAAACCTGTTGAGCACAGCCGCACAAAGCACATTGACATCCGGCATCACTTTTTGAGAGACCACCAGCAAAAGGGAGATATCGAAGTGTTTCATGTTAGCACCGAGAACCAGCTAGCCGATATCTTCACTAAGCCTTTAGATGAGAAGACCTTTTGCAGGTTACGTAGTGAGCTAAATGTCTTATATTCGCGAAACTTGGATTGATTTATAGCATACATGTATTTATGCCTTGATCATGTTCCTTATGCATTTTGTTGCTTACTTATGGTGCTCAAGTTGTACAATCACTCCCCGGACCTCACAAGTCCTTTTGCAAGTGATGCACATATTTAGGGGGAGTTGTGCTACAACTTGACCCTTTGAGACTAACCATGTGCTTGAGTTTTCGTAATTTAGTCTCAAAGGAGGTTTGAAAGGGAAAAGGTGGACTTGGACCATGAAAGACTTTCACTGCACTCCGATGAGAGGGTAACTTATTCCAAGTTCATCTCATGTACTCTTATTGCCTTTGTGTTCGTATTTGAAGATTTTGGTGAGGCAATGGGGTTCCAGGGCCAAGATTGATCCTGTTTTGGTGTTTGATGCCAAAGGGGGAGAAAATAAAGGCCAAAGCAATAAATGGATCAACTACCACTTGAGAAATTTTGAAAATAGTAGAATAGAGCTTTTGGTTTGTCAAAATACTCTTATTGGCTCTTTTTGTCAAAAGATGGTCTCTTGTGGGGAGAATGGTTGATTATGGGAAATAGGGGGAGTTTTTGATACTGTGATCAATTTGTATTGGAACAACTCTCTTTATGTCTCTACAATTGTGTTTGACTTAGAGATAGAAATTTGAGGTTCATTTGCAAAAACAAAACGAAGTGGTGGCAAAGAATGATCCATATATGCCAAATTTGAATCAAAACAACTTTGAGTTTTCATTTGCATTGATATTGCACTTGTTCTAGTTGCTTTATGTTGTGTTGGCATAAATCACCAAAAAGGGGGAGATTGAAAGGGAAATGTGCCCTTGGGCCATTTCTAAGTATTTTGGTGATTGAGTGCCAACACAAGTGCTTTTGTGTTAATCTATGCAAAGTGATGGACAAAGTGCAAATCATGTCAAAAGGTATGTTTCTAGACTTAGTACATTGTTTTATGGACTAATGTATTGTGTCTAAGTGCTGGAAACAGGAAAAATTGAGTTGGAAACAAGGTGGCTTTATTCAGCCAAAGTCTGCTCAGTCTGGGTGCACCGAACAGTGTCTGGTGCACCAGGCTGGCTCTGGCGAACTCGTTGCTCTCGGGACTTCGACGGCAGCGTACGGCTAAAATTCACCGGACTGTCCGGTGTGCACCGGATAGTGTCCGGTGAGCCAACGGTCGACCGGGCCAACGGTCGGCCGCGCGATCTACGGGACACGTGGCCGAGCCAACGGCTAGAAGGAGGCACCGGACTGTCCGGTGTGCACCGGACAGTGTCCGGTGCACCAACGGCTCTCAAACTCCAACGGTCGGCTTCGCCAAATAAGGATGGGAATCCGCACCGGACAGTGTCCGGTAGTGCACCGGACTGTCCGGTGCGCCAGTCGGCAGAAGGCAAGAATTGCCTTCCTACAATGCTCTCAACGGCTCCTAGCTGCCTTGGGGCTATAAAAGGGACCCCTAGGCGCATGGAGGAGTACAACAAGCACACTCAAAGCATTCCTAAGCACCAAGGCTTTGATTCCACGCATTTGTTTCTTCGTGATAGCATCTAGAGCTCTAGTTGAGTTGTGAACTCGTCGGGTTATGTTGCGAGCTCTCGTTGCGACTTGTGTGCGTGTTGACATTCTGATTTTGTGTCTTGTGTGCGTTGCTCATCCCTCTCTTACTCTGTGCTTCTTTGTGAATTTCAAGTGTAAGGGCGAGAGACTCCAAAGTGTGGAGATTCCTCGCAAACGGGATAAAGAAAAGCAAAGCAAAATACCGTGGTATTCAAGTGGGTCTTTGGACCGCTTGAGAGGGGTTGATTGCAACCCTCGTCCGTTGGGACGCCACAACGTGGAGTAGGCAAGTTTTGTACTTGGCCGAACCACGGGATAAACCATTGTGTCTATCTGTGTTGATTTTCTTGTGGTTATCGTGTCTTGCGAGAACTTCTCTCTAGCCACTTGGCGATTATTGTGCTAACGCATAATCAAGTTTTTGTGGCTTAAGTTTAAGTTTTACAGGATCACCTATTCACCCCCCCCCCTCTAGGTGCTCTCAGGTTTGCCTCACGGCGGTGAGTGCGTGGCTGCATGGGTGACCGGCGTGCGGTGTTTGGGTAGCGCGAGAGGAAGACGATCGTGGAACGTGCGATCTGCATCGGACGGTTCAGGTTAGTCTGCAAGGCGAGTGTGTCCGAGTCGTTTATCTACTGATCGACGGTCTGGATCAACTCGCGCATAACGTTTCGCTAGGGCATGATCTGGCCGTAGGTTTTAGATCTTACGGTCAGCAGCGTGTACCGGTTCGCGGTGTTATGCGATCTAATCTGGGCTGCACATGTGTGATCGGACGGCCAGAAAACCTTAATACCCCTTCGCGGGTTCACTTTGCACTTGAACCCCTCTATTTAGGTGAAATGAACCCGCGGTCCTCGCACGACTGTTCCTGTGTCTGGATTATTTTGCGCCTGAGCCCTTGACGTTCCTGGAAAATGAGGCCCAGTCCAGTGGCGTGATAAAATGAATAAATGAATTAGAAAATAGGTTTTTATTATATAAATGAGTGCTAGAACTTTAATAATTCATAGAAAATTCATATGAGCTCCAAATTAACCCATTCTAGTTCCTAAAATTTTGTAATTTTATTCTCTAACACTTAGAGTCTCTGTTTTGTCATGAAAACAGTAATAAAAATAATCTCTCATGTAATCCTATTTCAACCACATAAAATCTTTAGAAATTCATATCTCAAAATCTATAAGTCCAAAAATTATGATTTCTGTTCCTCGGATTTTATTTTAATGAGTAGACTATCACTATGTATTTTGTTTGCATGTTTGGTGTGATGTTAATTTTCTCTATATACTGTGCTTGCTTGTATTGTGGCGAGTAGAAGAGCATGTGACCGAGGATCCTGGTGAGCAGCAGATAGAAGTAGCTAAGCAGGAGCTCATTGAAGGCAAGTTGTGCCCTTGACCACTTTTTACCCAATAATGTTCTTTAATATCACTTATCCATGCATAGGTTAATTTTGATGGGACCCAATAGGTCACCCTAGATTGTTTATCTCATTACCTTGTTTACCCCTGAATCACTTGGGTAGTTTGCTATTGCTTTACATGGTTTTGGGATAATCATTTATTATATCTATGTTCCAATTCTTTTGTTATTCTATTTATGTTCATGTTAAGATCATTAATGTTAATTGGAACATAGAGCTTAACTTGAGTAACACGTGCCACCACAAGGGTTTAATGGGACGCCCTTGGCTGACTAATTAGGAAAGCTAGTGGAAGACTACCTTACCCGAAAGGGGCAAGGGCAGTAGGGGAGTTGCATGCAAGGAGGTTCTCGGGTTGATTTAGCTGCGATGGCGGTCAGACGGGGGATTCTTGCAAGTGCTCTTCCCATAAACTGTAGCGGATTTTCGGAAGCTAGTGGAACTTTGTAAAGGCCTCGTAGTGTTGCCTTGCCGCGCTTCCTAGGTAGAGGTGTATGGGAGTCGTGACCCCTTGGCAGATGGGTAACATGACTTGTGGGTAAAGGGTACAACCTCTGCAGAGTGTAAAACTGGTATACTAGCCGAGCTCACAGTCATGAGCAGCTCAGGACTCTCTGATGTTTAAATTATGGAACTTAAATTCAAATTTGTCATTTGCATTGCATGGGTTTATTATTAATTTTGTTCTATTACTTTATTTAAGATTTGGTACTTACTTACATTTAGTAACTGCTAATAAAAGTTTGACCAACTACTTAAAAGCAACGCTCAGCTTTAACCCCTGTCATTGATTAGCCTTACACATCACATGAACTCCCACCTTTGTGAGTTCATGTCCACTGATTCCCCACAACTTGTTGAGCTATGATCATGTGTGAGCTCACCCTTGCTGTCTCACACCCCCCCCACAGGAGAAGAACAGGTGGTTCAGGAGGAGCCACAAGGCGAGGAGTATGATCTAATCTAGGTGGTGTTTCTCAGTTGACATTGGTGCCGACGATCCTTAGTTCGTTTTATATTTATTATTTTATTTTGTAATAAGTCTTCCGCTATGTAATAAGTACTCCGATGTTTTGTGACATTTATCTCTATACACTCTGTTATTATATATGTTGTCTTCTTGGCGCATGTATGAGATGCACCTGGCTTTGTTCCTTAAAGCCGGGTGTGACATCTATGATGGGGGAGTAGAGATATTTCCTAGGATTTTAAATCAAGCAACTCCAAAAGGGCACCTTCATCAGCCAAACAAAGTACATTCAAGACATACTTAAGAAGTTTGGAATGAAGGATGGCAAACCCATCAAGACACCCATGGGAACTAATGGGCATCTCGACCTCGACACGGGAGGTAAATCCATAGATCAAAAGGTATACGGTCGATGATAGGATCTTTACTCTATTTATGTGCATCTCGACCGGATATTATGCTTTCTGTATGCATGTGTGCAAGATTTCAGGCAAATCCTAAGGAAGTTCACCTTAGAGCCGTGAAGAGAATCATGAGATACTTAGTTTACACTCCTAAGTTTGGGCTTTGGTATCCCAGGGGATCCACATTTGATTTAATAGGATATTCCGATGCTGATTGGGCAGGGTGCAAAATTGATAGAAAGAGCACATCAGGGACTTGTCAGTTTTTGGGAAGATCCCTGGTGTCATGGGCCTCAAAGAAACAAAACTCCGTAGCTCTTTCCACCGCCGAAGCGAGTACATTGCCGCAGGTCATTGTTGTGCGCAATTACTTTGGATGAGGCAAACCCTTAGGGACTATGGCTACAAATTGAGCAAAGTCCCTCTCCCATGTGATAATGAGAGTGCAATCCGCATGGCGGATAATCCCGTTGAACACACCCGCACTAAGCACATAGATATTCGGTATCACTTTCTGAGGGATCACCAACAAAAGGGAGATATCGAAATTGCTTATGTTAAAACCCAAAACCAATTAGACGATATTTTTACCAAGCCACTAGATGAGAAAACCTTTAGCAAACTTAGAAATGAGCTAAATATACTTGATTCTTGGAATTTTGATTGAAACATTGAACACATAGCTTATTTATATACCTTTGATCATGTGTCTTTCATCCGGTACAATTGTCTATTTCTTATTCTTCTTGTGCCAAGACTACGACTAATGTGTTTTCAAGTGTAATTCTATACTAAGTCTAAGATTGAAAGGGAAATAGAGTATTCGGCAAAGACAACGCTTCCACTCTACTCTAATGGTATTATTTACCCTATGTCGTTACTCCACAATCTCTCAAATTGGTATAATCTTTCACTCATATTTCTTTTACCAATGGGGAGAAAGTATTATAGGGCTCTCAAGTTCTCCATTTTTGGCGATTAATGCCAAAGGGGGAGAAAGTATTAAGCCCAAAGCAAAAGGACCGCACCACCATTTCAATATTTCAAAAATTTCACAAATGTTTGTCTTTCAGTTGGTATTCAAGGCAATTTTAAATTAGTATGAACTTTCATTTGGTATCTTCAAAAGTAAAATTTCAATTAATGTATTCTTAATTGGTATCAATTGGTATCCTTGTTTTCACTTGATTTGTGAAAGTAAATTTCAAATTGGTATCTACTTCAAAACCCTCTTGAAAGCTAAGAGGAGGATTTCATTTAGGGGGGAGCTTTTATTTAGTCAAAGGAAAAACATTTGAAACAGGGGGAGAAATTTCAAATCTTGAAAATGCTTCTTGCAATCTTATTCATATACCTTTGACTAATTTCAAAAGGACTTTGAAAAGATTTTCCAAAAAGATATGCAAAAGCAAACATATGGTGCAAATGTGGTCCAAAATGTAAAATAAAAGAAAGTCAATCCATTCACTCTTATTCTTAGTAAGACTTTCAAATTGGTTTAACTCCAAGTAACCTATGCACATTCATCACAAATGCAAACTAGTTACATTTCTGCACTTTATATTTGCTTTGGTTTGTGTTGGCATCAATCACCAAAAAGGGGGAGATTGAAAGGGAAATTGGGTTAACCATTTCCTATAATAATTTTGGTGGTTGATGATCAACACAAACACATGGACTAACTAGTTTGTCTAGAATTCATGTATTACAGGTGCATAAGGTTCAACACAAACCAATAAAAGAATCAAGTTAGGGAGACAATTTTAAAGGACCAAAAGGACTCGAGTGTGCTGAAGAATGGCGCAACGGACTGTCCGGTGTGCCACCGGACAGTGTCCGGTGCACCAGGCCGTACAACTTCAAACCAGCAACTCTCGAGAATTCCAGGGCGCCCTCACACTGGACTGTCCAGTGAGCCAGCGGAGCAACGGCTCCCTGTGCCAACGATCGACTCTGTAAAGTGCTACAGTGATGAACAGTGTCGCGCAAAAGTCAGAGCAGCGAAGTCAGAGGGGCACCGGACAGTCCGGTGTTGCACCAGAATGTTCGGTGCCGCAAGAAGACAAGCATCTCCAACGGTCAACTGCTCAGAACCATAACGGTTGGCTGACGTGGCGGCGCACCGGACAGCGCACAGTACCTGTCCGGTGCACCCATCGCCAGCAGCCTTGGCCAACAGCTACCAAGTGGTTGGGGCTATAAATACCCCCAACTACCACAACCATTGGCATCCAAGTTTTTCAGAGATCACATTCAATACAAGAGCTAGTGCATTCACTCCAAGACACATTTTCAAAGATCAAACCCTCTCCAAGTCTAGAATTCATCTCAACCATTTAGTGACTTGAGAGAGAGAGTGTTCGTGTTCTTTTGCGCTCTTGTTTCTTGGATTGCCTTTCTTCCTTTCTCATTCTTGCTCTCAAGTGACTTGTAATCAAAGCAAGAGACACCTAAGTGTGTGGTGGTCCTTGCGGGGTCTTAGTGACCCGATTGATTACGGAGAAGGCTCACTCGGTCTAAGTGACTGTTTGAGAGAGGGGAAGGAATGAAATAGTCCCGGTCTTTGTGACCTCCTCAACGGGGACTAGGTTCTTTGGAACTGAACCTCGGTAAAATAAATCATCGTGTTCACTCGCCTTATTTCTTGGTTGATTTGTTTTCCCTCTCTTCGGACTTGAATTTAATTCTAACGCTAACCCCGGCTTGTAGTGTATATTTAAAATTATAAATTTTAGGTTTCACCTATTCACCTCCCTCTAGGCAACTTTCAGTGATCACTAGCATGGTGGGTCGAGGTGAGTTGGGGCTGACGCCACAAGACGCACCGCAGTGTCAGTGGGGTTCCCCTCGAGGTTCTCTAAGAACAAGGAGGGCATCTGATTGGCGAGATCACGAGGCATTTCGACTCGAAACGTAGGTAGTCCCATTCGACAGAGAACCGGGTCTGCCTCCCAATCCTGATAAAGGAAACCAAACAATGGTCCTTGAATAAGACCCGATACCACCAAGGCCTTGGAAAAAATGGTTTGCGGTGAGCCTAGTCACACATTTCCACCTTCCAAGGGATTGAGGCGGAGGTGGTTAAGGCTTCCAATGATGTAAAGCGAATCACCTGTTAGGGGAGTCAGGGCTTCTAGGGCCCTGTTCGTCGTTTCTTCGTTACCGATAGCAGCGCCAGAGTTCCCAAAGCGTCCGGTGGCTCTAGGAGCCCATGCTACGCCAACGTTGTTCCTAGCCATCTGGAGCTTGGAGAATCTCATCGCAGAACACGCAAGGCCTCTACCTGTTGCGCCAATTGTTGGTGTTTCGTACCTCGCTCCGATAAGTAAATTTATTATGCGCATTCCTGGCTTCGAAAGGTGTGCGTGGAGGGCGCAAGATTTATACTGGTTCGAGGAGAACGTCCCTACTTCCAGTCATCAGGGGCTTACGCTACCGACACCTTTGATAATCAAACTCGTAGTATGGGTTATAAGCAGTCAAGAGAGGGAGGAGATGCTCCCAAATCACTTATCGAGGTGGAAGTGGAGCTTAGAGGCTGCAAGGTGGAGTCCTAGCAAAGTGTTGGCTTGGCTAAGCTTCATCCTTCTGGTCCTCGTCGGTGCTCCTCCTCATGTTTGTCCTTGTGGGTTCGTCTCCATCTAAAGTCATTCGGTTGTCTCTCCGTCCGATCCCCCTGCATTGAGGCGACCCTCTCCCTTTTATAAGCCAAGAGAGGGGTCGGCCAGCGGTGGCTTCTCTAGGAAGGAGACGTAAGACAAGGGTAAAACCAGCGTTTTACCCTGGGTGAGGCCATACATACTTGTGGGGCCTAGGGCTGCCTGGCTATCGTGTATTTATCGTGGTCGATGACATGGAGGCGGCGATGGCCCCAGGCACCATCATTCGGGCTACACCGACCCTTGGCTTCTGTAGCCTAGGGCTCGGCGCGACCCGTCGTGTAGTGCCTTGCAGGAGGTCTACGCACTCTGGCCTAGTCTGATAGTCTGATAAGTGCGCGGTCCATTAATGCGCCATAGTCCGAGGGCTCGTAGATCATGAGTGTTATGTGGTCCGAGAGGTCCGTAGGTCATTAGTGGGAAATGGACTGGTGCCCATGCTATGGCTCGGTGCAAGGCATGGTTAATGCAACCAAGGTCAGTCCTAGGCCCTACGGGATCCACTCGAGTGGTTTCATTCAGGCACGCCCATTCTCTCTTGTCAGGTTCTGCCATGATCGGCCCCGGGCTCGGTGCTGTGGGGTTCGACCGGGAGCGGGTCCTTCCAGGGTTGGCGCACCTTCCTCTTCTGACTGACTAACGGGCCCCAATGATTAGGGCTCTTTCATTAGTGTGCTCACTGACTGGTGGGCTCTAGGGGACAGGGATCATTTCCCAGACACAAAATCACCAGGTCATGGGTTCGAAGGAGCCTTCCATATTTATGGGGAAACTTGTCTTAGTTTATCCCTTCTCCTTATCCACTCATGTCAGAGCCTTCGACACTAGACGTGCTTTGTGATCGAGTAAATCCAGAAAAACAAGTCAACTATTCAGGTTTTGAGTATCCATTGCCACCTCTAGGTTACATAGATTTCTAAAAATAGCACATCGGCAAAACACCTTTAAAACCACTTCACGAGGTTATTTAGACGATTTTGAATAGTTTGAGAGGTAAAATAGTTCTATAGTTGATGGGTTAAGTAGACTTTTTTAAATATAATTGATTTTTATTTTTTTATCTTTAGCTTAGTAGAACTCATTCTTAGACATCATGCAACGATTCGTGGATAATTCACCCCGATGACGAGTGTGTATGCCATAGCCCCCGGGTCCCGGTTGCTCCAACTAATCCCCCTCGTGCTGCCTTTGTTATGTTGGGGTGAGAAAATGAAAATTTTTATCTCACTTTTTCTCTAATAAACGTTTTAATTGTGAAATCAACCTTTTTCAAGTTTAGGAAGTGTTTGAATACATTAGAGCTAATAGTTAGTTGCTAAAATTAGTTCAATACATTCAAACAGTCTAGCTAATAGTTCAACTATAAACTACTTTTTAACAAATTAGCTAATAGTTCTTTAGATATTTGTTAGCTAGCTAATTTCATTAGCAATTTTTAGTCAACTAACTATTAGCTCTATTGCATTTAAACATCCCCTTAATTATCTGATAACATTGTACAATATGGTGCCACAAATATTGTATACTTTTTGAACTCCAAAAACTAATGTATAAAAGTCAAATAGAATAATAAAATGTATACAGGGAGATGAATAAGGGAATAGTTTGAGAGGTATGTCGGTACCCTGAATACAGGGTACTCGCTCCTGCTATGTCAAGGTAAGTCCTCGGAGGCCACCGTTAAGGATTTCACGGGTAGCCAACCCAGCATGGGGCTAAGGCCCACCATATTGAGTCATGATAAGGCCAGGCTCGCCTCCTGGGCTAGATTGTCGTCTCCATCAAGCCCCATAAAGGGAGAAATCAACAGCTTTAGCTACAGGTCTGAGATCCTGCAAATAGGACCTGGACCTCCTTGTGACCCAACAGATCTCGAGACAAAGGGATCCGGAGGGAACATAAAGCCCTAGAGGAGAAGGCATTCTCTGGTTACAACAACAAGCAAGGGCGACAGGAGCTTAGACCTCAAAACGACTTCGGGCATGGAAAACACCATCTAGACCTCAGGACAAGTGAGGTCCGGAGTCGCCACGTGTCTGGGCAAGGGAGGCAGAAGCCCGGACCCCTCTGGTGTAGATCGAGCCCACAGCTAGGAAAGACTTGAGAAAATAGTGTCACCACTTATCACCAGGTATACCCCTCACCCAAGCAGGGGTCCAGTGCTAACACATGGCCAGATGCCCCTAGCGTAAGCCACCGAACGATGCCTAGCGAAAGCCTCTAACATAGGCCCCGCCAACATTGAGTACATATGGGACACATACTTACCCACGCCAACAGCAGTAGCTTATCCCCCGCATTAAATGCATGCAACACACTAGGACCATAACATGCGACTTTTACTGTTATCCGCACGTTATCGAGGCGAGGGGCATTAACCCAGGGCGTCGTTTGGGCAGCTTTCATCATGACTTCTACTGTTCTTTGTGCGTTACTGAGGCATGAAGAGGCGGACGGAGAAGACTAGACGATACCGCCTGTTACACCCTACACACTACAACGTATCATGTTACGCCGCAACCTACATCAAGGCATGTGTTCTGATTAGACGGGACAAGGTGGCAGAATAAGGGTGCTAGAAGAGCATGCAGCACCCAAGAAGGGATACGAGCTCAGGAAGATCTAGCGTTGTCAGCTCTATCCAGTTGTTTTCTGTTTCATATAGTGAACTCTCCTAGACCCACCTATTAAGGGTGGAACTCCCTTGTAACGTGGCTCCCTCGAACTATAAAAGGGAGAGCACTTGTTCCGTAGCAGGGAGGTCAATTCACACTTAGAGCTTCGAATCTACAGCTCTCAAGCAATACAACTCACCAGTGGCGGATTCAGAAATAGATGAAAAGAGGGGCTAAATTATGTATTGGAGAGACTAAACATGGCCCCACAATGTGAATTAATGGAACCACTGTGGATAGGATGCACGAATTACATGGAACTGTAGCCTATTACCATCATGGATCAACAGTTATGGAGCTTTCTTCCATTGACTATGCTAAAATTACTATAAAATAGTATAGAGTAACAACTTTGTTAAGATATAAAACTAAAATTCGAATAGAAAAAAGGGCTAAAATAAAAAAACATCATTGCAACGCCTCCTTCGTGGCGGCTGAAAACGACAAGTGGTGTGTGCTTCTTCTTCACCTTCTCAGCACACTGTAGGGAGCATCGCCACCTCGAGTTCGACTGCGCAGACACAAAACAAAGACCAAATAGACATGTGTATGTAGCAGACTAACGACTACTCACATAGAGGACATGTTCACTTTATAGATCATCTTTGTGATATAGCAGATTAGCTGGCCAGACAGAAATGGCAGAAGCAGGAAAGAGCAGAGTTCTAAGGAGACATGGGCTGCTGGACCGGGGCTAGAGCCCCGACAGCCCCTGTCCTGGATCCGCCCCTGCAACTCATAATGGATGTAGGATATTCACTCTGATGGCTTGAACCACTCTAAACCCTTGTGTTCTTGTGTTCATCTAGAAGGACAGGCAATCACCTTAGCCTACTCCTCATCTGAGGATTAGGGCAGGTGCAATTCGCCACCCGGCCGGAGGATTCTACCCTCCGACAAGGTAAAATAGGGGGAATGGAGAAGTAATCGAGGGAGTGTTTGAATGCACTATAAAATTAGCTGAAAACATCCAAATAGTAAGCTAACAGTTTAGTTATTAGCTACTTTTAGCAAATTAACTATTTTTTAGTTCACTAATTTTACTAGCAAAATTTTAGCAAACTAACTATTAACTTTAATGCATTTAAACACCCTTAAATATAAATTTAAAGTACGAATACGAAGGAGAGAGGGAACCATCGGAACTAGTTTTATAACGTGTTAAGAAACCAGAGAAACAAATATAATTACAAAGAGCTTTATTTTCTTATCGTGTCTTCCTGTATAGTACATTGGTGGTTCTTTTAGGCTATCTAGAATATCTTATTCATCCTCGTACTTACTAGTCTATACTCGTGTGTTGCTACAAAAGTAAAAAATTTGTATGAAATATAGAGACGGAACGACAAATATTACTATGATATGCAAAACTCATATTATAAAATATCACCGTAGCGCTATTATTATATTGACGATATTAATATGTAATGTTATTATAAATACGTCGACCTAGATTGATTGAACTGATGTGAAACAGACATTATCATTTCAAAATCTAAAGAGAATTTATAGAAGACAGTGTATCAGGTGCAAATCAAGTTTTCGTGTAAATTCCATGCAAACCAACTAACAAAAGTCACAAAAAATCTTAAAAATATAGATATACTTCATTGCCTGCTCTACCACGGTATAAAATTTGAATTTCAAATTTAACATATGTTAAAATATACAAAAAGGAGAAAATTTTGAGACAAAAAGGTGAAAATTATCTCAGAATTTTTAATGACAGGCAAATATGTCGACAACCATACACTAATCTAATCCTTTTAGTGATATTAATAAGTCTCTACTGTATGTTTACAGGGATAGCATATTGGCATGAATTGTTCTTATAACTTAATGGATCGATCATAAAGTTTGTTCGAAGAATCTTTGCATCGTACACATAAAGACATAAAGGAACAAAACATTATTTTTTATTTATCTGGAATGTATGTTTGAACATGAAAAGAACGTACTCCACTCACCCTAATAAATTCTATTCATCTATCATTTCCCACTGGTCATAGCTTGTAGAATGAGGTAGCTGATATTAATCCTATAGAATAATAGTTAGGTGCCTGTACGTTGCTACAATTTTTATATATCACTGATGATATTTATTGATGAATACTTTGTGGGACATCTATTGTTCAAATCAACAACAATATATTTATCTCAAAAATGTATAAAAGAACTTGAACATAGGGGTGGCTACTTTGACAAACAATAGGGCAAGCTGTTCACATATATGACAGGTCGGGTGTATCTAGGAACATGTGAAAAGCCAAGGGCTAGAGAAAGGTAGTCGTGTGACTTTTTACTACATAGGGCAGCTGTCTCAGGCATAATGAGCTAGCTTCTTCACTATTGAGGCCATGTTCTTGGCCTGGTGCTCTGCCTGGGCGAGTTCCATCTTTGTGGGTTATTTGACATCAACACCATAGGGGTTGCCTTCTCTGATATTATCCATGTCGAACATGTCTGAATCAAATGTGTAGCCAATCGGGATGAAAAGCATTCTGTGGTGCGCTTTCTGGGTGATGGTCGTCCGGCTACAATAAAAAAGCATGGTCACAGGCCAGGAATGGTTATGCATAGTGAAGACATATATTTCTATTCAACCACAAGGATCAAAATTGAGAAAAATTACAAGTGACAAACAAGTAGAGAGAACAAAACCAAGGAATAAGGGTTTGAATTCTTTTAGATCTTTTTAATGAACACATGAACGATAATCCTAGTCTTGTATGAAAAATTATGGTAACTGAATAGCTATGCACGTTATATATGTTTATAAATTACAAAACTTTGACCACTACTAAAATAAACACAGGAGGCAAAAGTGGCTCATGAAGCAGAGCAAGTCCCTAACGTACCTAACTCAATTCAGTTACCAGCAGGCAATGGAGCAGCTTAGTAATTTATAAAAAAACATGCGCACTTGCTTTGGCGCTTTGGCAAGAGTTGCGTGACTGAATTGAACGTGTTGTTAGAATAGGACTCCCGAAAACCTTTGATAGTTTTATTTTGTGTTCTCTACAGAAACGTTGAAAACCTTATCACATGGCAAGATTTGAGTTTAATGGGCATAAAATGGAAAAAGCAAGATAAACTTTCTCCAAATCTTTAAGTTGAATCTTATATTGGTTGCAACTTAGCATAAGACCTTGGTTTTCAAAATACTTTCTGCAATACCTCACAAAAGTGAAACAAATAAAATTCTCTTTTCAGCTAACTACAATTGTTTGCTATTTTTAGGCATCAACCAATTATTAGTTTGTTCTGTAAAAATATAGGAACCAGATCATAACAACCTATCACCAGGCTTCATGCACAATCACAACCGTTTGAACTACTCTCTACTATGGGCCAATTCCCTGTATGTCATTGGAAAATATACTTGTTCTTTGTGTGCTACTGGCCCCACATGTCATAGACACAAAAAAATATACATATATGCCACTCAGTGGCACACAAGGAATGCGTATAAAATCTGATGGCATACTAGGAATTTTTCCTTCTTTTATTGTACCTTGGTTTGGCAAACATTACAGTTACCTGAACTACTTCATCATCAAGAACAATAATGGAGTATGTAGATTGTGATGTTAGATGGTACAAAAGAAGGTTTTATAAAGAATACCTGGAAGCCCTCTACAGTTTCTGGGCAGACGCGGATCAAGTAGACATCGTCGATCTGGGAAGCAATAGATTGTTTCATAAGCAAGTTAGCATTTTATGGTATACGATTAGGGTCTGAGAAATTCAAAAACAAGATGATGAATCTACTATACCTTAAGGCGGAGCGAGGGCGTCCACCAACCTCACCGTGCCCCCGCTCCAGCCCCCGCCCGCGCCGTCTTCCCTGCATCCCGCCCTCAACCGCGCCGACTTCCTTCCCTGCATCCCGCGCCGACCCCGCGCTCCCATCCGCTACCCCATCCATCTCGCCGCTGATGGCGCGTTGGAGGCAGGGTGGGCGAGGTCGCGCGTGTGTCTCTGGTCGTGGTCGTTTCGTTTGGGCCGACCGTGGGGCGCTACTGTTTCCATCCTCCTGCTCTGACTTCTCTGCTTCGTCCGATCCCCTCTCCCCCACCTGCCAGACTCCCCGTCGTCCACCGCTCGCCGCCCCCGGCCGCCATCCAGCCGCCGGTACAGGGCTCATCCTCCCGGTCGCAGCCGTGTCCAGTTCCTTCACGAAGAGAGGCGCGTAGACTGGGAGCTGGAGCGAGGGAAAGGATGCAGCAGCTGCAACCGAAGCAGATGCACTGGGTGAGGGCCGACTCCTCCGACTTCGGGGGCGACCGTCTCGCCCCCCCCCCCCCCCCCGCGCAGGTATCCATCCAGCTCCTCCTCCTCCTCGTCGCCGCCTCGATCCTGTCCTGGATTGGAGTCTCACCCTACCCCTCTAACAAAGTAACAACCTCACGATTTTGCGATTTCGTGCAACGGGCACACTGATGTTATCATTGGAAGTCCAAGGTGGTCGTCTTCGGTGGATTCGCCGACAAGCGCTTCCTCGCTGATGTTTCCGTCTACGACGTCGGTAATATAATTCCTCTCCAATTCTCCGACTGTTCGCTTGTCGTGCCAATTTGTCTGCCCACGTCTTCGAGCAATTTGTGCACACGCTGCAACTCATCTTAAGGGTTATTAGATTGAGGGACGTAGATTGCATTTACATGCTTGAGATTGTTATGGATGGGCTGATGGAGCATATGCATTGGAAGGAAGAAAGAGCTTGGCCTTACAAACTTCTGGATGCAACTTATGTTGCAGAGAATAAGCTATGGTACACACCTGAGTGCACTGGCAATGGGTCGGATGGGCAGGCCAGCCCAAGCCCAAGGGCTTTTCACATAGCTGTTGTCATTGACTGCAACATGTTCATCTTTGGTGGCCGATCTGGGGGCAAGTGGTATGCAGTCCGCCAGATCTGTTGGTCAATCGAGCGTCAGGATTGTTAGCTTCTTAGTTTGGCGAACTAGGGGATGGGTTGGTCTGGGTGGATCTTGGGTTGCGGGTCTACGGCCGAGCCGCATGATCTTTGATGCAATTTCATCTGAGGATGCTGCTTGCATGAGTACACAGATTGTGCTTTTGTTTCTGAATCCACCTCACACAGTCCAATTTCTTGCAGTGGAAAAGAAGTCCCATCCATCTATTTGCATTTCATATTTGGTCGTATGCTAAGCTATTAGTTATATGTTTGTTTGTCTATTATCTTTACCAGATTAGAGCAATTAGTATATCATTACCTTCTCTATTCACCCATTTTTTGTTGTATTCAGTTATGTATCAAATGCAGTTTTGATATTAGATAGGAGAATGGATGACCATTGCGAGGGCAGTGGAGGAGCTGGGCGACGTGGTCAGACGAAGGCAGGGCAAAGCCACCTCCAGCAGCGACGAGGCTGCATCGCGAGGGCGGTGGAGGAGCTGGGCGACAAGGTCAGACGAAGGCGAGGTGAAGAATCACTGTTGGGCTGCATCGGTCAGCACCCTCTAAGGGAGGAGGATGCATATGATGCGGCAGCTTAAGAGCATCGCCTTCAGCTGCTCGTCAGTCTCCAATCCGGTGAGAGCTCCAATTATCGGTCCATTCCACTGCTATTGGTGGTTCAGGTACCCGCATTGGGTGTTTTTTAGATAGCAAACATTTTTTTAGATTGTCATAGGACTTGGACTTGTGAAAGCGCTAAGAAAAGAAGTAGATTCGACTGAAACTTTTCTAATTTATTTAGTGCTCAATAATATTCCATACTGACGTTACATATTGTCTTTATTAAATAAGAGACGGTTCATTATCTTGTCTTTATTAAATAAGAGGCGGTTCAATAAAATTTTCAGTTACATTCTACTGTCTTGCTAATATCTATTATTGGCGCAGATATATATGTAATTACAAGATTGGCAGACAGAAAGGATTAACCAACCTTACTGGTATAATATATTATTGAAAATTCCTATTTATGAAAGTAAGGTTGTTTAATATTATTATTTCAGTAAATTCTATTTCAGTTCGAGAACCTTTTTGCACACCAACTGTTTTGTTTATGTTTATATGTTATATAATAATAGAGTAGTAGAGATTTTGGTACTACCTAATTAGATGTTGATGTTTACTCTATTTCAGTTCTAGAAATATTTTGCTGATCAGTAAAAAATCAAACATGATACTGTTCCATAAAAGGTTGTTTTCCTGTTCTATTTGTTGTACGTAATACATATATTTTGCCCACGGTTAGCCCCCCTGGTCTCGCGCGCCTGCGGCGGAGATCGGTCCAAGTTTAGTCTCTAGCGTTTGGCTGATTAGTCGGTTGTGGTGCTTCTGCTTGTTTGCTTCTAGGACAAATTGCTGGACATGACCAGCGTTTCGTGCCTGTTCCCGATCACCGACCGGCTGGGGTTGCTCGCCACGGGGATCGCAGGTGACCTCAGCAGTGCTTGCTTCTCATGTCATTTCTGCCAGAATGCTTTGCGGAATGTACCTAAATATATGACGTCCTGGATTAGTGTCCTATCTTTGTTTTCTACATCATCCTCAACCTTTTCTTCCCTAATAATGTCATTTATTTTCTAAAATACATGATTTAGAGTTTAATGGTTGGAGCTCAATTTGTTTTTAGTGCCACAAACACTTTAAATGATATGGTATTTTAATTTCGGGGCACTATTTTGAGACCCCTCGTTGGAGATGCTCTTACGGTTTTTGGGGTGATGATGCCGGGGAGTTTTGGGGTAATGGTGTAATACCCATGGCATAGCATGAGGGCGTTTGAAAATTTAAACTACTAGGTGTATCCTCAAAATTCTTCTATGAACCTTTTTAATTTGAGTTCTTTAGACTTGCATTTTGGTTGGTTGACACACCAACATGCTGTAATCATATTCAATTTGATAATCTGAAACCTTTGGTCATACACAGCAGAGGGTCAATTCGACTGTCATCATTAACGCACACATATAATGCATTAATGCATCACATTGTAGAAGTTGGTCTAAATTCTAATGATCTGTTTGGTTTTACTGATTGATGTGAGCTATTTCTGCCTTATGTTCATGAGCATGGAATGCATTATTGCTAGCTAAGCTTGACACCACTTGAAGTAAGGTGGCTCTGCTAGTTTATTACTTCTGTTTCTAATCACCATTGCATCTGACCATTGGCTTGGTACCTTGTTAAACATTACACAATTGCCATTAAATTTAACACCTGAAATGGTTTAGAATTTTCTGTTCAAATTTGAACCAACTCGAATCACCATTACCAGTACTGCCGCGTGGAGCACCAAAGATGGTAACATCAAAACATGACATAATAGTTATTTTTATTTGCATGCTTGTTTTAGAATGCCGATAATCATATTTTTTTCTTCAATCATCATTACAGGTGAGGGGAGATCATTGGCACATGAGGCAAGGAATCAAACTGTAGAATTTCGTTTCAATTGGGGATATGAAATGCCTCCTGATGTTTTGGCACAATGGTAAAAAATGAGCTCAAGGAAATATATAGTATATCAGGACTTCAGACTGGCAGTGCCTATAATTGCTTGATGACATGAAAGCCGCAGATTCAGTTTCGGTATGTTACAATTTTTAGAGTACTATGCTTAGCTACACTACTCAGTACTTACATATGAATGGAATACAGACACATGTATGGTGATGCTTCTAATTCTCTTTGAAACTGAAACTTCAGATGTGCCTATCTAAAGGTTTAGGCGTCCCTATTGGATTCAAAGGCTTTTGTTGACAAGGTCTATCCATGTGTGTTTCTAAGTCTAAATTGTAGTGTTGTATTATTGCAAAATGAAAAGAACTGTATATTATAATGGAAAATGAACAATACCTTCAGGCCAAAAAATCTTCGAAAGATCCTAGGAGGTGGAATGAGGCAGGTTGGAGTTCTGTGTGCTGGTGCTCATACACTATGGGAAAGCTTGCTGGTGAGGATAGAAAGGCTAAAGTTATGGCAGGTCTATTTTCCCCTCTTTTCTAAAAAATTTAGAATTGGTTGTATGCTATTTAAGGCAAAATGTTTTCTATTGTCTAAAAATGATTTATTTTTTTCCCAGAATATTTATTTCCTAGCTTTTTATCATACTTAAAACAAATCTTTGCTTGTCATTTATTTACCGACAGCAATGTGCCATTGTACTGCAATTTGTGCCATTGTACTACAATTTGGTAGCTCATAATCAATATTTCAGCAATGTGCCATTGTACTGCAATTTGTTGCCATGACATTTTTAGGTCCCAACCAAAGACTATCCCTCTTTTGTTGGTTGTTTCATGTGATATCTTTGCTTGTCATTGGATGTTGCCTTTTACATAGCCAAATGTTCCAACTAATTTTCCAACATCTTGTCTACCTTTACCTGTTAGTTGTAGCTTGAAACCATGTTGTCTTTGATGTCAATGAGAACTTTGTTTGCAAATAGATGTCCCACAAATTCTAACATATACTTTGGTGCTATCAAAGGGAGCCACAATAGTTGATATGGCTGTAATCGTCACACCAGCCAATGATTATGAGCTACCAGCTTCTGTTTTAGCTGCTCTTGAGGTATGATCAGAACCATACTATTTACATGTTACAACATGGTATTGCTATAGTTGTTGTACAACGTTGTAACATTATTTTCATTTCCAGCCTAAAGACACAAAACCTTCTGCCCTTCAAAAGGCCGAGGACATTGTTGGGACCATGCTGGCAAAGGGATTTATCCTTGGTAAAGATGCACTGGACAAAGCAAAAGCTTTGGACGAAAAGTACCAGCTCACGTCAACTGCCACAGCTAGAGTGTCCTCCTTTGACAAGAGAATAGGCCTAAGTGAGAAGATCAGTGTTGGCACTTCAGTTGTAAATGATAAAGTGAAGGAAATGGATTAGAAATACCAAGTCTCTGAGAAGACAAAGTCAGCGCTGGCAGCTGCTGAACAGAGTGTCTTGACCGCTGGATCTGCTATCATGAAGAACATGTATGTTCTCACCGGAGCAGCATGGGTAACCGGTGCTTTCAGCAAGGTCACCAGTGCTGCCAACGATGTTGGTGCAAAGGCTAAGGAGAAAATAGTAGTCGAGCAGGAGGACAAGAATGCCGAGGGTGGGCCTGGACAAGCAAACATCTCAGAGATCCCTGCAGCACACAGGGAGTTGGACAGCGAATTCGCAAACATACATGTCTCTGAAACCTCTGAAGATGTTCCCATGTCTTCCATGACTGTCCCGCTGTTACAGATGAGGAGCCCAGCACGGCCACTCCACCAGCTGAAGTTTCTAAAAAGCCAGAAGCTGCGCAGGGATTAATACTATAAGTGATACAGTTTTGCTTCATACATGCATGGAATGTAAATAGACATGAAATGAGGTAGCCATTGAACTCATTTGTGGTGTTGTGGTTGACATCATTAGATCGAAACCTCTTTGAAGGTTGAAAATGATTAGGACCTGAAGAATTTTGCAATTTGTACGTGGTACTTTTTTTATCAAATTATCAGTCTTACCCGGCAGTGGGAAACTAGGAAAATGGAATTTAATGCTTATGCATTTGTGCTGATGCTGGTCCATCTATTGTTTGTTGGTATAGCAATTGTTTCTGCTTGAGAGATTATTATGGCTGTTAACGAGGGAGCTGTAGTTCCACGTGGGCTGCACATTTTGCGTTCCTGAAGCAGCAACGTTTCTGGAACATGACCGAATTATTTGGACGATTGTCCTGTTTGAATGTTGTAGTTTTTAAAAACCATGGTATCAAGAGACTAATCTCGTATTTGAAGCACTTATATCATATCCTGTCAGTGAGCATAGGAAGGTTGGAAACCTAAGACACTGCCGGAGTGCCCATGTTCATTTTCTGAAATCGGGTAGCTTGCCGAGTCCGGTAAGAATAAGCCCAGATGTCCGGCTCGTTACTTTCGTTCTACGTCTATTTAGTTTCATTTAGCCAAAAGATAGGATTTTTGCAACGCGTGTGGCTAGCGCTGTGTATGGCTCGCGCTTGCAGCGACGATAATGCCTGAAAAATAAAAGCAACAGGCGCCGACGCTTGCAATGGCACATTCATGTTTTCCTTGTAGGCTCCCACAATTGTCATTGTCAATGAGTAATAATGAGTGCAATGGACAGGGCCAGGGCAAACAAAAGCCACAGAACATAACTAACGTTATCAGACGATCAGATTTCTGAGCTTCTGATACTACCGGTATGCTTTGCATTTATTTACCGGCAGGGACAAGCTCCATAGAGGCCCGTGTTTATGCTTCGTATCTGGGAAGAAATCACCAAATACACAATTTGTATGAAGAGAGGAACTGAAAACAAAACCAAATGTCTCAAACGTTCTCGCTGCATCATTAATTTGTTCAGTCCTTGGTCTCACGATAAGAGCAACCTGGCCTTCACGCTCCCATCCTTCTTCCCAAAACTCGACATGTCTAATAAAGAGTAAAAACAACAGATTGTGATCAGAGATGAAGCACGAACACAAGAAATGAAAAGTGCATGTATGTTAACTTCAGTCGATGGATTTTTACTCACCTGCTAACTGTGATGTGGAGTCTAAACTGAGAACTGCTTGAGTTGGGAAGCGACAAAATTTTAGGAATACAAGTAGGACCCACCCGATAATCTATGATTCAACTACGCTTGCAGAAATTATGTACAAAATATAGTAGCTGTGTGTAACACTTACATTTGTTTCTTCCTAGGTCTGGGCTTATAAAGATGGAAATGTCATAATAGATATTGTTGCCGGTATGTTGGGGAAGTATGATCGTCGACCTGTTCAACCTGATTCTCTCTTTCCTATTTTCTCAGTGACTAAGGCCCTATTTGGAACCACCCAGTTTTTAAGAAACCGATTTATAGAAATAAAGGTGGTTCCAAACATATCAGTTTATGACTCGGTTTATAGAAATTAGATTCTCAGTTTCTTAAAAACCAAAAAGCTGGCCTTCCCTAGCTAAAAAATAAAAATCGGTTTCTTAAAAAGCTTCCAAACAGGGCTTAAGGGTATCACTTATGGGATGGTATATTGGCTTGTGGACAAAGGGTGAGTATTAATTTAGTGCCAGGGTTCTTTTAACCTTGCCAGTTTAAATATGTTTAAATGTCTGCATGATATTAGTATACACTATATTATAGGATTCGGTGTGCTCATAAATTGTTTATCACCTTTACATATACCATTGTCATGGATTTTTACCTTTCGGGAGGGGGCCGTAACATCATGTCATTTCACTCCTTTATAACACCCGTTTTTCTGGAATATATATAGTGCCCGTTTTTCTGTAATCGTTGTGCACTAATATTTCGTTGAATATTTTATATGCTGTTGCAACGCACGGACACTTAGCTAGTATGAGTATAAGTTAGCATTTTCCTTGGGCTTGATTTATTCTTCTATGGTGGAGGGGGTTCGAATAACATACCTTTGATAGTTTTATCTCGTGTTCGGTATAAAGGCATTGAAGACCCTGTCAGATGGCATGATTTGAGTTTAATCGGTACAAAATGACAAAAGCAAGATGAACTTTCTCCAGATCATTAACTTGAATATCTGAGCATATCAGATTGAGTGGACCATTCAACATCAGGGAACTAAAATAGGTTTTGCCCTGCCCCCCTCGACAACTAGGTTCATCGTACACATAATTCGACCGTACAACAGCTGGATCAGCCTAAGGAAAATCATACACCGATAATCCAAAGCTAATCCTCAGATTCCTAAACCATAAAATAATTAATCAAGCTCAATGTGATGCTTGTACAGGGATCTAAAGCTAATCCTTAGAACCCCTACACCCTAGAAGAATAAATCGAGCACAATGCGATGCTCGTACAGAGATAAACCAAAGGCTAATCCTTGGAACCCTAAACCCTAGAAGAATAAATCGAACACAGTGGAATGTAATGCTTGAACCGAATAACTAACTACAAATTTCCTACTCAAACCAATCAAAGCAACTAATTGGATGAAGCAACAGTAGCGAACCAATCAAAGCAAGTAATTCGACGCTGCATTAGCGAACCAATCAGAGTAACAATCCAATGAAGCAACAACTCAGCGGCGAATTTGGATTTGAAGGAGGTCAAGGCATGGCAGCATGGGTATCACCATTTAGGTAGTAACCGACGGGGACACACGGGAGGATGGGGCAGAGATAGAGGATGTGGAACCCACGGTCGCAACCGTCGCATAGCATCAGCTCAGCGACCGCCTCCTCGGACTCGCACACCTTGCACCTCACATCGTCGTCATCGTTGTCGTAGCCAGCGACAGCTTACATTCTTGGCCCTAGCGACGTCTGTGCCTGGGTCCAGCGACGAAGATAGCCCGTAGCAGCCATTTCCGCATGCGAGATATGAGATAATGGACTCGAGGTGGGCGCGTCGGGCATCGTGGGGGCGGGGGCATCGCGGCGACAACCCTAGTGTTGACGCCTTTTTGGAGCGCCAAACACTCAACAAGAACCGTGGCGGTGCCCTCTGCACAGGGGCGGACGGTCCGCGCGCAGGGGCCGGACGGTCCGCGGCCTGATGCGAGGCGCGGTGGTGCTCTCTGCGCAAGGGCGGACTGTCCGCGGCCTGGTGCGCGGCTAGGGCTCCTGCCTGACGGCCGGACGGTCCGCGCCCTGGGGCCGGACGGTCCGCGCGTACGCAGGGACGGCGGAAGATCGCCGACGGCGCCTGGATCTCGCTCCCGGGAGGGACCCCGTCGGGGAGTAGAGATCCTAGGTGGTGTCTAGGCTCGGGCAGGCCGACCTAGACTCCTCTAATCGACGTAGAGTCGAGGAGAGGCGGAGAATTTGGGGATTGGAAGACTAAACCTAAACTAGACTAGAACTACTCCTAGGATAAAATGCGAAATAGAAGTTGTATTGATTCGATTGATGATGATTACAAATCGGCCGTATACCTCTCTATTTATAGAGGAGGGGGGCTGGACCCTTTACAAACTAATTTCCAAGCTTATCCCATGATTTTAGCTAACAACTGTAGCACAAAACTCGGAACCCTAATCTGTTCTGCGCACACGCGGACCGTCCGGCCCACAGGCGCGGACCGTCTGGACCGCGGACCGTCCGGCCTCAGGGCCGGACAGTCCGCCGGCTCAATTTTGGTTCGAACATATGCCCCCCTGCCTTTTGGTGGAGATGGGCAAACCAAAAGCAACTAACTCGATGTGATCACATCGATTTTCTTAGGCATCTTGCCACATACTAGGATAGTACTGTTTGAGGAAACGCCCATTCAAAGCCTTAGGTAAATGCTTGCCTTGTAATGTTTGTAGTAAATAAGCGTTACCAGGCATCACCTGCTTCACTTTATAAGGACCCTCCCAGCTTGGCGACCATTTCCCGAACTTTCGATCTTTATTCCTTAGAGGTAGAATGGTCTTCCACACCAAGTCTCCTACTTGGAATGATTTTGCTTTGACCTTCTTGTTGTAGGCCCTGGCTACCATGATCTTATCCTTTTCTATTGCTCCCAAAGCTATCATCCTCTTGTCGGTCACCTCATCAATATTATCCATCATTGAATTATAATAATCAGTAGCAGTTAGGTCATTTTGTCTGGCAAACCTGACAGCATTCAAACTTATTTCCACAGGTAACACTGCTTCCTGCCCATAGACAAGCTCAAAAGGAGATACTTTAGTAGCACCATGTTTAGATATTCTATGAGCCCATAAAGTTTCAGACAAAATCTTATGCCAATGTTTAGGATTATCAGATACCTTCTTCTTTATCAAATTAATCAACGTCCTATTACTAGACTCGGCCTGTCCATTGGCCTGAGCATAATATGGAGATGAATTAAGCAGCTTAATTCTGTATAATTCAGCAAATTCACGTACCTCCTTTGACATAAAAGAAGTACCTTGATCTGTAGTCAAGGTCTGGGGAATGCCGAATCTATGAATAATATGCTCAGTTATGAACTCAATTACCTCCTTGTGCGTCATGTTCTTTAGAGCAACGGCTTCAGTCCATTTGGTGAAATAGTCAGTGGCAACTAACACAACCCGATGCCCTTTTGATGATGAAGGATGAATTTCTCCAATAAAGTCTAACCCCCATCCTCTGAATGGCCAAGACTTGATGATAGGATGTAATTAGACTGCAGGGACCAACTGTAGGTCGCCGAATTTTTGACACACTTGGCACCCCTTGTAGTACTTAAAACAATCAGCTGTCATACTAGGCCAATAAAAACCAGACCTTCGCAACAACCACTTCATCTTTGGAGCTGATTGATGGGTACCACAAATTCCTTCATGTACATCGGCCATAGCTAATATAGCATCATTTGGGCCCAAGCACTTAAGCAGGACATCATTAACCGTTCGGCGGTAAAGTTCATCACTCATCAAAACATACTTGAAAGTTGTTCGCCGAATGTTCTTATCTGTCCTGATATTGGGATTTTGCAAATAATTAAGTATAGGTGTCCTCCAATCACTCGCATCGGCTTCATTGTCAGCCGAATCGATTAAGAGAACATTTCTGATAACCTCGGACGGTCCGGCGTCATCACGCGGACGGTCCGCGACCTGGGAATTTGGCTCTGCACTGGTTATCAGATTTTCAGTTTTGTGAAATTTCCCTTTCTTTATCCGATAACCTGATGCATCTTGTGCCAAATCGTTAGCTCTATGATTCTCAACTCTAGAGATATGCCGAATACTGAATTCGTCAAAAGAATGGATTATGCTCCAACATTTCTCAAGATAACTATTTAGAGTACCATCAAGACATTGATATTCTTCTAACACTTGTTGGACAACCAGCTGAGAATCACCAAATGCCTTCACATGTTTTACTCCCATACTACTTAAAAGTTCTAAACCGAATAGGAGGGCCTCATATTCAGCTTGATTATTAGTGCAACAAGTTTTCAATCGGCTAGAGAAGTCAAAGGAGACATTACTTGGTGAAACAAGCACAATGCCAATTCCTTGCCCTTCATTGCAAACCGATCCATCAAAATATAAAGTCCAAGGAGTAATAGTGAGGTATGACATGTCTAGTTCATAAATATCATTAACCCGATGTTCTACAATAAAATCCGCTACGACTTGGCCTTTCATAGATTTCAATGGTTCATAGGCCAAGTCATATTCTATGAGTGCATAAGCCCACTTACCAATTCTACCACTCATAATTGGGTTATGCAACATGTATTTGATTACATCGGCTTGACCAGAAACAGTGCAATGACTAGACAGTAAATAACATCTACATTTGGTGCATGCATAAAACAAGCATAAGCATAACTTTTCAATAAAAGTGTACCTTGTTTCAGCATCCACCAACCTTCGGCTTAGATATGTCACCACATGCTCCTTCCCCTCAGTTTCTTGTGTCAGAACAGCCCCAATAACCTTGTCTTCAGCTGCAATGTATAATCTGAATGGTGCTCCTACTTGTGGTGCTTTTAACACGGGAGCCGAAGACAAGTATTTTTTAATGAGATCAAATGCTTCCTGCTGCTCTGCCCCCCAAGTGAATTCAGCATCATTCTTAAGCCGAAGGATAGGGGTGAAGGCATCAATCTTCCCGGCTAGGTTAGAAATAAACCTTCGTAAATAATTCACCTTGCCGAGAAACCTCTGCACTTCGACCTTACAAGTCGGAGGCCCCACATTCCGAATAGACTTGATTCGGTCAGGGTCTATTTCTATACCATGTTCATGGATGACAAATCCTAAAAACTTACCAGCCGACACTCCAAAAGCACATTTACGTGGGTTCATTTTTAAACCATACCGACGCATTTTATCAAAGGCTTTGCGCAAATCAGCTATATGAGAACTAAACTTAGCCGATTTGACTACAATATCATCAATGTAGACTTCCACAGTGTTTCCTAACAACTCATGGAAGATCAGATTCATAGCCCTCTGATAAGTAGCACCAGCATTTTTAAGACCGAATGTCATGACAACCCATTCAAATAAACCAATGAAACCTGGACATATAAAGGCCGTTTTAGACGCATCTTCTTCGGCCATGAAAATCTGATTATATCCGGCATTACCATCAAGGAAGCTAATAATTCTATTTCCTGATGCATTATTGATTAATGTGTCGGCTATGGGCATGGGATATTCATCTTTAGGAGTTGCTTTATTTAAATTACGAAAATCAATGCATACTCTAAGTTTACCTGACTCCTTCTTCTCCACCGGCACAATATTGGAGACCCACTCTGCGTATCTGCAAGGTCTAATAAAATTAGCTTCTAGCAGCCGGTGGATTTCGTCCTTGATCCGTGGGAGAAGGTCTGGACGAAACGTTCTAGCTTTCTGCTTGAAAGGTCTGAAACCAGACTTAATGGGCAGCCGATGTTCGACAATCTCTCGGCTTAGTCCAGGCATTTCAGTGTAATTCCAAGCAAAACAATCTGAATATTCCTTCAATAGACCGATCATCTCATTTCTAGAATCGGTCTCCAGGGTCTTGTTTACAAAAGTCGGCCTTGGAGTTTTACCATTTCCTATGTCAATCTCCTCCAAAGGATCAGCCGATGTAAACCCCTGTCCTAGTTTATCAAGATCTCTGAATTCCTCTATCATGTCCCCCACAGAGGAATCAGATGATCTTTGTGTGATGGCGGACTTTCCGGTCTCGGGGACCGGATCATCCGTAATACTATCTTTTCGCTGTGGTAGATGTTCGGTCTTAAAGTCCGAACTGTTCTGTGATAGACCAGACCATCCGGCTTTGAGGGCCGAATTGTCCATGATCAACGACTCATGAACTTTGTGTGTATTCATCATTTAAACTTTATTTAGGATTTAGCCGATTCTCCATTGGCTCTAGCATTACAGGAATGAAACCTTTCTTATCTATACTTATGAACTGATAATCAGAAAAATCTACTCCTGTGAGACATGTAGCAGTCTCATAAGTCCAGAGTACAGGAGCATCGGCCACAGCGATGCAGGCTGATACATCAGCATGTACTTGTTCTATATCATCGCCTACCCATTGTATTAACATTTGATGTAATGTAGAAGGTATACATTGATTGGCATGAATCCAATCTCTGCCTAGAATTAAACTGTAATTCCCTTCTACATCAGCGACGAAGAATGCAGCAGCAAGGGTCTTAGTCCCGATGGTTAATTCAACGGACGTGACTCCCCTGGCTTTAATCGAACTATCCCCAACACCGCTGAGGGTCATGTTGGTTTTGACAAGTTCGTCATCTTGTTTACCTAATTTTCTGTATAATGAATAAGGCATTAGATTTACAGCCGCCCCTCCATCCACCAACATCTTAGCAATCGGTATTCCATCAATGTGACCGCGCACGAAGAGCGGCTTTAAATGATTTACCGATTCCTTTGGTTTAGTAAAGGCGGCTTCTTTAGGACCAAAATCAAACTGGGCAGCAACAGGTTCATCGTCGCCAATGATAGTGCAATCGGAAGAAAATGTAATAATATTTACATCCATACCTGGGCGTTCTGGAGAAGCCTCGTAGTCGACCAGGTCTTCTCCTAGCAGGTCGTCCTCTTCCATTGATGTTGTCGTGTTGTTGGAGGCTTCCCGATGAATGGCGGACGGTCCGCACGCGGGGGCCGGACGGTCCGCGCCTGGTGCAGGTTGTCCAGAGCCTTCCTGGTGAACGGCGGACGGTCCGCACGCGGGGGCCGGACGGTCCGCGCCTGGTGCAGGTTGACTTTCTATTTCCGTGGCCGTTTGTTTTTTCTCAACGGCCTTCGGTCTCCATTTCTTTTGTGGTGGCGGGTATAGTGGATGTGTGTCATTAAATGTCTTTTCCGCCTCCTTCTCCTGGCTCTCCTTTGCTCTTAGGCGCTGTAATTTTCTCTTTTGGGATCGTGTCAATCCCGCTGGGCACCATCGAGGCATGGAGTATTTTGGATCGGCTGTTTTGATGGTAGCCGTATCCTTTTCGGTTGTGTTGGCCGATTCGCCGAAAATCATCGGCCCTTTATTGTCTCCCTGTATGACAACATCCGCAGTGCCTATTTTGATGATGTCCTTTTTTGTTCTTTGAGTTGCTACAGGCATATGCCCCCCTGCCGGATTGGTCGGCCTAGGAGGCCGAGTAGTCCGGCAACCTTGTTGGGCCTGTGCCTGGTGACCGGATTCAGCGGTGCTCAATCGGTCTTGCACTGGCGGTGCCAACCTATCAAAAACGGATGTTTGGGGTGCCCCCCCAAGCGGGGTACTGTGGCATCCCAAATGGGTATGGTGGCATGCCCCACATTTGATTTGGGACATATGGTGGAGGTAAGTATGTGTATGGATATGGTATAGATGGATAAGGAGGTGGAGGGGTCCATGTCGGCATGTTGGGTCTCAATTGTACAATAGGACCTTTCATTTCTTCCGATTGGTGAGGTGGTCCAATCGGCCTGACCTGACGTTGCTCATGAATGGGTGAGCGGGGTCGCTTCGGTGGCCGGTCACTGGGGCCGGCCTTCTTTTTCACATATTTAGACAACAATTGATCGAAAGTCGGGCCAGGCTTGATCAGCCGACCAGCTGCTTTAAATGTATTTGTTTTCCACGTACCTATCTCTGGTCGTCGTGGTTTGAAGGTACGTGGTCGCTGCGAGTCCTGAGCATGGCCGGACCGTCCGCCAGAGCTCTCCGGACCGTCCGGTGGGGTCCCGGACCGTCCGCGCCTACGTGCCGGACCGTCCGGGATACGCAGCACGGGTTCCTGTATCTGTCTCCCTGTCTGCGCTTGCCCCCCAGTACTGGAGGTTGTGATGGTCACCTTTAGGGTCTCCCCTCCATCGGGAGTCTTCTCGGCTACCACTTTCCTGCAAGAAACTTTATGATCCTCATCGGCCTTTTTAGAATTGCCGATGATTGCCTCTTTGCCTTTGCCTTTATCGGCCGTGTTTGGCCGAACCAGGACTTTCTTGCCCTCAAAGTCGATCACGTTCATTGGAAAGGGCTCTGTATCCACCTGCATTTCCTGAAATTTCAATCGTCCCTCATTAATGGCCGATTGAATCTGTCGTCGGAATACATTACAATCATTAGTGGCATGAGAAAATGAGTTATGCCACTTGCAGTATGCACGACGTTTTAGCTCGTCGGCGGATGGAACAGTGTGATTTATTTTAATATTGCCATTTTTGAGTAGTTCGTCAAATATTTTATCACATTTACCAACATTAAACGTAAAGTTAACCTCCTCTTGCCGTTTCTTTTGAACCGGCTGCAAGGAGGAACAAGCCGAAGATTTGGCCTGTTTTGGCCAAACCATTTTAGCAGCATACACTTCTGTTGATTCGTCATCTGAGCTACTTTGGTCGTATTCTACTATATGTACGTTGTGACGCATTGTCTTAGCAGTTTCTTTGCTCCGGCTCTCGCAAGCCAAAGCCCTCTGGTGTAACTGTGCTAGTGTAAAAAATTGGATGCCTTCTAATCTCTCTTTTAAATAATATCGTAGACCGTTAAAGGCTAATCCTACTAGCTGTTTCTCTGCTAAATGAATTTGAAAGCATCGGTTTCTTGTATCTCGGAATCTCCGGATGTAATCATTAACCGATTCATCTTTTGTTTGTCGCAACGACGCTAAATCTACCAAATCCAATTCATAGTCACCGGAGAAAAAATGATCGTGAAATTTTTGTTCTAAATTCCCCCATGATGAAATGGAATTAGGAGGTAAAGTGGCGTACCATGCAAACGCAGTTCCTGTTAAAGATAATGAAAACAAACGTACGCGAAATGCCTCTGTGTCGGCCAACTCTCCTAATTGTGCTAAAAATTGGCCTATATGTTCACGTGTGTTCTTTCCTTGATCACCCGAAAATTTTGTGAATTCGGGTATCCTGGTTCCCTGTGGGTATGGGTGGTGATCAAATCGGCTGTCATAAGGTTTCCGATATGATTGCCCCCCAGGGACCATGCTTACTCCGAGCTTATCTCGGAACGCCCCGGCTATTTCTTCCCTTACTATATCAATGGCAGCCGGTGCGAGACCACCGGCTCTCTGGTCAAACATAGGTGGGGTTGGCTGGATATTAGCATGTTGTCTTTCCCCCCATTGGTTTGAGTTACGTGGTGCATTTCCATTTGCTCTATCTGGCTCATATGTTTGATTGTTTCTTTCCGGCCTTCTAGGTGGGGCCGGAAAGCTTCCCTGGGCTTTGGATCCTGAATTAGTGGGCTGGTGCATTGCATAGTGTGATGGGAAGTGTTGCTGGGACGGGCGAGGATTCATGTAATAATTTTCCTCAAAAGACTCATGCGCGGACTGTCCGGATACGTACCCGGACCGTCCGTGGTCATATGCGGACCGTCCGTCATTGTATGTGGACCGTCCGGCTGGGTAGTTTGGGTTCTGTGTCATATGTGGTGGCTCGGGCGCATATCTAGGTAACTCATTAAAAATAGGCCCGACTGCTGTTGGCCCGGACGGTCCGCGCTCACGTGCGGACGGTCCGGGCATGTGCAGATCGGCTGGTTTGCTGCCGATTTGCGATTGCTTAGGGTATGTGTCCATCGGCATCCCATAAAGGGGGGGTGACTGGTCGTGACAACCTGTAGCCGATGTGTTACGCGCGTTATCTCCTAACTCAACCTCATGCGAAGGAAAATTTGCGGTACTAGATTTATCGAATGCACGTACCAGTCTCTTAAGATCGCTTTGCATACCCCCTATGATGTTCTGCATTTGTTCACGCTGATCTTCTACATAATTTCTAAGAGATTGCAGATCGTTGGTATTACTTACATTGGGGATATCTGGCGTGGGTTGGAGCGAAGCCGGATCCGTCGCCCGATGTCGGACGACCTTGTTGTTCCTGTCCACTTTGAAGTTGGCCAAGAACTTTGCTTCGCCTCCTGGATCATCCGCTCCTTGTGCTCCTCAAACTGGAGCTGCTCGTCAGCCGGCAAGGTTTCCCAAGTCGGCTCTATGATGTTGCTTAGAGAAATATCAGAGCTATCCTTTGAACCGGCCATTGAGGGCCGATCTGATGAGCTTAGATGTGTTGTCCCCAGCGGAGTCGCCAAAAAGTATGTTGACGCCTTTTCGGAGCGCCAAACACTCAACAAGAACCGTGGCGGTGCCCTCTGCACAGGGGCGGACGGTCCGCGCGCAGGGGCCGGACGGTCCGCGGCCTGATGCGAGGCGCGGTGGTGCTCTCTGCGCAAGGGCGGACTGTCCGCGGCCTGGGGCCGGACGGTCTGCGGCCTGGTGCGCGGCTAGGGCTCCTGCCTGACGGCCGGACGGTCCGCGCCCTGGGGCCGGACGGTCCGCGCGTACGCAGGGACGGCGGAAGATCGCCGACGGCGCCTGGATCTCGCTCCCGGGAGGGACCCCGTCGGGGAGTAGAGATCCTAGGTGGTGTCTAGGCTCGGGCAGGCCGACCTAGACTCCTCTAATCGACGTAGAGTCGAGGAGAGGCGGAGAATTTGGGGATTGGAAGACTAAACCTAAACTAGACTAGAACTACTCCTAGGATAAAATGCGAAATAGAAGTTGTATTGATTCGATTGATGATGATTACAAATCGGCCGTATACCTCTCTATTTATAGAGGAGGGGGGCTGGACCCTTTACAAACTAATTTCCGAGCTTATCCCATGATTTTAGCTAATAACCGTAGCACAAAACTCGGAACCCTAATCTGTTCTGCGCACACGCGGACCGTCCGGCCCACAGGCGCGGACCGTCCGGACCGCGGACCGTCCGGCCTCAGGGCCGGACAGTCCGCCGGCTCAATTTTGGTTCGAACACCTAGAATCGCGGGGAACAGGGGCGGGGGCGTCAGGAGGGGGTGGTTGTTGGCGCCACACGGATGAGGATGGTGTGTGGCTTGCGTGGCATGCGACATGTGGCTAGTCTGCGCGGATGGGGCAGATGGGACGGGAACGCCCGTGCGTGCAGGAGGAGGCAGGTCCGCCATGCGCGCGGCATGCGACTGCTCTGCACGGATGGAGCGCTTGGCTGGGCGAGGGGAACGTCCGCGAGTGTGGGCGCGTTGCACGGAGGGGCGAGCGGGGTAGGTCTAGACAATTGATTTAATAGATAGTAGTGATATTCAAATTCTATTTTTTAAACAATGTACCTATAGTAAAAAAATATTATTTTAAATGATTATACAGTTGAATTGCTAGATACGCTGGTGATTTGTTTGTTCGTGACTCTCTTTTCATTTGTTTATTCTCGTTCTCATTTGTGCTGCACGTTATTCCAGACTACTGAGTATTTGACTATTTGTGTTATCGGGAAAAGCCACTAGAAAAAACGATCTAGGTAAAATATGGGTTTTATATCATATGCTAATGTCGGGGTTTCGGACCCAGGGGTCCCTGGACCGACGAGTAAATTTGTCGCTGCGTGTCCCTATCCAGATGGGTTGGTGCGAGATGGAACACAAGGGGAAACAAGTCTTGTATTATCCTGCACCAGGGTGCTCGTAGTAGGGGTTACAAGCGTTGCGAGAGGGCGAGAGCGAGAGGGCGAGAGAGAGAGGGAGAGAGGGTCTGGCCCTGCTCGTCCTCTCCCGTCCCTTTGTCGTGTGTTCGTGTATTCGTACCCTCGTCCGTTCGTTCCTCCCCCTTTATTCTCCCCCGTGGGGCCCTGGACACCCCCTTTTATAGACATAAGGAGATGTCCAGCTGTACAATGGGGTGTAGCTGAGAGCTAACGTGGCTGGCAGGGAAGTGCCCTGAGCCCTGTAAAGATAATAACGTGGCCGTCGGGGGAGCGCCTCGAGTCCTGTAGAGGTAGTATCGTGGCCGTCGGAGAAGTGCCTTGAGCCCTATAGCAATACAGCTGTTGGCGCTGCATGGATCCTGCTGACGTCTCCTTGCTTCCGTAGGGGGCTTGGGAACCACCGACGTCATGGTCGCATGCGGGAAACCATCATTGCCTGTTAACAGGGTAAGCTGGATGGGACGTCGGTCTTGTTCCTTCGTAGCCTGACTAGCTAGGAGTAGGGTAATGATGTATCCCTTGTGGCGCGGTCGATTCGAGCCTGAGGTCGGGCAAGGCGGCGGCTCCTCCGAGGCCGAGGCTGGGGCCGAGGCCCAGGGTCGGGCGAGGATGTGACTCTTCCCGAGGCCGAGGCTGAGGCCGAGCCCTGGGGTCGGGCGAGGTGGAGATCTTCTCCCAAGGCCGAGGCCTGGGGTCGGGCGAGGCGGAGCTTCCTGTTGCGCCCGAGGCTGAACTTGACCGTTGTCGGTTTCGCCCGAGTGGTTGGCACAGCAGCCAGAGCGGGGCGGACGGCGCTGTTTTCCTGTCAGATCGGTCAGTGAAAGGGCGAAGTGACTGCGGTCACTTTGACCTTGCCGACTGAGGCGCGCGTGTCAGGATAAGGTGTCACGCGATCCCAGCATTAAATGTGCATGCAATACGGTCGGCTGGTAAGGCGATTTGGCCAAGGTCGCTTGCACGACAAGGCTTGCCTTTGGCTGAGCTGAGGGTGCGCTCTCTGCCTGAGGAGACCCTCGAGCGAGACGTGAACTCGTCCGGGACCACTGTTCCGGTCGAGGCCGGGCTCGGGCGAGGCGAGATCGCGTCCCTTGGTAGACGAAGCTTTGACTTTGACCTGAACTGTAAGCCTTTATGGTTTATTCCGAAGGTGTTTTCGAGCCGTGTTTAGGAGTGTTGGGGGTACCCCTAATTACGGTACCCGACAGTAGCCCTTGAGCCTCGAAGGGAGTGCAGGCACTCGCTTGGAGGCTCTGCCGGATTTTTGTGAGGGGACTAGCCTTTCTCAGTTATGTTTCGTTTCGGTGGGTGCGCGTGAGTGCACCCGCCCGGTGTAGCCCCTGAGACCTCGGAGGAGTGGTTTGACTCCTCTGAGGTCTTAATTCGTGTTGTAATGCCTCGGTCGACCTGGTTGTTCCCTCATGCGGCCTGGCCGCAGCCCGGGTGCATGGTCAGGCTCCGAGTTTTTGAGCTGGTTTGTTGACGCTGTCAACAGTTTTGGCCACAGCCGGGTGCGAGGGCAGCCCCCGAACATCTGCATGGAGCGAGAGGGCGATCAAGGACTGTCTCGACTTTTATTATACGCCCCTTCGTCGCCTTTTCGCAAGGAGGAAGGGGGGGAAGCGCCACGTTACCCTCGGAAGGCACCAATCATGGCGTTTCCAGTGAGTTGCTAACGGGTGATCCGAGTGGACGCTCGTGCCCCGTTCGTTAAGGGTCGGCTAGTGGCCTAGAGGCGCGCTCCAAAAGTACCTGCAGGGGATTTGCTGGGCCCGGACCCATTTTGATAGGGTCCGAGGGCTCGGTGCCTCCCTCCAGTGGGATTCCATTACAAATCGTTCTCGCTGGTCTCGGAAATGTCCTAGGGTACCTCAGGAGTGTAGCCCAAGCCTCGGCCATGTAACGGACGTACCCAGGGTCATCCCTCACTATGCGTGCTCTGGGGCGGCTGTCGAATCCTTCCAAGGGGCCAGCCTTCGAACCCCTGATCAGTAATGGGCGCGGAGCCTGAGTGCTCTGGGGCGGCTATCGAACCCTTTCGAGGGGCCAGCCCTCGAACCCCTGATCAGTAATGAGCATGGAGCCCGAGTGCTCTGGGGCGGTTGCTGAACCCCGCAGGGCGCAACCTTCGAACCCCTGATCAGTAGGAGGGCTCGGGGGCCCGTTTCCTTCGCAAAGAAGGATCCTTTTCGAAATATCCCCTTTCTCGGTCCCTGTGGCAAGAGAGAGAGAGAGGAAACAGAAAAGGATATGAATTTAAAAATCGTGGCGCACCTTTTTTGACGCGGCCATTATGGCGGAGGTGAAACGTTGCCTGCTTTGCCTGCCAACAGTGTCGCTTGCTCTGCTAAGGAGTTAATGCGACGGGGCGGGCGATTCGTGGAGCGTCTGTTGCGTGTGCGCGGGCCGTTCGAGGAACGGGGCACAGGCGTGTCGTCCTTACGCTGTGGGAGAGGGCTCCCCTGCTGCTTCAGGAAAGGACGTGAGCCTAGGGGTGATTTGACCGCTGCATTCGCTGGTCTGCTGCAGCAGTTATTGCCAGTCCGCTTTTGGCCATATCAACTGTCGCGCCTACCCCTGCGGCTGACTGACCCATGACCGCTGCTCTTAATTGGCACTGTTGGGTCACACACGGGGCTGCCTCGAGTCATGACACTGATTCCGCAGTCGAGAAGGCGCAGCATTGGCGCGGGTGGTGGTGCGGTTTCCTTGCACGTAGTGACCGTGGCGCCGGTTACATGATATGTGGGATCGGGCCTCCGTGCTTGGTCCACCGGATGCGACGAAGCGGAAGGGGTGCGTAACCGCGATGCGGCTGCATGCTCCTTGCATGGCGGCTTGCCCTTTCGTCCGCTGGTTCCGGCGAGGATGAGGGAACGCTTGTAACCGCAGGGCAGTTACATGCTTCACGTGTGGCGACTTGCCTCCTTCGCGTCTCGGGTCAGTTCTGATGACGTGTGGGACCCGGGCCCCATGTCGTGGGGTGGGAACCCTGGAGCACGTCGGTGGAGACTTTGCCCGTGATGCTTGGGGCGCAAGTGATGAGATCTGCCTATAAAAGGGGATCGATCCCTCGAGCAGTGGGCATGCCTTCGCACTCCTCTCTTGTATCGCTCCCTTCAACCTTCCGAGCCCCCAAATGGGCGTGGCTGGGTGGCTTTCTTCTTGCTACTGTTTGAGAAGCGCAACCTCGTGGGAGTTGGCGTTCTTCAATCATCGCTCGGCTTCAAGGATTTTCATCATGCAGCCCGGCTGCAGTCCCTCACCAATGGTCATCCGTAGGGATGATCATCAGCCTGGTGGTGGGGAGAAGCAAGCCGGGCTGCGACCTCCGCCCCTCCCTCAGCTTCAAGGATGTTCATCATCCGGGCTGAGGCAGAGGAGCGCACCGAGTGGGGGGCCGCCTCCACGTGGGCCAGTGACCCTTTTCTTCCTCCAGCATTCGGGGGAGAAGGCCATCCTCCAGCCCTATGGAGGCGTCCTCCAGCCATGCGGGGGAAGGCGAACTGCTGCTCCCTGGCCAGGGCGCAGCTTTCCATCCTCCACCCGGGCGGTGGTCGTGCCGCGCGCGGGTGGCCGCTGTCACCGACGCTGGAGTGGGGGCTGCCGCTGGTGAAGCTCCCCACCGCAGCTGTTGCCTCCGCCGACGGGATCGTCGGTGCCAGCTGCGCTCTGGACCTCTGGCTCTTTGGCTTTAATGTCTGGTTCTCATCCCCCGTGAGGGGACGTGAACAAAGGCCTCTTAGTAGCAGTGTTTGCCCTGAGGTCATCGCTACTGCTGTTTAGACGCCCGAGGCGGAGGTCGTTGTCGCGCTGCTGGCACAGTGGTCGCCGGCGAGCTGCTCGGAGCTCGTCATCCCGCAGGCCTTCTGGTATGGAGGTTGTTCATTCCTGCGGGAATGGAGCTGGAGTCCCGTTCATAAGGGAATGTAAGAGCAAAACGTGATTGCTCCATGTACTGAGATATCCGTTGTAGGTCGGGAAAGCCGCTGAGGGCGCTGCCGACATCTACGTGGCGTAGTTATCCCGAGTACGTGTGTTTGTTGTTTGTAGCCACTGAGGCCTGATCATTTGGGGTATTTGAGTATGAAGTTGTGCTTCTCCCTCGTTTCGAGCCTTGAGACTTGCCCGTCGGTAGCCGAACCACTTAACCGAGCGCGAGTTACTTTTCACGGAAGGTGACGAGTGAGGTATCCGTATCCCAGAGGCGTAGGATTCCCTCGGCTCGATCGGCCTTGCCATTCAAGGTCTCTTTCGCCCGGTTTTAGAACCTTCGGCCGCTCTGCGATGAACCGAAACTGAAGGCAGCGGTGGCGTGGACAGAGGCGGTGTCGGCTCGAACAGAGGCTTTCTCGGCGCGGGAGCAGGTGGCTTCCCAGGCCGAGGAGATGCGTCAGCGGCAGCTGGAGCTTGGCTAGATCACCCACGAGCGGGACCAATCCTGGAGCCAAGCTGCCGAAGCCGTGAGCCGGGCTGAAATCCTCAGGGGACAGCTGGCTGAGGCTACGGAGCGGCTGGCCGAGGCGTCTGCTCGCATCGCCGTCTGAGGCTGGGCCAGATTCCGCCGAGGGTGGAAACAACACCGAGGGTGCTGCTCCTCCCCCTGCCAATGTCTGAGCCTGAAGGAACAGTGCGCCTGAAGTATGCATATGTTTTTTGTGGCCACCGAGGCCTAAACATATTTAGCGTTTGGATTATAAAGCTGTATTTTCTTTCCTCTTGTTTCGAGCATTTAGGACTTGTTCATCGGTAGCAGAATCGCATTATCCGAGCGAGAGTTATTTTTCGCGGAAGGTGATGAGTGAGGTATCCGTATCCTGGAGGCGTAGGAGTCCCTCGGCTCGGTCGGCCTTGCCGTTTACGTGCTCTCTCGCTCGTTTTTTGGATCCTGTTATCGATATAGTCGAAAAATGCATGAAAGTCGTTTTCTACCTGAGCGTTAGGACTTGTTCGGTAGCAGGATCGCTTATCCGAGCGTGAGTTACTTTTCGCGGAAGGTGATGAGTGAGGTATCCGTATCCCGGAGGCGTAGGAGTCCCTCGGCTCGGTCGGCCTTGCCGCTTACGTGCTCTCTCACCCGTTCATAGGATCCTGCTATCGATATAGTCGAAAGCACGAAAGTCGTTTTCTACCCGAGCATTAGGACTTGTTCGATAGTAGAATCGCTTATCCGAGCGTGATTTACTTTTCGTGGAAGGTGACGAGTGAGGTATTCGTATCCCAGAGGCATAGGAGTCCCTCGGCTCGGTCGGCCTTGCCACCTAAGGTCTCTCCCGCTCGTTTTCAGGGTTCCGTTATCGATATAGTAGGAAGGCACGGGGGTTGTTTTGGTAGAAAACTTTTCTTGGTAGAAAACTTTTCCAAAGAAAATTTTGACGCAGAGGGGGCTCCCCCCTTCTAGCCCCCGAGGGAGGGTCGGGCTTTACCGAGGCAAGGCTGATCCTTCCTTGACGGTTAGACTTTATTTATGTATGTAAAGAAAACGAGGAACATGAATGACTTGAAACATTTTAAGGGAAGAAGCGACGTAGCTGTTCGATGTTCCAAGCCTTGCTGTAGACCTCGCCTTGATCGTTGGCCAGCTTGTATGTCCCGGACTTCAGAACTTTGGCGATGATGAACGGCCCCTCCCAGGGAGGAGTAAGCTTGTGGCGCCCTCGGGCGTCTGGTCGCAGCCGAAGCACCAAGTCTCCCACTTGGAAGCCTCGGGGCCGAACCCTTTGGGCGTGGTAGCGTCGCAGAGACTGCTGATACCGCGCCGAGTGTAGTAAGGCCACGTCCCGAGCCTCTTCCAGCTGGTCCAAGGAATCTTCTCGGCTGGTCTGGTTGCCTCGGTCGTCGTACGCCTTTGTCCTCGAGGAACCGTATTCCAAGTCCGTGGGTAAGATAGCCTCGGCCCCATAGACTAGGAAAAATGACATGAAGCCCGTGGCCCGGCTCGGCGTCGTCCTCAGACTCCAGACCACCGAGGGTAGTTCTTTCCTCCACTGCTTGCCAAACTTGTTGAGGTCGTTGTAGATCCTCGGTTTTATTCCCTGCAAAATCATATCGTTGGCGCGCTCCACCTGCCCATTTGTCATCAGGTGAGCTACGGCGGCCCAGTCCACACAGATGTGGTGGTCCTCGCAGAAGCCCAGGAACTTTTTCCCGGTGAACTATGTGCCATTGTCGGTGATGATGGAATTTGGGACTCCAAAACAATGGATGATATTGGTGAAGAACACCACCGCCTGCTCGGACCTGATGCTGGTTAAGGGTCGGACCTCGATCCACTTGGAGAATTTGTCGATGGCGACCAGCAGGTGTGTGAAGCCCCTGGGTGCCTTCTGCAAGGGACCGACGAGGTTCAGACCCCAAATGGCAAACAACCAGGTGATAGGTATCGTCTGTAGTACCTGAGCGGGCAGGTGCGTCTGTCGCGTGTAGAATTGACACCCCCGGCAGGAGCATATAATCCTAGTGGCGTCGGCCACTGCGGTTGGCCAGTAGAAACCTTGTCGGAAAGCGTTTCCCACGAGGGCTCGAGGTGTTGCATGGTGACCACAAGCCCTCGAGTGTATTTCTTGTAACAGTTCTTGTCATTGGGCAATGGATATGCATCGTTGGAGAATGCCCGAGGGGCTGCGGTGGTACAGCTCCTTTTCATCACCCAGCAAAATGAACAACTTGGCACGCCGAGCCAGTCGCCGAGCTTCGGCCTTGCCGAGGGGTAGCTCTCCTCGGAGGAGATATTCCAGGTACGGGGTCTGGCAGTTCGGGACTGGTGTGTGTGACGGAACCTCCCAAGTAATTAGGCCCACCCACAGCTGTCCTTGTCCAACGGACCTCAGACAACCCTGTAGGTGCCCCTGAACTACTTGACAAGCTCGGTATCTTTCCTTACCTTTCCAGGAACGTCTCACCCGTCTTGCAGACATTACAGAACATCGGAGATAAAGAAATGCGGAAGCGATTACATAACTTACATTTATTAAAAAGTAAGATCAGGTTGTTTATTACAGACCAGGAATATAAACGAGTGCAGAGTAATATTATTACACATACCAAGGGAGGCAAAAACTCCTCCCGACAGTTACAAAAAGTCCTAATGGAGGATCCTTTCCTCCCGCACTTCACTCTTGCTTATCTTCATTAGGAACCACCTTGGTACAGAAGCAACAAAAATTTGCTGCTTCCTCACCTAAAAACAACGAGGGAATAAACCCTGAGTATGGAATTACTTAGCAAGTCTTACCCGACTAAGGAAAAGACTCTCAAGGGTATGCTGGATAAGTAGGAATCAAGGAGAGGCTTTAGCAAAAATCAACTTAGATACCTTTGCAGAAATAGCTTACTAAAGTGAGTCCTTACTTTCAATCTTTTAATGCCATGTTAAGTATTAATAGACTCTATTTGCATCTAGTCTAGTTTTACCATCTCATCAATACAACCTCATTTTTATCCATAGTGTTCTCATCCTGACTTAGGTTGCAGGGAAGTGACCAAGTCTTCATAATCGCAAAGGTACGGCGATCCGAATCGATTATACTCAGCTGAGGATCTCCAATCACACGACATATGTAGCACTTAACCCTTGCATATGTCAACCCGCCACCGGGGTTCTTAAGACCAGATCAGGTTCACGCAAACCGAGAGCACAGATACACCACCGTCCAGCCTCTTGCCACGGTGGGTACACGCTACTCCCGCCACCGCTCCATGCCCATTTCGTGTTATCTTATTCTGGCCTTAGTCTGCCCGAGGCAAGGCTTACCCATGACGAGGCATGTGACCAGTTAAAGGGTCCTCGGTCAGCACGCCTACATACTCATTCAATCCTTAATCAACCTGGGTAGAACATCACCTGTTCCTAACCCAAGTCTCGATTTAAGTACTTCCATCCTTAGGATTGTTTCTGTTCCTTAGGATGAAAAGAGCATCATAGGGAACTTTGCAGTAAGATCCCACCATTGCTCCAAAAGAAAATATTCTTGCGGGTAGAAGTCATCCTTTCTCGAGCTAGGCTAAGGACAACTTCTATCCACAAGATCTAAGTAGGGCTAAGCATTTTTGTAAATCATGTTTTTGATACTTCACCAGAAGTATCTATAAAGGTATGGATATCAAGGAAGGCAATGCATCAAAGGGTTCCAAACAACTCCTATAAACCTCATGCACATTTCACTAGACTTAAAGTGTGCAAAAATTATTTAAAAACACAAGGAAGGGGTTGCATGCACCGGGGCTTGCCTTCGTTCACAGGTGAGTCTGGCTCGGATCCACAAATATCAAAGTAGAAGCAGTTGCCTGCCTGAGAATCCGAGGGTGGTGGTGTCTTCTCTTTAGTGACTTCCACTTCTTCTTCGTGTTCTATTCATAACCATATATATGTATAAGAATGGATGCCATGGGATGCTCATGAGGATGCAAAGATAATATAAACTTATTTTCTAACTCTTGAGTACAACTTTCCTTCACGGAACTCCGAGAACTTAGGGTTTCCGGAGTCAGTAAAGGAGTTCAAAGGGCAGGGGGTTTTGGGTTCTAGTTATCAAACATGGTCCAAATCAATTCAAACTCTACTCAAGGCTTTTAAATAATATGAGGAACTCATATAAAAATTTTGAGCATTTTTGGGATTACCATTTATCTTTTAAAAATCCCTAACTAATACTTTTAACTACTTTAAACGCCCTAAAATTTCTTATTTCCACTAAAAATCACAAAACTATTTTTATTAAATTCTAGGGAAAATAACAAGCTTAGGAAAATTGGTTTCACAATTTTAGGATTTTTCTACAATTTTTAACATATTTCCAAAGCTCTGCTGAAAAAGAAAAAAGGAAAAGGCTTCAACAGTAATGGGCTGGTTTCAGCCCAAGCGGCCCAGTTAGAGGGGAAAAGCGCGCGCGCCCGCGCCCGCGGGGCAGGTTTGCGCAGAGGTCCCCCAGAGTTTTGAATAATCCGAGAGAGTCCGAACACTATTCAAAACAGTCGCTGACACTTTACACAGGGGTCCCTCAACTTCTGTTTCCTTGCACTGGGAGGTCCCCGACGGCGTTCAAGCACGGCTGAGCTCCGGCGAGCGCTCACGTCGGCCGATTGGGGCTATTACTGGCGCTCTTCGACGATTAACACCTAATTCATACCTTAATCGATGTTTCCCCTAACTTAATTTCACCAATCGCGCAGTAAAACTCTCTGGCCACGGTGACCGAGAATCAAGCGGCAAGATCGTCGGGTTCTCGGCGATCAGAGGCGGTTGGGTTCGATTGTAGGGGTCGGAGAGCATCACCAACATGTAAGGATGCTAGAACAGGGACGAAAAAGGAATGAGCAGACCTGGGGACGGCTGGCCGCGGGGAGGTGAGTTTACGATGGCGGAGAGCGGATTTGGGACGAATCCAAAATTCGCGGGCTCTGGGGCAGGACTGCTGGCGATTAGCGGTGGCTGAGTACGTGAGGATGTGGTGAAGCCCACTTCAGGGTCAATTTATAGATCCCTGGGGCGGTGGCGCTCAATTCGAGCGGATAGCGGAGGTGGCCGGAGATGAGGAAGAACCCTGGCGCGCGCGAGTACGTGTCCTATGGCGTGGCGGTAACTCCGGTGATCGACGGGCAGTTAGAGGGAGTCACGGCGATGCGGTGGCACAGTTAGGACACGCGGCGCACAGTTGGACGACGGCTATCACCGACGTTCTTATCTGCTCAGCCGTAGGGTAGAGGGGGAGGCACGAGGGGTCGCCGGAGTGGAGCCCAGCTCACCGGCGGTGAAGATTCTTCTTACCCCGTGATATTATCCGTCAACCAGCGCACGAATCTGCACGCCGTTGATGCGAATCGCGGCGGGGGATCGTCGGCGGTGGCTGAACTGGTGTCCTGATCCGATCAGCTACTGTACCATGGAGTTCCTTATTCAGTTGCCTGACAGAGCAAATTTAAGCCACTTCTTCTCTGATTTTCAAATGGCAACACAACCAGTGACCTATAGCAAAGTTGTAGAGCTATAATCCATCTATAACTTTGCTACAATGTGCTCTCACAAAAAGTCACTGGATCCCATTCAAAATCGAGCTCAAAGTTCATCTCATAACACTGTTACTCTGAATTTCAGACCTCAAGCAGTCTGACAGTCCAACTTCAGGCTCAATTATCTCCAGTTTTTCCTTAACAACTATGCTCACACCTTTCAGCAAAGTTGTTCTCCTATGATTGGGCTACAATTTTGATGTGGTGACCTAGGGCAAAATCTCCTTTGTTTAGAAGTTACAAGGTCACAAAGATGAGCACAATACACTGAAATCCAGACTTAGAATAGAACCTAATTGAGGTCCATTTTGCATTTAAGTCCAAAATCCAATGTTTGGCTTTCAAGTCCACATATTTGTGAACCAAATGACTTAAAATACTTATTTGACTTGGTTTTTGCACTTTAGCCCAAAAGTGGACTAATTTTGCACATAGGTCCCTAGGGTTTGGTTTTAGGGTTTTCCAGGGTCCCAATTAGGGTTTCTGGTATTCTAGGGGTATAAATGTGATTCAACTTTATTTTTGGGGATATTTTATGACTCTTTCCCTAAAGTCTTTAGGTTTTCTCATCATGGGTTAGGTCTTACCCCTTTAATCCCTGTTTAGGGCTAAGTTTCCTATCCAGGGTTCTATTTGCAAAAACACTTTAAACAATACAACTTGTTTGAAATGTTTGCCTAGTGAATGCACTCTAGGTGTGTCAAACATATGTAATGCCAATGCTTATGATGTCATGCTCAAGTTTTAGTTACAGTAACACCAGGGGTGTTACAGTGTGACCCCATTCCGCTCCTCCTTGACACGCAGGGCCTCTCCCTCGGCGGTCACGGGTACTCGGGCTCGGGCGTGTCGTCGATTTGGATGGATGGCTGATATATATCCTTGGAGAAGACGTTCGGGGGAACCGTTGTTCGCACTGAGGCTATTTTCGCCAGCTCATCCGCGGTTTCGTTGTACCGTCGAGCAACATGGTTGAGTTCCAGCCCATAGAACTTATCTTCCAGGCACCGGACTTCATCGCATTAGGCCTCCATTTTTTGGTCGCGGCAATGGGAGTTCTTCATGACCTGGTCTATGACGAGTTGCGAGTCACCACGAGCGTCGAGGCGCCGAACCCCTAGCTCGACGACGATGCGCAGGCCATTAACCAAGGCTTTGTACTCGGCCACATTGTTTGACGCCGGGAAATGAAGGCGCAACACGTAACGGACATGTTCTCCGAGGGGTGAGATGAAGAGCAAACCCGCGCTTGCTCTGGTTTTCATCAATGACCCGTCGAAGTACATGGTCCAAAGCTCGGGTTGGATTGGGGCCGTTGGCAACTGGGTGTCAGTCCATTCAGCTAGGAAGTCGACCAAGACTTAGGATTTTATGGCCTTCCGAGGGGCGAATGAGAGTGTTTCGCCCATGAGTTCCACTGCCCATTTTGCTATCCTACCCGAGGCCTCTCGGGACTGGATGATCTCTCCCAGGGGAAGGATGATACCACAGTCACCGGATTAGACTCGAAGTAGTGTCGCAGCTTCCGCCGCGTCAGAATCACTGCGTAGAGCAGCTTCTGGATCTGCGGGTAGCGAACTTTGGTCTCGGATAGCACTTCGCTGATGAAGTAGACTGGCCTCTGGACGAGCAGTGCATGCCCTTCTTCTCATCTCTCGACTACGACCGCTGCGCTGACCACCTGAGTGGTTGCGGCTAAGTAGACTGCGTGATGCTCGTTGCCGTGACGGTCCCGGGCGGCGGGTGCGTCGTCCTGCGTGCGCTCGGGATGGACCGAGGCCTCCCGCATGCGTCGGGAGGACGCCGTGTGATGCTCCGAGGGGTTAGCTCGCCTTCGGGAGGCAGAGCTCTTGGCTCGTCGAACGGCGGCACCTTCCAGGAGATCTTTGAGTTTGCCCTGGATACGCCGTCCCTCGGTGGTGGATGGCTCCGGCATGGTTCGAAGTAGCATCGCCGCTGCAGCTAGATCCTGGCCGGACCCGCTGATGGCCGGGGGCAGCGCTGCCCTGGCATTGTCGACGATGCTACGCTGGACGTCCCAGGCCCGATGACGGGCTCCTCCGGCGAGTGTCCGGCCTGCCCACTCCTGCTCGATGCTCTGTCGGAGCTGCACAAGTCGCCCTACTTCCTCGTCGATCTTGGCCTGCATCTCGCGGATTTGCTCAAGCTGTGTGTCTTGACGCCCCGCAGGGACTAGGACCACAGCTAGCTCCCGCGGGATGTCAACGCGAGATGCGGGCCCAGGGGGATCGTCAACCTCCGGCATACCGAGGTGGTTGCCTTCGTCGTGATCTCCCTGATTGACGTGAAAACATTCGCGACTTAGGCCATAACCCTCGTCGTCAAGGTCGTGGCCATCGTCAGAGCAACCGGAGAGGCAGTGGTCACATGCGGACATGAAGTCCCGCATGGCACCGGGATTACCGAGGCCAGAGAAATCCCAACCGGAGTCGGGGTCATCCTTTTCCTCGGAACCCACCAGTCCAGAGGTTGAGACGGCTGTCAATCGATCCTAGGTTGACCACATATGGTACCCCGGAAGGTTTGGATACGCCCTTGTGAAAGCGCTCACCGAAGCGGGGTCGCAAGTTGGATCGAAGCTAAATCGAAAGGGAACAGGGTGGAATACGGACGGTACCTCTTGGTCGATGGACGGTGGTGAAGTCACGTCGGGGACGGAATGCACCGTTATCTCAGGTACGAGGGCAACGCCCAACAGGTCCTTTGCGAGGGTGCTGGCATCACCAGTCCGCTTGGGGCTGGCACGTTGCGGGGAAGTGACGCTCGCCGTTGTCTCAGGTGCGAGGACAACACCCGACATGTCCCCCGGAGGAGTGCCGGCATCGTCGACTTGCTCCGGTTCGACAGCCGATAAGATGCCGCCTCCTGCGTGGCCACGGTTGCCCCGTCTCCGTCTCCTTCGGCGAGGAGGGTGGCGGGGACGACCCGAGTGCTCCTCTTCTACCGCGGGGAGATGCCGTCTTGGAGGTCGCCTCCGCCGGGCGAGCCGTTGACTGTCGTTGTCGTCGTGCTGCGAGGGGAGGAGTACCATGTCGTAGCTGCCGTCGAGGGACATGAACTCGAGACTCCCGAAGCGGAGCACCATCCCGGGCTGAAGAGGTTGTTGAAGTCTACCCATCTGGAACTCAACGGGAAAGTGTTCGTTAACACGCAGCAGGCCCCTACCTGGCGTGCCAACTGTCGGGGTTTCGGACCCGGGGGGTCCCTGGACCGACGATTAAATTTGTCGCTGCGTGTCCCTGTCCAGATGGGTTGGTGCGAGATGGAACACAAGGGGAAAACGAGCCTTGTATTATCCTGCACCAGGGTGCTCGTAGTAGGGGTTACAAGCGTTGCGAGAGGGCGAGAGCGAGAGGGCAAGTACGAGAGAGCGAGAGAGAGAGAGGGAGAGAGGGTCTGGCCCTGCTCGTCCTCTTCCGTCCCTTTGCCGTGCGTTCGCGTATTCGTACCCTCGTCCGTTCGTTCCTCCCCCTTTCTTCTCCCCCGTGGGGCCCTAGACACCCCCTTTTATATACATAAGGAGATGCCCATCTGTACAATGGGGTGTAGCTGGGAGCTAATGTGGCTGGCAGGGAAGTGCCCTGAGCCCTGTACAGATAATAACGTGGCCGTCGGGGGAGCACCTCGAGTCCTGTAGAGGTAGTATCGTGGCCGTCGGAGAAGTGCCTTAAGCCCTGTAGCAGTACAGCTGTTGGCGCTGCATGGATCCTACTGACGTCTCCTTGCTTCCGTAGGAGGCTTGGGAACCACCAACGTCTTGGTCGCATGTGGGAAACCATCATTGCCTGTTACCGGGGTAAGCTGGATGAGACGCCGGTCTTGTTCCTTCGTAGCCTGAGCTAGCTAGGAGTAGGGTAATGATGTATCCCTTGTAGCGCGGTCGATCTGAGCCTGAGGTCGGGCGAGGCGGCGACTCCTCCGAGGCCGAGGCTGGGGCCGAGGCCCAGGGTCGGGCGAGGATGTGACTCTTCCTGAGGCCGAGGCTGAAGACGAGCCCTGAGGTCGAGCGAGGCGGAGATCTTCTCCCGAGGCCGAGGCCTGGGGTCGGGCGAGGCGGAGCTTCCTGTTGCGCCCAAGGCTGAACTTGACCATTGTCGGTTTCGCCTGGGTGGTTGGCACAGCAGCCGTAGCGGGGCGGGCGGCGCTGTTTTCCTGTCAGATCGGTCAGTGAAAGGGCGAAGTGACTGCGGTCACTTCGACCTTGTCGACTGAGGCGCGTGTGTTAGGATAAGGTGTCGGGCGATCCCAGCATTAAATGCGCATGCAATACGGTCGGTTGGTAAGGCGATTTGGCCAAGGTCGCTTGCACGACAAGGCATGCCTTTGGCTGAGCTGAGGGTACGCTCTCTGCCTGAGGAGACCCTCGGGCGAGACATGAACTCGTCCGGGACCACTGTTCCGCCCGAGGCCGGGCTCGGGCGAGGCGAGATCGCGTCCCTTGGTAGACGAAGCTTTGACTTTGACCCAAACTGTAAGCCTTTATGGTTTGTTCCGAAGGTGTTTTCGAGCCATGTTTAAGAGTGTTGGGGGTACCCCTAATTACAGTACCCGACAGCTAACATGTTGTTTGTTTTGTTTTAATCTATATCAACTTTTATTATTTCTATAGTATTTTGGCTCTACGGTTACAAACTTTAATCTGAATAGGGCAACCTATAATTTTTAAATAATCCATAGTGTATTTGGGAAAAAGAGCTCACAGGTACACCAATCATTATCGTGAAATCATTCCACGTAACTGACCTCACTTTAATAAACTAGAAAAAGAGACGCCCTATCGGGCGCTTGACCAGAGATAAATAAACAGGATCACGTGAAACATTACCGCCCTCCACGAACAAGGTTTTGGTTTCCACTTGCAATCGCCTGTGGTGAATATTCTCGTGGACAGGCGCTGCTCCAGCATGCGTGCTTTGCACATTCCCGCCAAGCAATGAGCTCGACCATTGGATCAAGCACATTACCGGGCAAAGTGCAAAACAGCAGCATAACCGCCTTAAAGTTTGCAACATAGATACTTCAAAGAACAGGAGGAAGTTGTACAGACATGAACTAAGAACTAACAACCGTAATAATTAAGTTTTGTTTACACAATCTCTTCAAACACATCAAGCATGCAGAAGAATAGCCATATAGTGCATTTAGATGAGTAACATATGACTTTAAATGAAAAAGTGCTGCCATGTGTCTCAAGGACATGCTTGTAAGATACAGCTTCGATTGACCTAATTGCTACCTGGCCTGCATAGATTCAGATGCCCTATATAGAATTGATGAGTACAGAGAAGGCTAAGAATAACATATAATTATGAAAGTTGGGGTCACATTTTTCTGGAGGTACTTTCCGTTGCAGCGGTGCTGATGTGGTGGCAACTGGATTGGAAAAAAAACAAGTATGGTCACATGAAGTCAAGAATTAGTAGTTTTAGGACAGTAAGATCAATTTAAAGAAGCAAATATACTCACCTGCACTTTGTAGTTTGTACAAGATGCCAAGAGATACTCACCTTCCTTGCGATGATTTATTCCTGGCAGATTTTATCTTCTCTATAGCCTGCATGAGAAGCACAAATGATAAGTGATTGGAGAACTAAATAATTGCAACCAAAAGAAAAGCACATACCTTTGTCACCCGATCTTTGTTGAAGCCATTATCTTTTACCAGTAAACTTATGAGACCCTGGAAAGAGGACAAGGATAATGAACTGCATTCAGGATTTATGAATGAAGTTTGAAAGTAAGGTCAGTGCATGTGCCTCCTCATCAGGTGCAGTCCATTTTAGCTCAGGAATATCTATTGTAGCATTAGGCTCCTTGAACAAGCGTCGAGCTTCTTGGTAAGGCCAGTCCTTAGGAATTTGATATCTGTAGCACACCTGTTAAAAATTAGACAGAATCAAACAGCAAACAACTTCCTTTTTGCAGTTGTGGAGGAAGTGAAGCCATGAAGAAGCATTTGAGTTTGCTCCATGTCCACGTTATTTAGCAAGGCTAGATGTTCCCATGGATTTTTGGTGTAAAATTCGGAGGTCGAATCACTCACTCCATACTAAAGTAAAGAATATCAAAGCAGGCTAAACCTCTGAACTGATGAAACGATATTTGGTGAGAGGCTATTTGCATCAATCATGCGATGCAGCTTATGGTGTGGGCTACTAGGCTATAAAAATAGATGTGCTACCGCTCGTCAGAAGGCAGAACACGTGTGATGAACAGGTGTGACGCTTCTAGTGTAATCAGACTATAGGAGACTACACTATCTGTTCGTAAACTGGATGCAAGTTGCCATGTTTCGTATCACTGTTGACCTACCTCTGCTCAAAAAATGGCCTGGCTTTAGATTTGTGTATTTGTAGTAAGAAAAAAATATTAAAGTTCAATACGTTCGTAGAGATTATTGTTAATTTTATGGCAAATAGATATATCTTTATGAAAAATGTCGCTAATGATCATGAATGGTGCCTGTCGTCATAAATGATGATATATTTCTATGTAAGTTATAATTAAATGTAACCTTTTTTTGAAGTAGAGCAAAGTTAGAATAGCATGGTCTTAGAACAAATATAGCAATTACTCTTTCCATGTAATAAGTCTATATTTTTAATAAATAGTTGGCAGTTTTCCTATATACTTAGATTCATGTCAGATCTAAATATACAGTAGGTATGTGTAGTCCCATGTAACAACATATTTTCACATTTCTCTAGATGGTAGTGTTGTCAAGAACATATCTGAAGCTGGCAACATATGCTTAAAATAAAGGTGTAGCAGATGCCAAATGCTTACTCCTGAAGAGATAGTGATCTAGACTTCCACAAACATAGGTATAGTGGGTACTAAATCGCAAAAAAAACATAGCTAAATATACTAAATATACGAACAAGCATGGTTGGAGCCTGCAGTCCAGTCATAAGCTAAAGATGGTCAAACACAACTCACGAGCAAAACTAATCCTATGCGGTTGTGAAAATACAGCATGTAAGTAGGAAATCAAAATGTCTGAATTCTAGCAAGTAGTGCAGCGAGGATTTTTTTCACCATCACAGAGCATGTTGCAGACCTCTTCTTTGGTCATATTCAGAGGGCAGCAAGATAGCAATGTTCTACGCCATCTTCAATCTAGCACCTTGTTCTCGGCCTTGGGGTCAACAACACCGACCTTGGGGTTAGTACACCTCAAAATGGGCACCAATATTTAAGTTATTCACATATAAATTTCATTAAGTTGTGCACACTACACTAAGTTGTGAATGCGATCACATGGAAATTACTATAAAATATTCACAGACACAAATTACCAAAGTAATGAGGAGTCGCATGCCTTATAATGGACACCAATACTTAAGTTATTCACAGATAAATTTCATTAAGTTGCGCACATTACACCAAGTTATGAATGTGGTCACAGAGAAATTACTATACAATATCCACACAAGCAAGGCACTCACAAATTACCAAAGTAATTAGGAGCTGCATGCCTTATGGTGCCAATACAATTATACAAATATAAATAACTACATATGCCAGCAATTCAGCATTAAATATTGTATTGTAAAACAAGGGGACCTACTAAACAAATATTTTTTAAGGTGATAAACAAATCCAAGCAACACTTCAAGGAGAAAAACAGACTTCCTATGAAAGTATGAATATTTTCAGAGTTGATGCTACACACAAGATTATTAATGGTAGAGCTTACACTCTATTCACAAGTAGTGGATTCATAATGTACTCTAAGCTTGGAGAAGTATTTCCTGAATGATATCTGCATCCTTTTGCAATCAGTTTTAATACAGACATGGCTAGACTGAGATTCTAAATACCTCCCAAAGAGATGATTCTGTTGGACATTTAAGAGCACATGAAAGCTAGTAATACATAGATACATAGACTCGCAGTCAACAAATCAACAAAATATTAGCAGTGAGAAACCATTGGAGCCATTTCAAAATTACTATGTAACATGTTCACAGCTCTGCCAAACCTAACAGAAGAAAAATGATTGGCAAAGGGTATTCAACAACTGACATCATCTAGAAGGTCAAAAAAGCTACCACAATTTTTTAGTTGGGGCAGATCTAGTAAAGGACCAATTTTTTGCAGAATAATTGAAGTTAGTAGGCATAATACAAGCCTAAACTTGTAATTAGATCCGATCCGAATACAAAAAGCTTAAGTTAGGGTTTGGATGCTTGGTTTTGGACAACAAGACACGATGAAAATTGAAAAGGGGTGGGCGCACCTAGTGGTACTTGTCGTCTGCGAAGGACCAGAAGAAGATCTGGAGAATGGGCACCTGCTCTAGAGCAGCAGTGACAGTCAACCAGTCTTCACCAAGAGAGCGAGCGAGAGTGAGCCACGGGGCCATCCCCTCCTGGGGCGCGAGAAGCGTGGCTAGACACGCGGGCACGAGATTCCACAACCATACCAACAGAGATGGATACTCTCTAGTTTTCAGAATGCTCAAGAAGCACTCTGTAATTCTTAAGCTCTTTGTTATGGACCTGAGTTCACAGTTCAGGACAACGACAAAGCAGTTGTAGATCCCGACGGTGGTAACATAAAACCAAGATCTTGGATTATCGGTGGCATTTTTGAAGAGCGCGAGCACGGAAAAGAGGAGAGTATAGAAACCTGTAGAGGCGAGCGTGTGAAGCACGCACACCTCAAGGAGGCGGTCTTTTGGCTCGTCGTAGCCGAGTGGGATGACGCGCGCGCTAGCGGCCTCGACGAACTTGATGTAGGAGGCGCCGATGTAGGAGGTCACAGTGATGTTGCTGATTCGGCCACCCGCGCCGTCCCCCGGGTGCGAGACGATTCTGAGGGCGTCCACAAGAACCGGACGACACCTTCGGCCCAAGTCGCCGCCGCAGGGAGGAGGAATCGCCGTCGTTTAGGGTTTGAGACTTTTTAGAAAGGGGCGGGTGCGGAAGGAGGAGATTACGGTGGCCGCGTGTGGAGGAGGGAAAGGGTACTGCTCTAGCTGGATCGAGGGAGAATCGAAAGGGCGACTCTGGGAATGAGGATGTTGGGCATAGGAAGAAGATGGGAGACTGCTTCCGTGTGAGCGTGTGCCCTTGTCGTCGAAGAGGAAGAGACGTGGACAACGCGTTGAATTGCTATAAGCCAGAGTTTTTTGCAAAATATCTAGGGACACGCGTTGTCACAGAAAACGGCTACCCTCCGTGAAATACGGGTGTGCGAGCAAAGATCTTCAGGTTTTAATACTTTAGATTAGATTATCGATCGTATATAAATCGTACCCCAGATCCGCGCGACACCTCATCAAGCAAGCGATACTTGCGTGACCACGTACTCGCACTGACATTTAGGCTATCCGCATTCATTCAACTCTAAAAATCCACTCTAAAAAGAATATTCCGTCCTAATCAGCAATATTCTCTACTCTATACAACAATTCCCTGCGCTTATGTTTACTCTACATCTCAACTCTATACCAACTCCCACGTTTTATATTATTTTTCCCACTCTCCTACCCCGCCTACCTACCTCCCCGCTCGGCACTCCGCCTAACCCGCGGCAGACAGCAGCCGCTCGCCTCCCCTCCACCCGCTCGCTCTTCGTCCTCCGCCTTGCCTCCACCTCCCCAGCCTCCTTCCCTCCGGCCGGCCACCGCGCGTCCTTTCCTCTTCCTCCTCCCCGGCGTCGAGCGGATCCGGGCCGGCGCGCCGCTCTCCTCTCCCACGCCGGCGCGCGCGGATCCGGTGAGGAGGCGCGCGGATCCAGCCCGGCGCGCGCGAATCCGGCTCGGCCACGCGCGGATCCGGCCAGGCGGCTCACGAATCCGGCGAAGCCACGCGGATCCGGCGAGGAGGCGCGTGGATCCGACCCGGCGGCGCGCTGTCATCCTCCACCGGCTCCAAGACGTGGCCGCCTGCTCCTCCGTCCAAGTCCGGCATCGCGCGCGAGGAAGAGGTGGTTGTCCACGTGGAGGAATAGGGTATCCACTGCAAGACGCCATATCTGAGGTTCGAGCTCGCCTTGGGCCCGGTGCAGTTGGTCATACAGTCCACCGCTGCTGCAGGGATATTTTACTGTAAATGGCGATGCATCCAGTTTCTAGTCCGCGAGTGCAGATAGCCTTACCGCGTCATCCGACGAGCAACGGCAAGCACCCCAGCTGGCAGCTGCCCAGCACGACACGACACGACGCCCACGCTGGACTCCATTTCAAAAACAACGAGCGAAGCGAGGGGGACGGAACGTAAAACCGCTCCCAAGCAAAACCAAAAAAGACGATGCTAAAATTCTCTTTCCCATTTCCACTTCCCCCACTCTCTCTCTTCCATGTTCCACTTCCACCTCGTCCTCCCGTCCCCTTCCTCCCGTCGCGGCCCGCCTCCTCCACTCCAACCAAGTCAGGCCAACGTGGAGCCCCGTCCTCCCCACTCCTCCCAGATTTGCAGCTCGCACTCGCACCCCGGGAATCCCCACAATTCCATCGCCACGCCGCGCGCTGCCCGCTGCCCGCGGCACCCGGAGCGGAGCGCACCCTCCCCCTCTCCACCGCAATTCCCGAGGCGGGGACGCTTCCTGCCTTGGCGCTCGCTCCTCCCTCGTGATCGGCGCCGCGGGCGAGGCGGAACTCGGGCGAATCGCGCTGTCCGGAGGGGGAGTCTAGGGTTCCGGCCATGCCGGCCGCGTCGTAGGGCGGGGGTCCCTGCCTGCGTCGCCGGCGCGTGTGGAGATCTCGGGGCCTCCGAACCCTAACGGGGGACGGGAGCCCGGCAGCTGCTGAGGTATGGACGTGGACTCGCGCATGACGACGGAGTCCGACTCCGACTCCGACGCGGCGGCCGCCGCGGCCGCTCACGGGGGCAGCGCCGGAGGCTCGGGGTCCGGGAGCGAGACCTCCTCGTCGTCCGCGCCCTCGACGCCCGGGACACCTGGGACGCCCGGCGCTGCGGGACCGAGGCCAGCACCCGGGTACACTGTGGTGAACGCGGTGATCGATAAGAAGGAGGACGGACCAGGGTGCCGATGCGGGCACACGCTCACGGCGGTGCCGGCTGTAGGGGAGGACGGCACGCCCGGATACATCGGACCGCGGTTGATCCTGTTTGGTGGGGCCACCGCGCTTGAAGGGAACTCTGCCACGCCACCCTCTTCGGCCGGGAGCGCGGGGATCCGTATGCTTTCTATCTTATATATATTGCTTGCGTTTTCTGATTTTGGAATGTTGGTAGCCCTTGCCTTGCCCTAGGGTTGTTCTGGGTATGCTCTGGGCTGGGTTGAATTTTGGATGCTCTGGTAACTTGGAGCAGTTTGGCATTAAGATGAATTTATGGGCTTAAGGTTGTCTACAGATAATCCTTGGAAAAAGTTATAATGTGGGTGCAATAATTCTGAATGCTGATTTCTAGTGGCAGTTAGAAAACTGTTGATGGTCTGATTTTTACTCACTGCAGAAGTATAATTCGTCATGTCATTTTAGATTTTAATTCGTCTAGCTCTGAATGAATTAAAGCCTTTACAAGGAATTTAGTTGGATCTTATTTGTGAAAACAGAGACTTCAGGTGTTGTTGGGTGATTTGTTGTTTTGCTTAGAGATTAAATACAGTAGTGCTCCACCTGATAGTTGGTAATCACACTGGTAGGTGCTAGCTAGAGTTGTTTGGTGTCAAGAAATTGTAATGATTGGTTCTCTTGACGGAAAATTTAGTTTCTTGGCACCTAAATTGGGTGTTATACTGGGTGCATTTTATCATTTTTATGCTTATTCTAGGCTTCTATCACATTAGCAGGAGGGTTATTTTTCGGCAAGTTAGAAGGTGTATATGTAACTATTCACGACTGACATTAGTTGGGAATTTAAAGGCTTTTCTTTGGGTTACCAATTAGAAACATTCCGCAATGTGCAAAAGGAATTGCTCGGACCTTTAAATTATAATTCATAATGAAAAAGTAAATGGATTCTGTTGTGGTTATGGAATGCCATTTTTGTTTTTCAGTCAAACATAATGGTGGGGTTCTCTTTTATTTTAGGTCTTGCTGGTGCCACAGCAGATGTCCATTGTTATGACGTGTCATCGAACAAGTGGAGCAGGTAGAGTATGCCATAAATGATTTTGATTTTTTTTCAACATTCGGTACTTGGTGCCTTGATTTAGTTAAGTTTGTCTATAGCATGGTACTTATATATTGGCAATATGCATAAATCTTCAAAATTTCAAATATATCTAACTACCACTGTACTTTGTTAGGCTTACCCCACTTGGCGAGCCTCCTTCACCAAGAGCTGCACATGTGGCAACTGCGGTTGGAACCATGGTGGTCATTCAGGTATTTATTTTTACTACTGGTTACATTATTTGCTGACTAGGCTGGTGTCAACTTATCATTTATTATAAATCAGTTCTAGTGCCAACTATTCTGACTAAATATTTGCCCCTTTTGTCATGGGGCGGGGCATGGAGGCCCATAGGGATAGGCTCATGGTTAGGTTTAGTGAATAGTTGGCACTAATCCTAACCCTGAGCCTATCTTTTTTTTCTTGAATGCGCAGGAGGACTGCACACCTGAGCCTATCCACTAATCCGAACCCTGAGCTTGTCCCTATGGGCCTCCATGCCTTGGGCTACCGCCCCATGACACCTTTATGGTACAAAACGGTTGTCTTTTTTTTTTTGCAGTATGAATATTTGTCATAGTTCAAACTTGTCCCTTTATTGCCAATTTACCACACCAATCATATCATATGTCAAAACAAACCCAGAGAAAGTAGCCACTAGCTAGAGTTGATACACCTAGTAAACGTCTCGACCATCCGGAGAGGTGCTTGCTGTGTGATCAAGCTGCTGAATCAATCAATCATTTGCTAGTTGGATGCATCTTTGCCAAACAATTTTGGTTTGAATTATTGAAGATTGGATGCTGGCAAGGTCTCTGTCCCCAGCAGGATGAATGTTCCTTCGAGTCATGGTGGATGAGTTGCAGTTCCAGAGTGATTGAGGCGGCAAGGAAAGACTTAAACTCTTTGGTTATCTTAGGAGCTTAGATTATCTGGAAGCATAGGAACAGGTGTGTGTTTGATGGTTGCAGCCCGAGTCTGGTTGCGGCCCTTCAGGCTGCTAAGGAGGAGGCTATCCTTTGGTCTCTATCTGAGATCAAAGCTTTGTCTTTCCTTCGGATCGATGAGCTCCGGGTCTAGCTGCGTGGTAGAGTTTTAGGCCTAGCTAGTGCTGAGTTGTTTGTAGAATCCTTCTTCGATGTGTGTGTGTTTTTGTATTCTAAATTCTGGCCTCCGTGTGGAGGTTTTCTTGTACTTGGTCCATTTTGGACCTCTTTTTTCTCCTGCTTAATATTATTGATGCGCAGTTCTCCTGCGTATTCCAGAAGAAAAAAAAATTCAGTACTAGGCTGTCTTAGAGACTCTTTGGGTGGATTCAAAAGTTTCATCTCAGCATTATTCTTATATTTTAGGGTGGAATTGGTCCTGCCGGTTTATCCGCAGAGGATCTTCATGTTCTAGACCTTACACAGCAACGGCCACGATGGCACAGGTAATTAGTATTCTCGACTTGAGTTTAGAATTGCATACAATATTTGTCCATATTGTTGCTAAGGTTGCCACACGTATGCAGAGTTGTGGTTCAAGGACCTGGTCCAGGTCCACGATATGGTCATGTGATGGCCTTGGTTGGGCAGAGATTTTTGTTGAGTATTGGTGGAAATGACGGTAATGCAAAGCTCTCTTATTCATCTGTAAATTTTTAAATAGCGTTTCCCTGCACTATGGCACAGCCTGAATGGTTCCAAACTTCCAATACTGGGACCGTCTTCATGTCTTTAGGGAAGCGGCCTCTGGCGGACGTATGGGCCCTTGATACTGCAGCTAAGCCATATGAATGGAGGAAACTTGAACCAGAAGGTGAAGGACCACCTCCATGCATGTAAGTATGCCAATAGGGATGGGAACTGCTTCTTAATTGTGATTTGTCTCCATGCATGTAAGTATGCCAATAGGGATAGAAACTGCTGTTTTATTGTGATTTGTGAAGTATATTAGATTGAGCTAAGCCTAAGATTAATTTATTAGTCACTGACTTGAAACTTAAAAATATTTCCATGAGAATAAATTAAACTGCATTTACCATCTCATGCCATATTGCTGTCTAAGTTTTCTATGAGGTTATCTCCATATCTTCTATTTATTTTGTACGGCACAGAAGTAACTCACTGTGGTAGTGTAGTCCCACCATGCTGCTAATCAGTTACTAGTGATCTGACCTCATGAGTTTACATTCTTTCTGTTTTTTTTAAAAAACTGACAATAGTTTGTTTGGTAATGGGTATTATTCTGTAATTGTTCTGTGGGGTGCTATTGATTAGGTATGCCACTGCAAGTGCACGCTCTGATGGACTTCTCTTACTTTGTGGCGGGAGGGATGCAAATAGCGTGGTAAGTAATTGTTATCACTTAACTTCTCAGATAAAAAATGTTAATGGCTAATTAATTAGCATTAATATCACTGCTTCTGCAAGTAATACATTACATGCCAAGCGTCATGCTGTCCAAGAAAGGTTCCATGCATCCTTTTGTGAGAAAAATGGAGCAGTTACCATGGAAATCTCATATTAATGTATAGTACATCTGAAATCTGAAGCTGGGACTTTTTATGATATAGCAGCTACAGAAGAATTAGATACATCACAAGGAAACTGAACAAAGTTGTGGTTTGTCCATCTGACTCAGGAGAGATTAACTCGACCACGTTTGGCACACAGGCCAGGGTAGAACCTAGTGCTAGAGGCTCCCACATGAGTAGGGTTCGGGAAAGGGATAAACCAAGGCCACATTTAGCATTTTTTTGTTGATTTGGTATCAGTTCTATTTTTATTCTTATATGTGTGTACTTTTGCAAAACTTCCAGCCCTTATCAAGTGCATATGGTCTTGCAAAACATAGAGATGGGCGCTGGGAGTGGGCAATTGCCCCTGGTGTCTCTCCATCACCCAGATACCAACATGCAGCTGTAAGCTGTTGCCTATTCTGCTTAAACTTTTTTTAGGTTACTGTAAGGTCCTGTTGTAATGCTTGCTATTTGTCGCTTAGGTTTTTGTGAATGCACGTCTTCATGTGTCAGGAGGTGCTCTTGGAGGCGGGCGGATGGTGGAAGACTCCTCAAGTGTTGCAGGTTCTGGTTTTAAAATATTGAAACAACTCAAGTTCTATGTATCAAGTTGTTTAATACCTTCTGATAAGTGTTCTGTGGTGCCAATAATCCACGAGATGGGCATTGAACGATCCATGAGTTCCAAGCTCAATTAAGTTCCACATCAGTTTATTTTTATCCAAACACACAATAATGGTTCTGTTATGTGTTTATATCTATTTCTGTCTACATAAGCGCATTGCACATGTACTTCAAATCTCTAAACGCTCTAGTCATTTTCAACATTTTCATTCATAAGACCCTTGCTAATGATATCAGCATGATGTACTGTACTCTTTCCTGATACCTATGATGCTCGTGCTGATAGAAACTGGTTCATCTCCTTATTTTCCTAGCATTTGAATTGTCTTGCACGCGTGCCTTGTTTGGTATATGTATGCACATTCAATTACCCCAGTTTAACACTTATGTGGCAACCTACGGTTGATATTACCCTTTTCTTTCTAGTAAGTTTGTGTTGTTCAACTTGTTTCAGTACTGGATACTGCTGCTGGAGTCTGGTGTGACACAAAATCTGTTGTTACAACTCCTAGGACAGGAAGATTTAGTGCAGATGCAGCAGGGGGTGATGCTGCTGTTGAGCTTACACGACGGTGCAGGCATGCAGCAGCTGCTGTTAATGATCTAATATTCATTTATGGAGGTTTACGGGGTGGTAAGATAATTGGGTTAGACACATGTTTCTTTCTCAAATTTCCCCACTTCTTTTGCTTGACAGTGTTGTTCTCATTTGTCACATTTATATTTTTTTTAAACAAAGATTACCGTGAATTGCCATTGGCATTATACAGTTCAGTGTGTACCGCATGATGAGGTTTGACTTTGCAGGGCAATGGGCTATCATGGAATTGTTTGTGCTTTTGTTTAGAATCGATACATAGCATCCTTATATTGCAGCTACCTTCTGTGAGACGCCATTTATCACTTCTGATTCACTACATAAAAATGAGTAAATGAAGTGTATGATCTTGAGGGCCAAAATGACCATGTTAATAATTTATTTATCTGGATGGTTGTTCACTATTGAGTAGATACTGTGGCTGTCAGGGCCTAAGGAAGCCCACAGAGGGGCTGCGGCAGCAGCAGCAGCAGCCATGACCCTCTAAGGGGGATTAGATAAGGATAGTTAGAGATAAGATTAGAATGTTAGTTGAGATTATCTAGGAGATTAGTTGAGATTATTTAGGAAGGTTATCAGTTAGTAGTTGTTGAGAGTTTTAAGGAGAGTTTTAAGGAGATAAGAATCTCTAGCTAGATAGGGGCGGCTAGCTGGCCTATTTATCTAATCAATGGATGAGAAATAAAGGAGGCAAGAATTAGAAGGGAAAAACCCTCCTCTTGCTCGGTCGTGGGCAGAGGCCCCCGGCCGACGTTCCTGCCCATCGATACCCCTCTCCAATCCCTCACCGATCTAGCGACCATAACATCTGGTATCGGCTAGCTTGGGTTTCGATCTGATCCCATGGCTTCTGCTGCCAATTTCGCGGCGTCATCGTGGCAATCAGCGTCCCCATCTCCATGGACTGCGCCGCATGTCACCTTCGTCACGCCGTCCTGGCAACCGACGTCCCCATCTCCATGGGCTGCGCCGCATGCCACTTTCGTCACGCCATCATGGCAACCGACGTCCCTATCTCCATGGGCAGCATCGCCTGCCAATTTTGTCACCACATCCTGGACCCCGGCATGCCCATCCCCAGGGACAACGCCAAATTTTGTCACATCATCTTCGTTGACGGCGTCTCCGTCCCCATGGGCGACACCACTAGGGGCAGCCACGGCTCAACAATCACCAGCTCCATCGATGGGGGACTTGTGGACCAACATAAGGGTTGATATCGCAAAGATGCAAGCCACACTCCAGAAGGTTGAGCAAGGGCTGCTGCAAATCAAGGCATCAGTGGAACATGAGCAGCACCAGCTGGCGTTGTCCGCACGGCTCCAGACGTCGGTGGCTGTGGGCATACAAGCTGCTGCTCGTGGCTTTCTTGCACGACAGAGTGCGGGAGATGCACCGACAGATGCTCGAGACAGCCTTGGTGATGGTTGACCTTGGCACACGGGGGCGCGACCTCACCCTGTCGGACGGCCATCAACAGCGGCACCGGGCCGCTATCTCCAAGTGTGAGCATGGTATGTGTCCTGTGGGCGACGAACTTCAACTCTACGGCAGCGGCAGTAGGGAAGGCACTTCCCTCGTCATCGGCAAGGGCGCACTATTTAGCGCCACCACATTCCGCTACCGGCCGCCACGAGGGCGCCACCGCTGGTTATTGTTGCGACCTACTCCAGGTGCCCGTCCATGTGCTCCCCTTTTGTCCAGATGGCGTCCATGGGATCCAGGTGGCTGCACACGTGCAAGTCCAATGCGTGGAGGGTGTCCGCCTTATCTTATGGGGTCAAAAAAAATTCAGATTCGGAATAAAAAGTTAAGCCGAGATGTAAAAGACTTGTCTTCTAGGTGTCTGGTTTTGGGTCAAGTAGACTCGGTCTTTAAGCACTCGTCATGCTGCAGCTCGAGGACGAGCTGCTTGTCCAGGAGGGGTGTAGTGTCAAGGCCTAAGGAGGCCCACAGAGGGGCTGCGGCAGCAGCAGCCATGACCCTCTAAAGGTGATTATATAAGGATAGTTAGAGATAAGATTAGAATATTAGTTGAGATTATCTAGGAGATTAGTTGAGATTATCTAGGAAGGTTATCAGTTAGTAGTTGTTGAGAGTTTTTAGGAGAGTTTTAAGGGGATAAGAATCTCTAGCTAGATAGGGGCGGCTAGCTGGCCTATTTATGTAATCAATGGATGAGAAATAAATGAGGCAAGAATTAGAAGGGAGAAATCTTCCTTTTGCTCGGCCGTGGGCAGGGGCCCCAAGCCGACGTTCCTGCCCATCGATACCCCTCTCCAATCCCTCACCGATCTAGCGACCATAACAGTGTCATTTAGTGACCAGTACATATAATTTTTGTTAACACAAATGAATTTTTTTGCTGGTTTGGCTTGATTCATCTTGAGTTTGGCTTTGCATTCTCATAATATTATATTTATGAATACTTAAAACGATTATGGTGGAATTACTATGTTTGCCTTCACTTTAAATTCGATAAAGATACTGTTCAGCTTCTCAATTTTGGGTAGTAATGATCATGTTTATAATGCTTCTAGTATTGCATGATATGATCTGACCCTATTATTGCTTATTGGTTCCTAATTTAATGGAGTTGACATTGTAGGGGTACTTCTGGATGATCTTCTTGTGGCTGAGGATCTTGCTGCTGCTGAAACAACAAATGCTGCTAATCATGCAGCAGCAAGTGCAGCAGCCACAAACTTGCAAGTGGGACGAGCACCAGGGAAGTATGCGTACAATGACGAACGAACAAGGCAAACAACTATGGAATCAGGTCCTGATGGAACTGTAGTTCTTGGGACTCCAGTTGCACCTCCTGTTAATGGAGACATCTATACTGATATCAGTCCTGAGAATGCTGTGATGCAAGGACAGAGGTATATGCATTACTTTTTATGAATGTATACGTATTCCTGTGCTGTTTTATGAGAAAGTAAATAATATTTTTGTGATAGCTATTTAGTTCTGATGAGTTTAGAATCCTTCCCAGGAGATTAAGCAAAGGCGTGGATTACTTGGTTGAAGCATCAGCAGCAGAGGCGGAGGCAATCAGTGCTACATTAGCTGCTGTGAAGGCCAGGCAGGTTAATGGTGAGTTGGAGCAGTTGCCAGACAAGGAGCAATCTCCAGACTTTACATCAACCAGCAAACATTCAAGCCTCATCAAACCGGACAGTGCTCTTTCTAACAACATGGCAGCTCCACCTGGGGTTCGGTTGCACCATAGAGCTGTAAGTAGAATACACGGTCAGTTTTTTTATTTTACCTTTATAGCTATTTTTCACTTGACATTTTATTGTCGTGTGTCTACTTCTGCACTTGTTACTGGTGTCCTAGTAGAAGTTATTTGCACAATGACATCTCACTTTGGTTTTACCTTTTCGCCTTGCAGGTTGTGGTGGCTGCTGAAACTGGAGGTGCCCTAGGTGGCATGGTCAGGCAGCTATCAATTGACCAATTTGAAAATGAAGGGAGAAGAGTCAGCTATGGAACCCCAGAGAACGCAACTGCAGCAAGAAAGCTACTAGATAGACAAATGTCTATTAATAGTATTCCTAAAAAGGTACTTTTCATTGATCTAATATATGCTTACACAATAAAACACCAGTGCTTATTGAGGTAAATAAGAAAATGATTTTAGCTTTCAACACAATAAATGGAAGCTACCAATTACTTAACCATTTCCACCTGTTTTGTGTGTCTGCTGCTATACATATATAGGTAATTGCATCTCTGTTGAAACCTCGTGGCTGGAAGCCCCCTGTCCGGAGGCAGTTCTTCTTGGATTGCAATGAAATTGCAGATCTATGTGACAGTGCTGAGCGAATATTTTCAAGTGAACCAAGTGTTTTGCAGCTTAAAGCTCCTGTTAAGATATTTGGAGATTTACACGGACAATTTGGAGATCTGATGAGGTTATTCGATGAATATGGTGCTCCTTCGACTGCAGGTGACATTGCGTAAGTATATCTTTCCTTTGAGAATGAAAACACTACACTTACACATCCTTGATACATAATTAACTTTTTATGTATATGACACATTTATCTTGTATCACTGAGCCTACCAAAATGACTAAACTCTGGACCCATGTTACCCCTAGTCTTGACTCTAGATGGAGTTTTTCTTCTTGGGTCTTCAGCTCATTTTTATTTTTTTCTTAACATGCAGTTACATTGATTATCTATTCTTGGGGGATTATGTAGATCGGGGCCAGCATAGTTTAGAAACTATCACTCTTCTTCTTGCATTGAAGGTATCTACTGTGCACTACCTCCAAACTATGTAGACTTCTGATGAAGTACTCTAGTTAAGGTATGATATCCACATTCAAATACTGTGTATTTCAGGTTGAATATCCTCAAAATGTACATTTGATTCGAGGAAATCACGAAGCTGCAGATATCAATGCTTTGTTTGGTTTCCGAATAGAGTGTATAGAACGAATGGTAATTGCCTTTTCCGTGTACTGCATTACTTTATAGAATCACCTAGAATCTTTTGCTTATGGCGGTACTCTTTTTTAAAAAATAGGGCGAAAGAGATGGTATCTGGACATGGCATCGAATGAATAGGCTATTTAATTGGCTTCCTTTGGCTGCGCTTATAGAAAAGAAAATCATCTGTATGCACGGTGGCATCGGTCGGTCAATCAACCATGTCGAGCAAATTGAGAATCTTCAAAGGCCAATTACAATGGAAGCTGGCTCGGTTGTTCTCATGGATCTTCTATGGTTGGCATTTTCAGCGACTCCTACAGTTCACCCTTTCATAATTGGTACTCATTTCATTTCATATCTTGTTCTGACTTTTACAGGTCTGATCCAACAGAGAACGACAGTGTTGAAGGACTGAGGCCCAATGCCCGGGGTCCTGGTCTTGTTACATTTGGGGTTGGTGCTTTTGTCCATGTGTTGTATATGTCCTCTCCTTTTAGACCCTTCAGTTTCTTGTGTTCACATTTTGTTGTTACCAGCCTGATCGGGTTATGGAGTTCTGCAACAACAATGATCTTCAGTTAATTGTACGAGCACATGAGTGTGTGATGGATGGCTTTGAACGCTTTGCCCAAGGTCATCTGATCACTCTTTTCTCCGCAACAAATTATTGTGGTGAGATGTCTTGTGAAAATATGCTTTCAGTTTTTTTACACAACACACAATTTGTTGACTTGGATGCACACATAGGTACTGCAAATAATGCCGGTGCGATCTTGGTTTTGGGTAGAGATCTTGTGGTTGTGCCAAAACTAATCCATCCTTTGCCCCCTGCAATTACATCACCTGAAGCGTCGCCGGATCATATTGAGGACACATGGATGCAGGTAATTCTAATATTAATCGCAATGTAGTTCACCTCTTAGGTGCTTCAGTCCACCTCTTAATACTGTGACCTGTGCAATGAAATTCAGGAGCTAAATGCTAACAGACCACCAACTCCGACCAGAGGGCGTCCCCAAGCAGTAGCTAATGAACGGGGCTCTCTCGCCTGGATATAGTAGATTCATTACACATTGGTTGGTATGATCCATATGAAGCCTGAGTGATCAGGATCTTGTTATTTCATTTGTGTTCGGGAGAGGGGCTGGTCCACAGCCATGCGGAAACGAAAGGTTGATGTACAGGGAGCAGAGAGGACTAAAGTCGGTAGAGGTGAGCTTGATCTAGGACAGTGCTCTCCAATTCGTTCCATTGAACATCCTAAGATCCTTGGAGGCTTCACTTGTATATACTCAGCTGGGTGGATAGGTGGTGGGTGTATGGTGTGATTTTGGCATCCAATTGGAATGGCAAAGGTAATAGTGTTATTGTACTAGGAATTCTTTCCCTTTTTTTTTCTTTCTCGGGGCCTAGAATTCTCATGTTGCAAATTATTTTTGAGTTGCCACAGAGATTTGCCAGGAGGGCTCGAAGTCCTGTTGTTTTGTATAATAGTGCTCTCAGCCTCATTGTAATTTCAGACAAAATGCTGATGTGTACAATTTTGTGTTAAAGTTTGAGAATTTTTGGTGGTGGAGAATGGACGGCTTGATTTATAGTGGAGGTAAAGAGCTGTTATTTACATTTTTGATGTGCGATTTTACTGTACTAGTTGTTTGTATGTACTACTACTTTCGAATGTGTGTATTACACATAGGTGGGCGCTATTTGACATAGACGTGAGGCCTGTTTAGTCCGCTGCTTAACTTTGTCACAGTTTATCTAATTTTTTCAGCCTAAAGTTAGTTCTTTCATTTGGCCAACTAACTTTAAGCAAGTTGTGGCGTAGTTAGCTGGGAGACAAATGGGCCTGTGGTCTGGTGGTTTGTGTCTATCATGTGGTGATATCGGATTTTAAGCTGCAAAGGAAATAATGAGGCAGCAGGCTTCAACCGATTATCGATGGTAAGGCCATCCCAGCGGTGCGTGGATATGGACGTATAAATATGGGTGACCATATGCTTTAAATTTTACACGGTCATTCTTTGCTAAAAAGAAATGATCACTATGTGTCAGACTCAATAGAATTGGATCCATTCCAAATAGCGAGAATTAGGATTCTTGATCCCTCAGTCTCTCTTTCAATTCGAGGATCCGGAGAGGTGTTTTCATAGTCATCTCCGAATATTTGCCATCCTCGAATATTTTTGATTTCATTTTTCTATGATATGTCTTTCTATATGAAAATTGGTTATTTACGATGTACGATGATCCATGTTAAGCATCCATGGCTAAATGGTTAAAGCGTCCAACTCATAATTGGTAAATTTGCGGGTTCAATTCCTGCTGGATGCACGCGAATGGGAACAGTCTATTGGAATTGACTCTCTATCCATGAAATCTCATCCATCATCCATACATAACGAATTGGTATGGTATATTCATACCATAACATAAGAACAATAAGAACTCGAATTCTTAACGATTCTGGAACTCAGAGAATAGGGGGAAAAGTCAATTTATGGATGGAATCAATATACTTTTAAAGATCAAATTAGGATCGGGTTTTATTTCTATATATTTTAAACTAAAATTTATTTAGTACCCTATCATTTTGTGAAGAAGCATTTGGATTGTGTTCCATTACCACCCCTACGTATAAAACACTGTTTTTTTACTGTAGACCATTCTGTGAGTGGAGCTTGAGGTAGAAAGTGATGTACTGTTTATGGAGTGTAGTTTGAAATAGGAAGTGAAATAGAAAGGTTGTTGAAGGCCTAATGTTGCGCCACATTGATAAGTGTCAGTTCTTACCATCTTGGTTCTAGTTGGTTTTATTAATTTTTGACGATATAAGACTATCATGACTAATATATGTTTTGCAGCTATACGTTAAGCCAAGCCACAACGATAAAGGAAAATAAGCCTATAAGGTTTTTATATCCTTGTTGATGCATGTCAATGCACCGATAAACATGAATGTTTAAAAAAGTTAAAGATCAACTAGTTTTAAGTGTCAAAGATGCTAGATACTTAGATTAGTGATATAAACTTTATTTTCTTTTAGTCATACTATGAAAGGGGTATGAGATGGGTAACTTAACCCTAGTCTAGTTAGGTTTGGTTGTGTACACTTGTGAAAAATTAGTGCTAGGTAAAAACAAGAAATCCCTAGTTAGGTTTGGTAGTGTCAACTTTCCCAATTTTGAAGTCTTTGGAAAGCAAGAAATCCCTAAGCCTTTCATACCAAGCGCGTGGAGCTTGCTTAAGCCCATAGAGAGCCTTAGAGAGCTTGTACACGTGGTTAGGTCTTTTGGGATCTTCAAAACTGGGAGGTTGTTTCACATACACTAATTCACTAATCTTACCATTCAAGAAGGCGCTCTTAACATCCATTTGGTAGAGCTTGATATTATGAGCACAAGCATAGGCGAGAAGAATTCGAATGGCTTCCAATCTTGCCACGGGTGCGAATGTCTCACCAAAATCCAATCCTTCTACTTGTGTATAATCTTGTACCACTAGTCTTGCTTTGTTTCTTACCACCAAACCATCTTCATTATGCTTGTTTCAAAATACCCATTTGGTTCCAATAAAATTGTGATTCTTTGGTCTTTCAACAAGCTCCCAAACTTCATTACGAGTAAAGTTATTTAATTCCTCATGCATTGCATTCACCCAATCAACATCAAGTAGAGCTTCATCTACACGGTTAGGTTCCATACAAGATACAAAAGAGAAGTGTTCACAAAACGAAGCTATACATGATCGAGTTTGAATACCCTTACTTATATCACCCACAATTTGATTTGATGGGTGATCTTTTATGATTGAATGATGAATTCTTGAAGTAATTTGAAAATCACTAGTTGTAGCTTGAGGAGGGATTGTATGACCCGAGATATCTTGAACATGATCATCCTCAATTTCATCATTATGTTGGCTTTATTGAATTTCCTCATTTATGGTTGAAGAGGATGGAATGACAACCATACTATCATCATCGTCTTCCATTGGATTTATTTCCCCGATAGCCATAGTTTTCATAGCGTTTCTCAAATGAACTCCACCAACATCATCAAGGTTTTCTGAAAGGGAAATAGGGTCAAACCTTTTCCTAAATGATTTTGGTGGTTGAATTGCCTAACACAAACAATTGGACTAACTAGTTTGCTCTAGATTATATGTTCTATGGTGCCAAAGGTTCAACACAAACCAATAAAAAGAACAAGTTAGGGTTCAAAAAGAAAGGAGCAAAAGAAACCGAAGACTGCCCTGGTCTGGCGCGCCGGACTGTCCGGTGTGCCACCGGACAGTGTCCGGTGCACCATGGACCGTACACTCCAAACTCCTCAGCTTCGGGTTTCTGGGGAGCCACTCCGCTATAATTCACTGGACTGTCCGGTGTAACAACAGACTGTCTGGTGTGCCATGCGGAGCAACGACTATTGCGCCAACAGTCGTCTGCAAAAGGTGAACAGTGCGTGAACAGTGCGCGGATAGTTTGCGCAAAGTCAAAGCAGCGCCAGAAAGCGCACCGGACTGTCCGGTGCCCCAAGATGTCAGAACTCCAACGGTCGAAACCGACATAACCCTAACGGTTGGGTGAGATGGCTGGCACACCGGACAGTGTCCGGTGGCGCACCGGACTGTCTGGTACGCCCTTCGACAGCAGCCCTCCACAACGGTTGGTTTGGTGGTTGGGGCTATAAATACCCCCAACCACCACCATTCAAGGCATCCAAGTTTCCAGCAATTTGCATTCAATACAAGTGAAAGGGAAATATGGTCAAACCTTTTCCTAAATGATTTTGGTGGTTGAATTGCCCAACACAAATAATTGGACTAACTAGTTTGCTCTAGAATATATGTTTCACAGGTGCCAAAGGTTCACAACAAACCAATACAAAGTTAAGAGAAAGGGTTCAAATTAAAGGAGCAAAGACAACCGAAGGCTGCTCTGGTCTGGCGCACCGGACTGTCCGGTGCGTCACCGGACACTGTCCGGTGCACCAGGGAGAATCAACTCAAACTCCTTAGCTTCGGGTTTCTGGAAATGCCACTCCGCTATAATTCACCGGACTGTTCGGTGTGCCATGCGGAGTAACGGCTACAGCACCAACGGTCGTCTGCAAAAGTGAACAGTGAACGCTATAGTGCGCGGACAGTTCGCGCAGAGGCAGAGCAGATGCCAGAAGGCGCACCAGACAGTGAAAGTGACTGTCCGGTGCACCACCGGACTGTCCGGTGGCCCAGATTGTCAGAGCTCCAACGGTCGAACCCTAATGGTTGGGTGACGTGGCTGGCGCACCGGACAGTGTTCGGTGGCGCACCGGACTGTCCGGTGCGTCCATCGACAGACAACCTCCCCAACGGCCATTTTGGTGGGTGGGGCTATAAATACCCCCAATCACCACACTTCAAGGCATCCAAGTTTTCAGCCATTGCATTCAATACAAGAGCTCTAGACTTCACTCCAAGACACAAACAAGAGATCAAATCCTCTCCCAAGTCCAAGATCACTCCAAACATTTAGTGACTAGTGAGAGAGAGAGATATTTGTGTTCATTTGAGTTCTTGTCGCTTGGATCGCTTTTCTTCTTCCCCATTCTTGTTCTCAACACCTTTGTAATCAAAGCAAGAGACACCAAGTTGTGGTGGTCCTTGTGGGGACTAAGTGTCCCAATCGATTGAGGAGAAAAGCTCATTCAGTCTAGGTGACCGTTTGAGAGAGGGAAAGGGTTGAAAGAGACCCGGTCTTTGTGACCACCTCAACGGGGAGTAGGTTTGCAAGAACCGAACCTGGGTAAAATAAATCACCGTGTCACTCTCTTCATTTGCTTGTTATTTGTTTTCGCCCTCTCTTTCGGACTCAATTTTATTTCTAACGCTAACCCCGGCTTGTAGTGTGTGCTTAAGTTTATAATTTTTAGATTCCGCCTATTCACCCCCCTCTAGGTGACTTTCAATTAGTATCAAAGCCCGATACTTCATTAGAGCCTAACCACTCGAAGTGATGTCGGGAGATCACGCCAAGAAGGAGGTCATGACCGGCGAGAAGCCCGCTACAAGCCACGGGAAGGCTCCATCAAGGGAGTCCGGCACCAAGCACAAGGAGGAATCCCCTCCACGCGTCAAGTCGCATTGGAGTGGCGACAAGAAGAAGATGAAGAAAGTGCTCTACTACGAGATCGACTCTTCGTCGCCATCCACCTCTGGCTCTGACGCACCGTCCGTAACTTCTAAGCGCCATGAGCGCAAGAAGTTTAGTAAGATCCCCCTACGCTATCCTCGCATTTCCAAACGTACTCCTTTACTTTCTGTCCCATTAGGCAAACCACCCGTTTTTGATGGTGAAGATTATTGTATGTGGAGTGATAAAATGAGGCACCATCTAACCTCACTCCACACTAGCATTTGGGATGTTGTTGAGTTTGGAGCACAGGTACCATCCGTAGGGGATGAAGACTATGATTCGGACGAGGTTGCCCAAATCCGGCACTTCAACTCCCAAGCCACTACTATACTCCTCGCCTCTCTAAGTCGAGAGGAGTATAATAAGGTGCAAGGGTTAAAGAGTGCCAAAGAGATTTGGGATGTACTCAAGACCGCACACGAGGGAGATGAGGTGACCAAGATCACCAAGCGGGAAACGATCGAGGGGGAGCTCAGTCGATTCATGCTCAACCAAGGGGAGGAGCCACAAGCCATGTACAACCGGCTCAAGACCTTGGTGAACCAAGTGCGCAACCTCGGGAGCACAAAATGGGATGACCATGAAATGATCAAGGTTATTCTAAGATCACTTGTTTTTCTTAATCCTACACAAGTGAAAGCATCTAAGCCCCTGGTTGGTTTTAGTGATTAATGACAATGTATTGTTATATGTGACTAACGTATGTTTTGCAGAGACAAATGGTAAGTTAGGTCGCATTACAGGTAGAAGTACTACAACGGTGAAAACAATCCCGGAGATAATAACTCGAAGCGACGGCTAAAGCGATTGAACACAAAGTGAAGGTCTATGTAGTCCGAGTGTCAAGGAGTTGCAGACACTCATGATTTAGTTAGGTCTTTTATTTTGTTTTAGCCGTACTATAAAGAGGGGTTGTCGATGAGTAGTTTGAACAAGAGAGTTCTAGTGTAGCGTTGGTGCATATTCACACTCACATATAGTGCTAGGTGACACTCTAGAACATACTCACAAGTTAGAACAAAAACCGATTTGAAAATCAGCATAAAACAGAAAATAGTGTTTCTGGCCTTGGGGCACCGGACTGTTCGGTGTGCACTGGACTGTCCGGTGCGCCCTCTGCCAGGTGGGGCCAGGATGGCCCGGGGAAGGGTTTTCCCCTAGCAGAAACCCGAGAGCGCAAAGGTTCATAATTGAATTTTAGTGGCGCACCAGACACTGCACCGGACTGTCCGGTGTGCACCGAACAGTGGTTGTTCACTGTCCGGTGTGCCATCAGCCCAATGGCTAGCTGTCAGAACTAGTCGTTGGAGTCGAACGTTGGCGCACCGGTGGCGCATCGGACTGTCCGGTGCGCCCATGCACAGAACACTGCTTGCAACGGCTAGTTGGTGGGTGAGGGCTATTTATACCCCTCCACCCACCATATTCAATGTCTTGCTGCCCACATTAGTTCCTGCACATTGGAAGAGCATTGCAAGCACCAAAAGCCTAGTGAGGAGATTAGAGAATCTTAATCCCGCATTTGGACCTCATTAGCGCTAGCGAGAGCCACCTAGAGCACACACCACTTGAATTAGGCTTCTCTTGGTCAAGCGAAAGTCTACAGCTTGTTACTCTTGGTGATCGGCATCACCTAGATGGCTTGGTGGTGTTGGGAGCTTGGTGATCACCGTGGAGATCTTGTTGGTGACCCGACTCAAGTTTGTAAGCGGTCGTGAGGGATCCACCGCGCCGGAGTGGCAAAGGATCATCTCGTAGTGAGCAATTGGTTCTTGCGAGGACCAAGGGGGAGCGATACCCTTGCACGGGTGCTCCAACAAGGACTAGTGGAGAGTGCCGACTCTTCGATACCTCGGGAAAAATTGGAGGAGTCTTCTAAACCTTGCTTTACATTCCGCACTTAATTCAAGCATTTTACATTGTGTATTTGTTTTGCAAGTATTTGAAGTATTGCCTTAGCATTGTTGTATTTCTAGTATTATTCTCTTAGTGCTAGTTGTTGGGGTGAAGTTGGGCTCTTGCTTAGGTTTTAATTAGTGTTGATTTTTAGAAAAGCCCAATTCACCCCCCTCTTGGGCATCATGATCCTTTCAATTGGTATCAGAGCCTTGTTGCTCTTAGATTAGCTTAACCGCTAGAGTAACGATGTCCGGTGGGGATGGACCTCCTCCTGTTTTTGATGGTGACGATTTTCCATATTGGAAAATTCGTATGGAAGCATATTTAGAGGCTATAGACATTGGTGTCTACAAAGCCGCCACACAAGGATTCCCCCAACCTAGAGATCCCACAAATCTTGTAGGTGATGAGTTTAATTATGAGAAATGGAATGCCAAGGCCAAAAACACTGTTGGGGCCATGCTTCGTTGCGCCGAAGGTCTTACACGAAGAAGCAGCTTCGGCCGAAGTTGTCCCCAGGGGATGGCCGAAGGTTCCTTTTTATGGAGCTTCGGCGTTACAAACCGACATAGAGATAGAATGGCCTTTTTATCCATAGAGGTCTAAGTTAATGTTGTAAACTTTTGTAAGGGGCATAATTGTAATTCGTCACAGGCTGCGTCCTGTGTCTATAAATAGATGAACAGTACCCCTGTACTGTTCACGCGAACCTGCCATTTGCTTTCGCATCACACCTGTACCTTTGTTTTCCTCAGGACCGAAGGTACATTTGTAATTTGAAGTCATTTATATTCATTTATTCATGATAATAAAAATGAAAATAATTCCATGATTATATTTAAATGTTTATCTCATACTTCATGATTTATATGATATGAATGCTTCGTCCCTTGCTATTATGCTCACGAAGGTACGTCCTTCGTAACCTTCGTCCGAAATTCCTTATATCCTGAAGGGATATAATGTTTTGGAGGACGAAGGACCTTAACACCTAACATTTTCTATGTTGCCTTGTTCTTAATTCTTAGCATTTGAGAACAAGCCCCCAACATTGGCGCCCACCTCCGGTGAACTCACTTCCACTTTTCTGAGCTGATGGCTTCGTTCAACAATCAAGCTGGAGCTGCTTCGGCTTCGAAGCTGGTGCTCCCGATAACAGGCGGTTCTTGCTCAGAGCCGGCTAACAAGAAGCAGAAGAAGGAGGCTCAGAGAAGGGTGCAGCATGTTGGAGTGCAGGGACCCTTCATCAAGTCAAAATGGTCCCACATTCCAATTACTTTCTCTCAGGAAGACCTTCAGCTTAAGGATTATCCTCACAATGATGCCATGGTTATCTCTTGCGTGATCAAAGGATTTCTGGTCCACAATGTCCTAGTTGATACAGGCAGTGCAGCTGATATTATATTTGCTAAAGCCTTCAGACAAATGCAAGAGCCCGAAGACAAGATTCATGATGCTACGCACCCTCTTTGTGGCTTCGGAGGGCGGCAGATTGTAGCACTTGGGAAGATTACCATGCCGGTAACCTTCGGATTTGTTAACAACACAAGGACTGAGCAAATTGTGTTTGATATTGTTGACATGGAGTATCCTTACAATGCTATCATTGGCCGTGGTACTCTTAATGCCTTCGAAGCAATTCTTCACCCAGCTTATCTCTGCATGAAGATACCTTCGGACCAGGGGCCTATTGCTATTCATGGAAGCCAGGAAGCTGCTAGAAGGGCCGAAGGAAGCTGGACTGACTCCAAAGCAATCCACAACATAGATGGAGCTGAAGCTTGCGAACAGTACAAATTCAGAAGGGAGAAAGCAGCTTCAGCAGATCAGCCGAAGCCTATGCTATTGTGTGAGGACATAGCAGAGCAGAAGGTGCTGTTGGGCTCGCAATTATCTGAAGACCAGGAGAAAACCTTGATAAGGTTTTTATTCAACAACAAAGATGTTTTTGCATGGTCAGCTAATGATCTCTGTGGAGTAAATCGGGATGTTATTGAACATTCGCTCAATGTCGACCCATCCTTCAGACGCCGAAAGCAGAGGCTTCGGAAGATGTCAGATGACAAGGCCGAAGGGGCTCGCAATGAAGTAAAAAGACTCCTCAGTGCAGGAGTTATCAGAGAAGTAAAGTATCCAGAGTGGCTAGCTAACACTGTTATGGTGAAGAAGGCCAATGGCAAGTGGAGAATGTGTATCGATTTCACAGATCTCAACAAGGCTTGTCCGAAGGATGAATTCCCGCTGCCAAGGATAGACTCTTTAGTCGATGCAGCAGCTTCTTCAGAGCTCATGAGTCTCCTGGACTGCTACTCAGGCTATCATCAAATTTGGATGAAGAAGGAAGATGAGCCGAAGACTAGCTTCATAACCCCAAGTGGCACATATTGCTATCTTCGGATGCCTGAGGGGCTCAAAAATGCTGGAGGAAGCTTCAGCAGAATGACAGCGAAGGTCCTCCAGTCTCAGATAGGCAGAAATGTGTTGACTTATGTCGATGACATCATTGTAAAAAGCACGAAGCAGGAAAATCATATTGCTGATCTGCAGGAGACCTTCGCCAGTTTCAGACAAGCTGGTCTGAAGCTGAATCCAGAAAAATGTGTCTTCGGAGTAAAGAAGGGGAAATTTCTTGGATGCTTGGTTTCAACAAAGGGAATCGAAGCTAATCCAAATAAAATCGAAGCTATACTTCGAATGGAGCCACCAACCACAAGAAAGGGGGCCCAAAGATTGACAGGAAGGCTGGCATCTCTCAACAGATTTATATCCAGATCAGCAGAAAGAAATCTACCATTCTTCGAGGTGCTGAAGTCAGCTGAAGTCTTTCAATGGGGCCCAAGTCAACAAAAAGCCTTCGAAGAGCTGAAGCAATACTTAATAGATCTAACAACATTAACTCCACCAACGCCAGGGGCTCCTCTGTTGTTATATGTGGCAGCTTCGCACTCAGCAGTAAGTGCGGCACTTGTCCAGGAGAAGTTTGATGGTCAAGTCAAGAAGCAGGTCCCAGTATATTTCGTATCTGAAGTCCTTAGTATATCAAAGAAAAATTATACAGAGCTGGAGAAGGTATTATATGCCGTTTTAATGGCATCTAGAAAGCTTCGGCATTATTTTCAGGCATACAATATTATTGTTCCTTCTTCGCAGCCGTTGAAGGATATCATGAGAAATAGAGAAGCTACTGGACGGATTGGAAAATGGGCTGCAGAGCTCAATGAATTTTACATTGATTATGTGCATAGATCCTCGATCCAGTCTCAAGCATTGGCAGATTTCATTGCCGACTGGACGCCAGGGGCTCAGGATGAAGAAGCAAATAAAGATGCCGAAGTGTGGACAGTGTTTTGTGATGGCTCTTGGGGAACCTTCGGAGCAGGTGCAGCTGCTGTGTTGGTCTCACCATCCAAGGTTAAAACTTGTTATGCAGCAAGACTTGACTTCAGCTGTACAAACAATATTACTGAGTACGAAGCCCTGCTCCTGGGCCTTCGGAAATTAAAGGCAATGGGAATCAGAAGGGCGATTCTTAAAACTGATTCCCAGGTTGTTTCGGGTCATATTGACAAAAGTTGCAAGGCTAAAGATCCGAAGCTTGAAAAATATCTAGACACGGTCCGAAGGATCGAAGCCTCCTTCGAAGGATTTTCTGTCAAGAATATCCCTCGAGGACAAAATGAGCATGCTGATTTGCTAGCCAAGTCTGCAGCACAGGGGCTGCCGTTACCTTCGGATGTGTTCTTCGAAACAATAAAGGCACCTTCAGTGGAGCTCCTTGAAAGAGCAGTCCTCAACATATCTCCTGTTTACAGCGAAGATTGGAGAACTGAAATAATCTCTTACCTTCAGGGTAAGTTCTTTTCAGATGACGAAGCTTACAATAAAAGAATAGAGGCAAGAGCTCGTCCGTATGTCATAATAGAAGGGGAATTATACAAACATGGAGTTTGCGCTCCACTGCTCAAGTGCTTATCTAGAACCGAAGGTATAGAATTGATGAAAGAAATACATGCAGGCCTGTGTGGATCCCACATCGGATCCAGGCCGTTACTTGGAAAAGTGTTCCGCCAAGGATTTTATTGGCCGAAGGCAGCTTCGGATGCAGCGGAGTTAGTTCAAAAGTGCGAAGGTTGTCAAAAATGTGCAAGAGATCAAAAGCAACCTTCGTCTTTGACACAGCTGATACAACCCATCTGGCCATTGCAAAGGTGGGGCCTTGACTTGTTGGGTCCATTACCACCGGCCCAAGGGAATCTAAAATATGTTATAGTAGCTGTGGAGTATTTTTCCAAGTGGATTGAGGCGAAGCCATTAGCCACAATAACTTCGGCCACTGTCCAAAAGTTTTTCTGGCAGAATATTGTCTGTCGTTTCGGGGTACCGAAGGCCATCACTGTAGATAATGGAACACAGTTCGACTCCGAAGCTTTCAGAAATTTCTGTGATCAAATTGGAACGAAGATCCATTTTGCATCAGTCAGGCATCCGGAGTCGAATGGGCTCGTTGAAAGGGCCAACGGCATTATAATGACAGGAATAATGAAGTTAATCTTCAATCAACCCAGGGGAAAGTGGCCAGATCAGTTGACCAAAGTGGTGTGGAGCCACAATACAACAACATCAAGGTCTACAGGCTTTACCCCATTCAAGTTATTATTCGGTGACGAAGCAATAACTCCGGAAGAAGCTAAAGCTGGGTCGATAAGAGTGGTAGCTTCGGCAGAATCAGGTACCGAAGATGCTTGTCTTGTGGAAAAAGATGCCTTAGAAGGGATCAGGCTTCAAGCCGTGGAGAATATCAATAAATACCAGGCTGAAACAGTCAAATGGCGAGATAGAAAGGTCCGGCTAAAAAATATTGAGCCGGGACACTTGGTGCTTCGGAGAGTGGCCAACCCAGACACAGTGGGCAAGTTACAATTAAAATGGGAAGGGCCTTTCTTAGTAGCATCCTCGTCAAGGCCTGGTTCGTACAGATTGAAGGATATGGACGGCAACGAAATTCCAAGATCTTGGAACGCAGACGAGCTTCGGCGATATTATGTATAACTTGATGTAACTTTTTATGTTTTTTCTTTTCTTTTTCATGGCACCCTTTTCCTTTCTAAAGGGGGAGAAAGGTTTTTAATGGGGCCATCATATGTAATTTCCTTTTTAGTTTTATAAGAGCAAAATCCCCAAAGAATGTAAATGTAAAAGCTGAGAACGCACCATCGAGTGCCGAAACTGAAAAAGAGAAGAAGCTCCAAAGACGTCCCTAAGGGGATGCAGAGCTCACAGCGACAAGTCAACGCTGATTCCGCCGAAAGTAAAAGGCGAAGAAGCTCCAAAGACGTTCCTAAGGGAATGCAGAGCTTATACCGCCTAAGTAAAAGGCGAAGAAGCTCCAAAGACGTTCCTAAGGGAATGCAGAGCTTATACCGCCTAAGTAAAAGGCGAAGAAGCTCCAAAGTCGTTCCTAAGGGAATGCAGAGCTGATGTGTGGTTGTTTCTAAGGAAATAATGGCTGAGAGTGTGGCTTCGGACATATGCTTTGGACATTCATTCGCACATTACATTACATCATAGCATTTGCATTCATAAGCATTCATTCATAGCATTTGTGTTCCTAAGTGGTTGCTTCGGCAAAAAGAAGAAGTGGTCTTTTATGCTTCGTTATGTACAAAAAAGAAAAGCTTCGGCAAAAAGAAGAAGTGGTCTTTTATGCTTCGTTTTGTACAAAAAAGAAAAGCCCCGGCAAAAAGAACTGGTCTTTTATGCTTCGTTGTGTACGAAAAGAAGGGAAGGTGTTTTTTCGCCTTCGGCTCAAAATACTAATTTCGTCCACATCAAAGCGCCTCAATAGAAAGGGTAAGAATATATTGCAAGGTATGTACAAAGTTCCTTGAGAACAGTTTAATTGTATTTACAAAAAGTCGTTACAAATTCTCCTGAGTTTTTTCTAGTCTACTCCTACTAATCTTCGTCAGGTTTCCACTTCGGCGGCGTATTCTTTAACTATCACCTTCAGCTTCGTCATCCTACATGAATCAAGGTATCGCGAGTAAAAATCAAGTGCAAAGGAGAAGGTAAGTACGAAGTATCATTTCTTACTGGTTCAAGATGACTTCGAGCTTCGTCTCCAGCCTTCTCCCGCCCGCCTTTTGTCCATATCATTTTTATAAATCTATTTGAGATGCTTCGGGCGAGGTCAGGAATATCGTCCAGGATTGATGGAGACAGGGTGAAGTTGGGCCTGTTGACGATTTTTCCATGCTCGCAGCCGGCCTTCAGGAACGCTGCAGCGGTACCCCGAGAAGCTACCCAGGCACAGAAGTCACCGTGCCCGGCTATAACTTCGTCAAGTTCTTCAATTTCAGCTTCAATATGATCGAAGGCTTTTGGTAAATTTTCAGCTGAAGGGTTAAACTTCCCGCTGCTGGCTCCAACTGAGTGAAAGATCTTCTTTAATTGTTGGATACAGCTGGTACTAAATTTCAAACATTTATCCTGAAGGCTTGTTAATGATTTCTTCAAGTTTGAGTTGGTCTGGACTTCGGCTTCAAGTTTCGAATTCAGCTCTAGCTTCTCCTGTTCAAATTGTTTTGATTGATCGATAAGCTTCGAATTCAATTCTGATACTTTAGCTTCAGTCTCTGCCAGCAAGCCTTCGGTTGATTGGAGCTCGAAGTCTTTCTTTTCAATGATAGCTGATTGTTCTTTTATCTTGCTCTCTAAATTTTCAATTATAGCTTCGTGTTTTTTGTCCTCCAAATCTTGCTGCATCTTCAGAGCTTTGCTCAGAAGCATGCTCTGCAAATAAACAACCTTTGTTAGGAATATTTCCATTTATAAAAACAATAGAAGTCAGAGAAAAGTTGTTTACCTTGAAATTGGAATAAAATAAGCTGCCGACGATATGTTGTCGTCGGTAGCGGCTGATGTCTGTCTCTAGCTTCGGAAAACCGATACTCTTTGATAGAGTACCGATGACCTTAGCCCCAGCCTGATCACGAATGCAGCCCAATTTTTCATCATCAATGCCTCCAAATAGAAGAGCTCCTGGCTTGTATCCGCAAGATTTGGCATATTCCTTGAGCTCTTCTATTTCGGCCTTCGACAGTTTTTGCCTGAAAGGGAATTAGGCTTACACCTAGTTCCTAAATAATTTTGGTGGTTGAATTGCCCAACACAAACATTGGACTAACTAGTTTACTCTAGTGCATAAGTTATACAGGTGCAAAAGGTTCACATTTAGCCAATAAAAAGACCAAGTGTTGGATTCAACAAAGGAGCAACGAGGCAACCGAGGGCACCTCTGTTTGGAGGCACCGGACTGTCCGGTGTGCACCGGACAATGTCCGGTGCGCCCAGAGGACTTCAACTTCAACTCTTCGCTCTCGGGAATTCTCGGAAGCCGGCGCGCTATAATTCACCGGACTGTCCGGTGTGCACCGGACATGTCCGGTGCTCCAAGGAAGCGTGGTCTCCGGAACTCGCCAGCCTCGGGTTCGCGCGGCAGCCGCTCCGCTAAAATTCACCGGACTGTCCGGTGTACACCGGACTGTCCGGTGTGCCAGTGGAGCAACGGCTCTCTGCGGCGCCAACGGCTCCCTGCGGAGCATTTATTGCGCACGCAGCGCGCGCAGATGTCAGGCACGCCCATACCGGTGCACCGGACATTAAACAGTACCTGTCCGGTGTGCACCGGACACCCAGGAGGGCCCAGATGTCAGAAGCTCCAACGGTCAGAATCCAACGGCAATGGTGACGTGGCAGGGGCACCGGACTGTCCGGTGTGCACCGGACTGTCCGGTGCGCCATCGAACAGACAGCTTCCAGCAACGGTCACTTTTGGTGGTTGGGGCTATAAATACCCCAACCACCCCACATTCATTGCCATCCAAGTTTTCCACTTCTCAACTACTACAAGAGCTCTAGCATTCAATTCTAGACACACCAAATAGATCAAATCCTCTCCAAATTCCACACAACACCATAGTGACTAGAGAGAGTGATTTGCTTGTGTTCTTTCGAGCTCTGGCGCTTGGATCGCATTCTTTTCTTTCTCACTTGTTCTTGTGATCAATCTCAATTGTAACCAAGGCAAGAGGCACCAATTGTGTGGTGGCCCTTGCAGGGAAGTTTTGTTCCCGTTTGATTGAGAAGAAGAGAAAGCTCACTCGATCCAAGGGATCGTTTGAGAGAGGGAAGGGTTGAAAGAGACCCGGCCTTTGTGGCCTCCTCAACGGGGAGTAGGTTTGCGAGAACCGAACCTCGGTAAAACAAATCCGCGTGTCACACTCTTATTTGCTTGCGATTTGTTTTGCGCTCTCTCTCGCGGACTCGTTTCTTCATTACTAACGCTAACCCGGCTTGTAGTTGTGTTTATTTTGAGATTTTCAGTTTCGCCCTATTCACCCCCCCCTCTAGGCGACTATCAATTGGTATCAGAGCCCGGTGCTTCATTAGAGCCTAACCGCTCGAAGTGATGTCGGGAGATCACGCCAAGAAGGAGATGGAGACCGGCGACAAGCCCACTACAAGCCAAGGGAGCACTTCATCGGAAGAGTCCCGCACCAAGAGAAGGGAGAAGAAGAAGAACTCCTCCAAGCGGAAGGAGAAAAGATCTTCCTCTTCTCACCACAAGGAGAAGAAGGAAAAATCTTCTTCTCACAAGCCGCATCGGAGTGGGGACAAGCACAAGAGGATGAGGAAAGTGGTCTACTACAAGACCGACACTTCATCGACATCTACCTCCGGCTCCGACGCGGCGTCCGTCACTTCTAAACGCCAAGAGCGTAAGAAGTATAGTAAGATTCCCCTACGCTACCCTCGCATTCCTAGACATACACCTTTACTTTCCGTCCCATTAGGCAAACCACCAACTTTTAATGGTGAAGATTATGCTATGTGGAGTAATTTGATGCGATTTCATCTAACCTCTCTCCACAAAAGATTATGGGATGTTGTTGAGTATGGTGTACAGGTACCATCCGTAGGGGATGAGGACTATGACACGAACGAAGTGGCCCAAATCGAGCACTTCAACTCCCAAGCCGCAACCATCCTCCTTGCCTCTTTAAGCAAGGAGGAATACAACAAAGTACAAGGGTTGAAGAACGCCAAGGAGATTTGGGACCTACTCAAGACGGCGCACGAAGGTGATGAACTCACCAAGATCACCAAGCGGGAAACGATCGAGGGGGAGCTCGGTCGCTTCCGTCTTCGCCAAGGGGAGGAGCCACAAGACATGTACAACCGGCTCAAAACCTTGGTGAACCAAGTGCGCAACCTCGGGAGCGCAAAATGGGATGACCACGAGGTGGTTAAGGTTATTTTAAGAGCACTTATTTTCCTTAACCCTACTCAAGTACAATTAATTCGTGGTAATCCTAGATATCCACTAATGACCCCCGAGGAAGTTATCGGGAATTTTGTAAGCTTTGAATGCATGATTAAGGGCTCCAAGAAGATCAACGAGCTTGATGAACCTTCCACATCCGAGGCGCAACCGGTGGCCTTCAAGGCCACGGAGGAGAAGAAGGAGGAGTCTACACCAAGTAGACAACCGATCGACGCCTCCAAGCTCGACAATGAGGAGATGGCCCTAATCATCAAAAGCTTTCGGCAAATCCTCAAGCAACGGAAAGGGAAGGATTACAAATCCCGTTCCAAGAAGGTTTGCTACAAGTGTGGTAAGCCCGGTCATTTTATTGCAAAATGTCCTATGTCTAGTGATAGTGACAGGGGCGACGACAAGAAGGGCAAGAGGAAGGAGAAGAAGAGATACTACAAGAAGAAGGGCGGCGATGCCCATGTTTGTCGGGAGTGGGACTCCGACGAAAGCTCAAGCGACTCCTCTGACGACGAGGACGCCGCCAACATCGCCGTCACCAAGGGCCTCCTCTTCCCCAACGTCGGCCACAAGTGTCTCATGGCCAAGGACGGCAAAAAGAAGGTAAAATCAAAGTCCTCCACTAAATATGAAACATCTAGTGATGAGGATGATGATAAAAATGAGGAAGATAATTTGCGCATTCTTTTTGCTAACCTCAACATGCAACAAAAGGAAAAATTAAATGAATTGATTAGTGCTATACATGAGAAGGATGATCTCTTGGATTCTCAAGAGGACTTCCTTATTAAAGAAAATAAGAAGCATGTTAAGGTTAAAAATGCTTATGCTCTAGCAATAGAAAAATGTGAAAAATTGTCTAGTGAGCTAAGTATTTGCCATGAGACTATAGACAACCTTAGAAATGAAAATGCTAATTTGATAGCTAAGGTTGATTCTCATGTTTGCATTGATCCTAGAAATGATAATGTTGATTTGCTTACTAGGATTGATGAGTTGAATATTTCTATCACTAGCCTTAGAAATGAGAATGAGAAACTAATTGCTAAGGCTAAGGATTTTGATGTTTGCAATGCTACTATTTCCGACCTTAGAACTAAAAATGATATGTTGCATGCTAAGGTTGTTGAACTTAAATCTTGCAAACCCTCTACATCTAACGTTGAGCATGTTTCCATTTGTACTAGATGTAGGGATGTTAATGTTGATGCTATCCATGATCACCTAGCCTTAATTAAAAAACAAAATGATCACATAGCACAACTTAATGCTAAGATTAGAGAGCATGACTTAGAAAATGAAAAATTTAAACTTGCTAGAAGCATGCTCTATAATGGGAGACGCCCTGGCATTAAGGATGGCATTGGCTTCCAAAAGGAAGGCAATGTCAAAATTAATGCCCCTCCTAAGAACCTATCTAATTTTGTTAAGGGCAAGGCTCCCATGCCTCAGGATAACGAGGGTTACATTTTGTACCCTGCCGGCTATCCTGAGAGCAAGATTAGGAAAATTCATTCTAGGAAGTCTCACTCTGGCCCTAATCATGCTTTTATGTATAAGGGTGAGACATCTAGATCTAGGCAACCAACCCATGCCAAGTTGCCTAGAAAGAAAACTACTAATGCATCAAATGATCATAGCATTTCATTTAAAACTTTTGATGCATCTTATGCTTTGACTAACAAATCCGGCAAGGTAGTTGCCAAGATTGTTGGGGGCAAACACAAGGGCTCCAAGACTTGTGTTTGGGTACCCAAAGTTCTTATATCTAATGCCAAAGGACCCAAAACCGTTTGGGTACCTAAAACAAAGAACTAAACTTGTTTTGTAGGTTTATGCATCCGGGGGCTCAAGTTGGATACTCGATAGCGGGTGCACAAACCACATGACAGGGGAGAAAAAGATGTTCTCCTCATATGAGAAAAACCAAGATCCCCAACGAGCTATCACATTCGGGGATGGAAATCAAGGTTTGGTCAAAGGTTTGGGTAAAATTGCTATATCTCCTGACCATACTATTTCTAATGTTTTTCTTGTAGATTCTTTAGATTACAATTTGCTTTCCGTATCCCAATTATGTCAAATGGGCTACAACTGTCTTTTTACTGATACTGGTGTTACTGTCTTTAGAAGAAGTGATGATTCAATAGCATTCAAGGGAGTGTTAGAGGGTCAGCTATACTTGGTAGATTTTGATAGAGCTGAACTCGACACTTGCTTGATTGCTAAGACTAACTTGGGTTGGCTTTGGCACCGCCGACTAGCCCATGTTGGAATGAAGAATCTTCACAAGCTTCTAAAGGGAGAACACATTTTAGGACTAACCGATGTTCATTTTGAGAAAGACAGGATTTGTAGCGCATGCCAAGCCGGGAAGCAAGTTGGCGTTCATCATCCACACAAAAACATCATGACTACCGATAGGCCATTGGAACTCCTACACATGGATTTGTTCGGCCCGATCGCTTACATAAGCATCGGCGGTAGTAAGTATTGTCTTGTAATTGTGGATGATTATTCTCGCTTCACTTGGGTATTCTTTTTCCAGGAAAAATCACAAACCCAAGAGATCTTAAAAGGATTCTTGAGACGAGCTCAAAATGAGTTCGGCTTAAGGATCAAGAAAATTAGAAGCGACAATGGGACGGAGTTCAAGAACTCTCAAATTGAAGGCTTTCTTGAGGAGGAGGGCATCAAGCATGAGTTCTCTTCTCCCTACACTCCACAACAAAACGGTGTAGTGGAGAGGAAGAATCGAACTCTATTGGACATGGCAAGAACCATGCTTGATGAGTACAAGACACCGGATCGGTTTTGGGCCGAAGCAGTCAACACCGCCTGCTACGCCATCAACCGGTTATATCTTCATCGAATCCTCAAGAAGACATCTTATGAACTCCTAACCGGTAAAAAGCCCAATATTTCATATTTTAGAGTTTTTAGTAGCAAATGCTTTATTCTTGTCAAAAGAGGTAGAAAATCTAAATTTGCTCCTAAAACTGTAGAAGGCTTTTTACTAGGATATGACTCAAACACAAGGGCATATAGAGTCTTTAACAAGTCCTCAGGACTTGTTGAAGTTTCTTGTGACATTGTGTTTGATGAGACTAACGGCTCTCAAGTAGAGCAAGTTGATCTTGATGAGATAGGTGAAGAACAGGCTCCATGCATAGCGCTAAGGAACATGTCCATTGGGGATGTGTGTCCTAAGGAATCCGAAGAGCCTTCAAATGCACAAGATCAACCATCCTCCTCCACGCAAGTATCTCCACCAACTCAAGTTGAGGATGAGGCTCAAGATGTTGAACAAGAAGATCAAGAAGATGAGCCACCTCAAAATGACGGCGACGATCAAGGGGGAGATGCAAATAATGAAGATAAGGAGGATGAACAACCCAGGCCGCCACACCCAAGAGTCCACCAAGCAATACAACGAGATCACCCCGTCGACACCATCCTCGGCGACATTCATAAGGGGGTAACTACTCGATCTCGTGTTGCGCATTTTTGTGAACATTACTCGTTTGTTTCCTCTATTGAGCCACACAGGGTAGAGGAAGCACTTCAAGATTCGGATTGGGTGATGGCGATGCAAGAGGAGCTCAACAATTTCACGAGGAACGAGGTATGGCACTTAGTTCCACGTCCTAACCAAAATGTTGTAGGAACCAAGTGGGTTTTCCGCAACAAGCAAGACGAGCATGGTGTGGTGACTAGGAACAAAGCTCGACTCGTGGCCAAGGGATATTCACAAGTCGAAGGTTTGGATTTTGGTGAAACCTATGCACCCGTAGCTAGGCTTGAGTCAATTCGCATATTATTGGCCTATGCTACTTACCATGGCTTCAAGCTCTATCAAATGGACGTGAAGAGTGCCTTCCTCAATGGACCGATCAAGGAGGAGGTCTATGTTGAGCAACCTCCCGGCTTTGAAGACAGTGAGTATCCTAACCATGTTTATAGGCTCTCTAAGGCGCTTTATGGGCTCAAGCAAGCCCCAAGAGCATGGTATGAATGCCTTAGAGATTTCCTTATTGCAAATGGCTTCAAAGTCGGCAAAGCCGATCCTACTTTATTCACTAAGACTCTTGACAATGATTTGTTTGTATGCCAAATTTATGTTGATGATATCATATTTGGGTCTACTAACAAATCTACGTGTGAAGAATTTAGTAGGATTATGACACAAAAGTTCGAGATGTCGATGATGGGGGAGTTGAAGTATTTTCTAGGATTCCAAGTCAAGCAACTTCAAGAGGGCACCTTCATTAGCCAAACGAAGTATACTCAAGACATTCTAAGCAAGTTTGGAATGAAGGATGCCAAGCCCATCAAGACACCCATGGGAACTAATGGGCATCTCGACCTCGACACGGGAGGTAAGTCCGTGGATCAAAAGGTATACCGGTCGATGATTGGTTCATTGCTTTATTTATGTGCATCTCGACCGGACATTATGCTTTCCGTTTGCATGTGTGCAAGATTCCAAGCCGACCCTAAGGAATCACACCTTACGGCCGTAAAACGAATCTTGAGATATTTGGCTTATACTCCTAAGTTTGGGCTTTGGTACCCTCGGGGATCCACTTTTGATTTGATTGGATATTCGGATGCCGATTGGGCAGGGTGTAGGATTAACTGGAAGAGCACGTCGGGGACTTGCTAGTTCTTGGGAAGATCCTTGGTGTCTTGGGCTTCAAAGAAGCAAAATTCGGTCGCTCTTTCTACCGCCGAAGCCGAGTATATTGCCGCAGGCCATTGTTGCGCTCAATTGCTTTGGATGAGGCAAACCCTGCGGGACTACGGTTACAAATTAACTAAAGTCCCTTTGCTATGTGACAATGAGAGTGCAATCAAAATGGCCGACAATCCCGTCGAGCATAGCCGCACTAAGCACATAGCCATTCGGTATCATTTTCTTCGGGATCACCAACAAAAGGGGGATATCGAGATTTCTTACATTAACACTAAAGATCAATTAGCCGATATCTTTACCAAGCCACTTGATGAACAATCTTTTACCCGACTTAGGCATGAGCTAAATATTCTTGATTCTAGGAATTTCTTTTGCTAAACTTGCACACATAGCACATGAATATACCTTTGATCATGTCTCTTTTATATATGCTATGACTAATGTGTTTTCAAGTGTATTTCCAACCAAGTCATAGGTATATTGAAAGGGAATTGGAGTCTTCGGCGAAGACAAAGGCTTCCACTCCACTCTACTACTCATCCTTCGCCGTCGCTCCGCATCATCTCTCCAACTTTGGTATAATCTTCACTCATTCATTTCATGACCAAAGGGGGAGAAAGTACTTCATTGGGCTCTAATGATTCCGTTTTTGGCGATTCATGCCAAAGGGGGAGATAATATGAGCCCAAAGCAAAAGGACCGCACCACCACCTAATTTTTTAAATTTGATGATTTTCAATGGTAAATTTCAAAATTGGTATCTCTTTGTGTTCTAAAGGGGGAGCAAGTAGTATTTTCAAAATTGATGGAAAACCCTCTTGAACACTAAGAGGAGACCTTATTTGAGAGGGAGTTTTGTTTAGTCAAAGGAAAAGCATTTTGGAACAAAGGAAGAAATTTTCAAAACTTAAAAATGCTTTGCAAATCTTATTCATTTACCTTTGACTATCTTGCAAAAGGACTTTGAAAAGAATTTACAAAAGAATTTGCAAAAACAAAACTCTTGGTGCAAATGAGGTCCAATATGTCAAAAACAAAGAAAACAATCCATGCGCATTCATGAAGTATTTATATTGGCTCAATTCCAAGCAACCTTTGCACTTACATTATGAAAACTAGTTCAATTATGCACTTTTGTATTTGCTTTGGTTTGTGTTGGCATCAATCACCAAAAAGGGGGAGATTGAAAGGGAATTAGGCTTACACCTAGTTCCTAAATAATTTTGGTGGTTGAATTGCCCAACACAAACATTGGACTAACTAGTTTACTCTAGTGCATAAGTTATACAGGTGCAAAAGGTTCACATTTAGCCAATAAAAAGACCAAGTGTTGGATTCAACAAAGGAGCAACGAGGCAACCGAGGGCACCTCTGTTTGGAGGCACCGGACTGTCCGGTGTGCACCGGACAATGTCCGGTGCGCCCAGAGGACTTCAACTTCAACTCTTCGCTCTCGGGAATTCTCGGAAGCCGGCGCGCTATAATTCACCGGACTGTCCGGTGTGCACCGGACATGTCCGGTGCTCCAAGGAAGCGTGGTCTCCGGAACTCGCCAGCCTCGGGTTCGCGCGGCAGCCGCTCCGCTAAAATTCACCGGACTGTCCGGTGTACACCGGACTGTCCGGTGTGCCAGCGGAGCAACGGCTCTCTGCGGCGCCAACGGCTCCCTGCGGAGCATTTATTGCGCGCGCAGCGCGCGCAGATGTCAGGCACGCCCATACCGGTGCACCGGACATTAAACAGTACCTGTCCGGTGTGCACCGGACACCCAGGAGGGCCCAGATGTCAGAAGCTCCAACGGTCAGAATCCAACGGCAATGGTGACGTGGCAGGGGCACCGGACTGTCCGGTGTGCACCGGACTGTCCGGTGCGCCATCGAACAGACAGCTTCCAGCAACGGTCACTTTTGGTGGTTGGGGCTATAAATACCCCAACCACCCCACATTCATTGCCATCCAAGTTTTCCACTTCTCAACTACTACAAGAGCTCTAGCATTCAATTCTAGACACACCAAATAGATCAAATCCTCTCCAAATTCCACACAACACCATAGTGACTAGAGAGAGTGATTTGCTTGTGTTCTTTCGAGCTCTGGCGCTTGGATCGCATTCTTTTCTTTCTCACTTGTTCTTGTGATCAATCTCAATTGTAACCAAGGCAAGAGGCACCAATTGTGTGGTGGCCCTTGCAGGGAAGTTTTGTTCCCGTTTGATTGAGAAGAAGAGAAAGCTCACTCGATCCAAGGGATCGTTTGAGAGAGGGAAGGGTTGAAAGAGACCCGGCCTTTGTGGCCTCCTCAACGGGGAGTAGGTTTGCGAGAACCGAACCTCGGTAAAACAAATCCGCGTGTCACACTCTTATTTGCTTGCGATTTGTTTTGCGCTCTCTCTCGCGGACTCGTTTCTTCATTACTAACGCTAACCCGGCTTGTAGTTGTGTTTATTTTGAGATTTTCAGTTTCGCCCTATTCACCCCCCCTCTAGGCGACTATCATTGCCCAATTAAGTTTTGAAATGTGTAGGCTTCGTCGTCCGAAGTGTCTTCGGCTATTTCTTTCCCCTTCCCAGGCACTGTGGCCATGGTTTCTTCAGCAGCGGTAGCAGCTTCTTCTGCAGCCATGTCTTGCAAAATTTTGTTGATGTCCTCAATGGTAGTTTCTAAGTTCACATCTTCGGCTGTAGCGGCTTCGGTAGCCGCGACCTCCGAAGGTGCGACTTCGACGTTTGTGGTGCCTTCAGCAGCTGGTGTTTTCTGAATTGACGCCCTCGGCGGCGTCTTGTCGATAACTTCGGTCACTGCAATAATTCTTTGCCGCTTTGGTTTGGTTATCTTCGTTTGTTCCGGCTCTTCCACCTTTCGAAAAAGCTTCGTCAGTTGGGGCCCTAATGGACTTAGCTTCGTGGGCACGGGTTCAGTCATTACCTTTAAAATTTCCTCCACGTCGCTGGTAGAAGGTGGTGCGGGGGACCCCTCTTCATCGGATAATTTTCGCTTTGGAGTTGATATTTTTCTCTTCTTGGGAACTTTCTTCTCTTTTGCTGGTTTTTCTTCATCCTTGTTTAAAGCTTCGGCCACTCTTTTCCTTTTTTGGCCCTCAGCACCCTTGTTTAGCCGTTCATAGTCAGGGTACTCGAAGCCCAGGGCATCAAGCACTCGGTTCAGCCTTCGCTTCGGACGGGTGCCGAAGGCTGCTGTCATCAGTTGATCTTCTTTTTTGGAATAATTTCTAAGAATTTCGTTACACATCACCTCAACTGTGTCCAGCCACTCTTGGCAGGGCTTCTTAAAGTATTTCTTGAATTTGAAGTGATAAGGAAGCCGGACAAGTTCCCCCTTATTCTTCTCCCCCTCTAGCTTTGGCATTTCCCATTCTTTCAGGGTAGGGAAGACTCTGAATGCCAAGAATTCTTGAACCAGATCCCTGGTACCGATATGCTCTGAAATAATTTCAAACTCACCCAGCGCAGCCCAGGTGGGACCCTCCAATTTCATGTGGCATCGAGGCCTTGTTTCTCCGAAGATTAAATCAAGAGGGCTTTGTACCAATTTTTCTTCGTCTTCATCAACTTTCACATAAAACCACTCAGATTTCCAGCCTGCTGGCCATTTGCTTCGATAGCTGATAACAGGACACTTTGTTGTCTTCCGGTAGGCAAAATTGTAGCAGCCGAAGTTGTCATGTAACCCATCTTTTCTGGCCTTTGTTTGATAATGTAACTCATGAACTCGACAGAAACTGTCGGCAAATGGCTCCACTGCTTGGCTTCGGAGGGCCCAGATATAAACATTAAGCCTAACGATAGCGTTAGGAGTCAATTGATGAAAGTAAATACCAAATTTTTTCAATACATCTGCAATAATTCCATGAAGAGGGAATCTCAGCCCAGCCTTTAAAAAGCTCTTGAAAATAACAATCTCGTCCTTCTCTGGCTTCGGGGTAGTTTCTTCTCCCCCGAAGCGAAGTAGCTTCTTCTGATTTTCACTGAAATAACCTGCCTTCACCATCTTGGCGAGATCAGCCTTTGAAACAGTCGACTTTCCGAAGTCTAGGTGGCTGGGCTTGCTGGGCATGGCAATGCGATAGTCATCTTCGGAGTCAGTTTCTTCAATGTTCTCTTCTCCTTCGGCAGTTGTCGGGTTTGCTTCGGCAGCGGGCATTTCTTCCGTAATCACCAGTCCGGAACGCTGCATTGCTTCGGAGATGGGCACAGTATTCGAACCTTCGGCTTCGTCTCCTTCACGTTCAACTCTGGCAGTAGATCGCACTCTGGCCATTTGATTCCGAGTTTGGGGAAGTTAAAACACTTTTTTCTTTTTCCTTTTTTCCGAAGCTTTCCTTTCTGACGAAGCAGACTTCGAGATGGACCTTCGTTCGATTCTGAGGATCAAGCTTCGGCTATAGTTAAAAATTTTGGCAGCAAACAGTGCAAATAGCAATGAATGCTGTGGTAACTTCACACCTACTCGTCTGTTTATATAGTGCTGCAGGTAAGAAGGCGAAGCGGCAGGATTTTTACACCAGGCGGGCAGTCACTTGTACTCGCTGCGCAGTGGGCCGCAAAGTTCAAACAGTAACTCTGCAAGGTGGGACCGACACGAGCTCGGGAATTGAATCGTTTCTCGGCAACGAGCTCAGGGAAGGTGTTTTTTGGACCTTCGGCTTCCCGAAGCTTGAGAGGCTTTTTTCACGGATCAAGCTCGTTACGAAAAACGATCTAGCGCCGCGAAAGGGGCTACTGTTGGGGCCATGCTTCGTTGCGCCGAAGGTCTTACACGAAGAAGCAGCTTCGGCCGAAGTTGTCCCCAAGGGATGGCCGAAGGTTCCTTTTTATGGAGCTTCGGCGTTACAAACCGACATAGAGATAGAATGGCCTTTTTATCCATAGAGGTCTAAGTTAATGTTGTAAACTTTTGTAAGGGGCATAATTGTAATTCGTCACAAGCTGCGTCCTGTGTCTATAAATAGATGAACAGTACCCCTGTACTGTTCACGCGAACCTGCCATTTGCTTTCGCGTCACACCTGTACCTTTGTTTTCCTCAGGACCGAAGGTACATTTGTAATTTGAAGTCATTTATATTCATTTATTCATGATAATAAAAATGAAAATAATTCCATGATTATATTTAAATGTTTATCTCATACTTCATGATTTATATGATATGAATGCTTCGTCCCTTGCTATTATGCTCACGAAGGTACGTCCTTCGTAACCTTCGTCCGAAATTCCTTATATCCTGAAGGGATATAATGTTTTGGAGGACGAAGGACCTTAACACCTAACATTTTCTATGTTGCCTTGTTCTTAATTCTTAGCATTTGAGAACAAGCCCCCAACAAACACCTTTTTAGAGGCTTTTGCAAAGATGTGTTCAATAGAGTTAGAAATCATAAAAATGCTCATGATTTGTGGATGAACATATGTGCTCTACATGAAGGAACTAGGAGTGAGCATGAGGAGAGATATCACATTGCTATGAGAAAGTTAAATTCTTTTGAAATGCTTGCTAATGAAAATGCCAATGATATGTACTCACGTCTCAATATTCTTGTAGAGGAAGTAAATGGATTGGGGCTTACACAAATTTCACAATCGGATGTTGTGAGGAAGATTCTCAGTGTCCTCCCAATTGACAAATATGGACACATTGTCACTGTACTGCATCAAATGGATCTTTCAATTATCACACCTACACAAATATTGGGAAAGATCAATGCTCATGAGATGTACATGCACATCAATGACAAAGATGAGTCATCTTCCAAGAGAAAGGATTTGGCTCTCAAAGCAAATCAAGAAAGAAAAAGGAAAAGCTAAAGTACAAATTGAGGAAGAATCCTCAAGTGATGATGACCTTGATGCTAACATTGCCTTGATGGTGAGGAAGACCACCAAGATGTTAAAGAAGCTCAACAAAGAAGGCATCAAATTTGATTCAAGAAAGAAGAAATTCTTTTACAGCAAAAGAAAGCCCATTTCCGAGATGGATGCTACAACTGTGGAGAGCTTGGTCATCTTGCTCATCAATGTAACAAGCCCAAGAAGAATAAGTTCAAGGGCAAGAAAGAAGATGACAACAATGATGAGAAAAAGGAAAAGAGATTCTTCAAGAGGAAGGATGGGAAGCAAAAGAGGTTCCACAAAAATAAAAATGGAAAGGCATATATTGTTGGTGACTGGCTCACTGACATTGAGTCATCAAGTGGATCTTCTTCAAGTGAAGAAGAGAATGATGAAAAGGTTGCCGCCATCGCCGGGGACTTCCCTTCACCACCACCATCGCCATCATCTACTTCTCACCTATGCCTCATGGCTAGAGGTGAACGGAAGGTACAAAATGATATTGATATTACTGATGATAGTGATAGTGATAGTGATAGTGATGAGGAATTTGCTTCACCTTCCTATGATGAACTAGCTGACTTGCTTAAAGAATACGTTCAAATCATTAGGAAGTCAAAAGCTAAATGTGATAAGTTGAAAAATGAAAATGAATCTTTGAATGCCAAATATGACATAGTTATGAAAGCTAGTGATGAAATGAAAGAAGAAAACAAAACTATGTCATCCACTGTAAATGAGCTCACATCCTCCCTAAAAGATGCTAAAGATAAATGTGACAAGTTAAATGTAGCTAATAGGGAGTTGAAAGATAGACTAGTGAAAATCAAGGAAGACTATACTAAGATTAAATTTGATCATGATAATCTTCTTGTTGAAAATGAACTTTTATCTTGCAATACACATGAGGCTATTAACCTTGTTGTTAAGATTGATGTAGCAACCTCATGTGATGATTTGAGTCAAGGAGAGCAAACTAGTCTACATGATGAATTGACCGAAAAAGTTGAAGTCTTGACTTTAGACAACCAAAAATTGAAGAGATACTTGACTGATGCAACTACTAGAGGAAAGGTTGCCATTGAGAACAATGATTTCAACAATGAGTTGGCAGTGGATAATGAAAGGCTTAAAAATGAGGTCAAGAAACTTAAGAGTGAAAATGAACATCTTGCAACAAGTGTGCAAAAGTTCAACAAGGGCCAATACCTCCAAAATGAGTTGCTCATGAACACTGTCATGAAAAACAACAAGAGTGGTATTGGATACAATGCTTTTGTGCAAAAGAAAGCTACTACTCAATACAAGCCAAAGCAGACTCACAAGCCTATCAAATGCTTTGAGTGTGGAAAAGAAGGTCACTTTGCCCACAACTGCAAAGCTAAACCACCAACTCCCTTGCCAAAGCACTCAAGACCATTTGCCTTCAATGCACATTATGTTCTAAGGAAAGTAGCAAATGGAAAGGTCAAAGTTACATTCCTAGGTCCACCAAGCAAGAGTAGACCTAGACAAATTTGGGTTGCAAAGTCCTTGATTGAGGAAGTTACTGGTCCTATGCAATATAGGGCCCTCAAAACTCAAGCTTGATTTGTCTGTGGATGTAGGTGAACTACAAGACCAGTGGGTGCCATTGGGTTATTAACAGTGGATGCACACAACATATGACATGCAACCCACGAATGTTCACCTCACTTGATGAGAATGTTGATGGACAGGACAAAATCACATTTGGGGACAATTCAAAAGGGAAAGTTCAAGGACTTGGTAAGGTAGCAATTTCAAATAATTTATCAATTTCAAATGTTTGGTTGCACCTTTGAGCTTCACTTTATTATCAGTGGGTCAACTCTGTGATCTTGGACTTCAATGCTTATTCACTCCAACAGAGGTTATTGTACCAAAAATGGATGATGAATCAATGGTGTTCAAAGGATTTAGATACAACAATCTCTACTTAGTGGATTTCACCTCTGAAGATGCAGACTTGAGAACTTGTCTCTTTACCAAAGCATCTCTTGGATGGCTTTGGCATAGGAGGCTTGCACATGTTGGGATGAGCACACTCAAGAAGGTATTAAAGAAGGACATGGTTAGAGGATTAAAGGATGTTGTATTTGAAAAGGACAAGCCTTGTAGTGTATGTCAAGCTGGGAAGCAAGTTGTTAACACACATCCTACAAAAGCTTTCATGTCAATATCAAGGCCACTGGAACTACTTCATATGGATTTATTTGGACCTACAAACTATGTAAGTGCTGGTGGCAACCTCTACTGTCTGGTGATTGTTGATGATTTCTCAAGATACACTTGGGTGTTCTTTCTCCATGACAAATCTGAAGTTGCATCTATATTCAAGAAGTTTGCCAAGAAAGCTCAAAATGAATTTGATTCCAAGATCAAGAAGATTAGAAGTGATAATGGTAAAGAATTTGACAACACCAACATTCATGAGTACTGTGATGAAATTGGGATCAAGCATGAAGTATCTGCAACATATACACCTCAACAAAATGGAGTTGTTGAAAGGAAAAATAGGACCTTGATCACACTTGCAAGAACAATGATTGATGAGTATAACACACCGGAGAGGTTTTGGGCCGAAGCTGTCAACACTGCATGTTATGCATCAAACAAGCTATTTCCTCATCGGCTACTTGCGAAGACTCCCTATGAACTGCTAAATGGGAAAAAGCCAGACATCTCCTTCTTCCGGGTGTTTGGATTCAAATGCTACATCTACAAGAAACACCATCACCTAGGGAAGTTTCAAAGACGTTGTGATATTGGTTTTCTCTTGGGTTATTCATTAAAGTCCAAAGCATATCGAGTATTCAATCATGCCACTGGCGTGGTAGAAGAAACATATGATGTGGAATTTGATGAGACTAATGGCTCCCAAGGAGCACTTGAGAATCTTGATGATGTAGGTGATGAGCCACTTAGGGAAACAATGAAGAACATGCCAATTGGAGCTATCAAACCAAAAGAAGATGAAGAAGAGGTGCAAAACATTGACATGCCTTCTTCATCAAATGTACCACAAGATGATGAAAAAGATGAGAGGCATGCAAATGAAGATACATTTGTCTCTCATGAACAAGCAAGGGTACAAGTCGAAGATGTTGATGCTCCAGGATCTTCTTCCCAAGTGGTTGATAGGAGAAATTCATCACTACTTCAAGCACACCCTCAAAGCCAAATCATTGGGAGTCCTTCACAAGGGGTTATTACTCGATCACATAGACATGCTTCTTTTTTTGAACATCACTCCTTTGTTTCTTGTGTTGAGCCTACATGTATAGATGAGGCGTGAAGCGTCCCCAATCCTCTGGGACTCAAATGTGATACAATTACTAGTCTCAGGAGGCTAGTAAACACATTTATACATCAGATGATACCAAATCTGCTTAAACGAGACAAACCTACAAAGGTGGCGAACAACTTTAAGAGTTGGTCGACAACTCGAGACATATCATCAGAGTGGGGCTGAAGCAGCTCGATATACGCAGCGAAGCAAATCAGCGGTCCAACAGCCACATGCAAGGTTGGGAACAGTCGTAACTCTTACCCGATCTCCTTTTTCTGAAAAACAACAAATAAGCAAGGGTGAGTACAAACGTACTCAGCAGCCCACCTTCACCCGTGGAATGGGGAAATCAGATATAATGCATGGATTATGTGGAGCTCAGGATATTTTGCAGAAACAGCAATATTTTATGCAGAGTCGTTTTGAAAAACATTTTGTATTTTTGCAAAGCGCATCCTCTCCAAAAGGAGCAGGAAGTTTTTCAGTATTATAACAAAATCCCCTGGACTAAACCATCCAGGTATATCAGCAGTTCCCACTGATTTTCAAAAACAGCTACTGGACTTCCCGTCCACCATAGCTCACGGCTCAACCGCCAAACCTTTTAAAAACCACTTTTCTCAAAACCATCTCTTTTTTTGGAAAACAAAATATTAATTGCCATACCATACCAGACTCGTCCATTCCTGTGGACACAGACTATTCAAATAGGTTTGAACTCTGCGCAGAGGGGTACACTTTACCCACTAGTTCGGCTCTGCGATCCCATGGCCAATGAGACCCGAATCCGACTCTCTTTCTTTTCCCGCACGTCCTAACCTTAACGGTTATCCGGAAGGAGTCAGGCCACCACCATGTCCAAACCGGACAAAACTTTCCCCTCCTTATCCTCCCGGTGCTCCCCAGCCTTCATAACCCTGGGGTTGGACCGTACGAGTTCAGATTGAGTGACTGCCCACACAGTCTCGAGTGGTTGTACTATTAAAGAGTACATGTAGTGAAGATGACAAACCAGTCCTTATATGAGGGGACAATCCTTCTGCTCACGCCTAAACCAGCTGAGCCAACACCTTAGGCCCTCCCCTAATCCAGGGAGTCCCTGATTATCCCTACTCAAAGGTGATAAGGGTGAAAACCCTTCATCAAACACATTTTGAAAAGCATTTTCTTTTGAAAACTCACACCTTTCCTCAAATCATTTGTAACAATTATACCAGGGATTGATTGCGGCAAGCGGCTGGGTGGCCATAATAACTTGTCTCAAAATCATATTATGCATAAAATAACAGGCTGCGGGTTGTGGTTATAAAACATAGGTAATTTATGCATCAAAGGGATCTAGTGAGCTTGCCGTGCTTATTCGGCGAAGGGGGAAGGGGAGCTCGCGGAACTGGCTTCTGGCTCCACCGCCTAGCATAGACTTACGGATCTAGCCTCCAAGAGATGGCACGAACGCTCCGATAACTATGCAACATGAACAAGCAAACATACAAACGAGCAAGTATACCAACAAATATTTAGTATAGTGGTCAGAATAGTGATACATGGATGGGTAGAGTCTTGAGTAGAATATGTGTCATGTGTTGTTGAGATACTACTAGTGGTGGAGCGGAGGTGCTTACCAGGAGGGTGGACTGGAGGTGAAGCGACACTATGCGTGTAGCCGGCAGAGCAGAGTAACTGAGTGGGTGGGGTGTTTGCCTTGGCTGAGGGTGTTGAGTGTGTGTGGAGAGGGAGAGGGTAGCTGGGTGTATTTATAGCTGGGTGTATGTGGTGTAGCATAGTGAAGTTCATAGTGACGAATGAATCGTCTGACTTAGTATGAACAGGAGAGTTATAGGTAGAATATGGGACAAGAGTATTTTGGGAGTCTTCTGAAATATGAACCATGTTTAAGGGATGACATGGTTGGATAGGGAATAATTCGATAAGAATTTAGAAACAAGAATTATTGGAATCGGAGTTTGGAAGCCTGGTTCGAAGGAATCTCAAAGTCAAGCATGCTCAACTTGGAGATACCTAGGATGGGTTACCAGATGGGAAGTTCCCTACTGGAAGGAAAATCACAGTCACCGGAGTTCGTATGACTGGAATATGGGTCTGGCTGGTCTTAGGTGGACTGGACAACATGATGTATGAGTAGTTGAAATTTGGGGTGATCGGCTAATCGATGAATAGTAATGATGAATAGTAACGATGAATAGTGACGACAAAAAAGTTACTAGATATCATAGATGAGTAGTAACGATGATGAATAGTATCAATGATGAATAGTAACACTGAATAGTAACGATGGTGAATAGTGTCAGTGAATAGTAATGATGAATAGTAACAGTGAATAGTGATGGTGAATAGTCGTATGAACGAACAATGAACGATGAATAGGAACTATGAACGAACGATGAACGATGAATAGGAACTATGAACGAACGGACGAACGATCGGAATTTCGGCTGCATAACGGCAGGACAAAGATTATCTGGAAGAACGATGAATAGGGACCATGAACGAACGATGAACGATGAATAGGAACTATGAACGAACGGACGAACGATCGAATGATCGGACGAACGAACGATCGGAATTTCGGCAGCATAACGGCAGGACAAAGATTATCTGGAAGAACGATGAATAGGGACCGTGAACGAACGATGAATAGGAACTATGAACGAACGATGAACGATTGAATGATTGAACGAACGAACGATCCAAATTTTGGCAGCATAATGGCAAGACAAAGATTATTTGGATGAACAAACGGACGAACGATCGAATGATCGGACGAACGAACGATCGGAATTTCGGCAGCATAACGGCAGGACAAAGATTATCTGGAAGAACGATGAATAGGGACTATGAACGAACGATGAACGATGAATAGGAACTATGAACGAACGATGAACGATCGAATGATCGATCGAACGAACGATTGGAATTTCGGCAGCATAACGGTAGGAAAAAGATTATTTGGATGAACGAACGAACGAACGATCGAACGATCGGACGAACGGACGAACGAACCATGAACGATCGGACGAACGATCGAACGATCGGACGAACGAACGAACAAACTAAGAACAGGGGACGAACGAACGAAGAACGATCGAATGATCCTTGTGCTAGTGTGTGCTTGTGTGGAACATGGAGTGGGTGTGTGTGTGTGGGGGGGGGGGGGGAGAGTTGCCATGAAATGGCTTGGGGTGGGATGAGAGGAGGCCCTTGCCCCTCTATTTATAGCCATGGTGGGGGGATTAGGGGGAGGGATGAGAGGATTAGTGGGAGGATGAGAGGATTAGTGGGAGATTAGCATGTATTTGTCTTGTATAAGTGAGATTAGCTTGTAGAGCTCACCGTATGACACTGGAGGCATACGTATACGTATGAGCATGAGGAAAGTTATGAAGAAAATATTTATAGGGACTTGAAAAATGATTCTGAAGGTATTTCTCAAGAGGAAAATACTTGGAGATATATCGGTGGAATATTTGGACAGTATTTCTGGAAAGAACTTGAAGGGGATCACTAGGGAAATATCTAGGCAGTATTTCTGGAAAGAATTTGAAGGGGATCACTGGGAAAATATTTGTAGGATATTTTGAGGAGGATTTTTGAGAGAATATAGACCACTATACATTTTGAAATGAAATTTGAAATTCATTTTGAATTTAGAGCAAGTTTGAGAAAATTTCAGGATTTGAATTTTTGGGATGCTACAAATCTACCCCACTTAAAATGAATCTCGTCCTCGAGATTTGGCTTAGAAGGGTTATGGGTATAGCTTTACTTCAGCTACATATCTTCACTTTGCAGACTCTTCGAGGAGATGGAACTTCAACAAAATCTGGCCTTTCAGGAGCATCCGGTTGCTGATTGCAAACGCTGATTCTGGCTACTCAAAGATCATCTTCAGGCTTCTAGCTTTCGCTTGGCAACTAGCTTATTGAAGAAGCAACGATGGCAACACGCAAACCTTTCTCTTGCGAACTCCCACATGGATTCCTTCCTTGATTGGTCTTCTGGTGCTTCATCAACGGAACTTGGGTGACCACTTCTCATCCAGGAACTTATATGCTTCGATGATCTGGTCCTCCACAAGCTTGCTACAGGCCTTCTTCTTTTTCTCCATAGCAGGAACCTTACTGGAACACTACCCCACTTAAAAAGAATGAGGGTAGAACTCTTGAATCTTGGGGATTTGAACTCCTTGAAGTACCTCATAACAAGGGTGTTACGGGGCCTTCTTCTGATGTTGCTTGAGCAGGCTGCGGAGAAATGACTGACACATGGTTGATTCTAGGATAACCTTTTCTTATCTTCTCTTCACTATCTTCTTTTCTCTTCTCACTTTTTAGTTTTCACTGCCTCTTTCTTTCTCTTTGCTCTTCCCACTCGAGGATTGTATCAAAGAGTATTACTATCACACATTGGAGGAAACCAAAGACTATGAACCATGTACAACAGTCTTCAACCCAAGAATCAACAAGCATTGTGATCTTAGGGGCGATGGAGTGGAAAATGGAGTTGCTTGCGATTTGGCAGAGGGTAGTTTATCTGGTGTGTGTGCTTTGCTTGGGATGGGAGTTGAGGGAGCTGGGGGGGGGGTTTATAGGCGAGCGGGTGCTCGGGTGCGGAGTGGCGGTGATGGAGTAGGTGCCACGCGGCAGCAAACACGACAAGGGGAGGGGGGCCTGTTGCCGGCGACGATGGCGGTGGGTGCGCTGCAAAAGGGGGCGTGGGTGGCGGTAGTGCACTGCAAAGGGGGCGTGGGGCGGTGGTAGTACGCATGGAGGCAGGCACGCGTGCGAGGGGCACGGGTGAGTGGTGGTGTCAATGACCCTGATGTTTGTGGTCTCTGGTTCCAAGAATCGTTGCCTCTCTGTATGGTAATAACTCCTTTTGTCCTCTTTTCCTATTTACTTTGACTCAGGGGCAGTGCTTTGATTCTCACGGTCGGTCCTTTTGACTGAGCGGCTGGACTGGTTTCTTCTGTAGCTTGTTCCAGGCTTCAAGGGTAAGCTTCCCGGTATCTTCTTGGGTAAAGCACTTTTCTCTTGAGATGGGTTAAGATGAGAATGGAAGCATAAGGTGAGGATTAGATCTAATTTGTGATCTATGTTTTTAGAGAAAACCTTTCTTAAAAAGAAAGAAAACACATAAGTTCAGCAATGATAAGCACAAACAAATCAAATATTTTGAATAGGGGAAGAATAGAGTTTTTCCAAAGCACGAACTACTCAGATTCGGGGGCTAAGCATAACTACTACTGCTCAGCTCCTGAATTGAGGACTATGCTAACCAGGACTTATGAGCACTAACGCTAAAGCATCACATATGCACTCAAAAGAGGAGAAAACATCAAGCGAAATTCATTTTGAAATGCCCTAGGGGGCCACACAATTAGAGTTTTGCAAAACACGAGTCTACACGATTACCTTTCATACATACAGGGCTCTAGCCAAAGTGAAGAAAAACTTCACTACCCAATGCATGCAGAGGACTGGGCATGACTAACTTCAGACCAGGCAACTTCTCTTCTGGCAGGGCTGGCACACAACTTCAATCTAAGACATCTCCTGGATGGGTCAAGAGGGAGCTGATGTTGATGACTTCTTCTGGCGGCGACTGAGATGGCAGGACAGGGTCGAACTCTTCTTCAAGCGAAACTGGCTCTTGTAGCTCCTCTGAGGGCGGCGGTGCTGGCGGGGTGCTTGCAGCTTCTTCCTTGACCTCAAGGGACGGTGCTGGAATCTTCTTCATCGTGAGGGGCTCACACAACTCCGGCGGGGGATCTTGGGAGGACTCAGGGTGCTCTTGCTTATCCATAGCCTTAGGGGAGACTGGAATTCCTTCCAAGACTATGGCTCCTTCCGGTAGTTCCCAAGCCTTCTTCTCTCCTCTGATAGAGACCGGGTGACCTTCAAGAATCTGAGGGTCTTCAGCTCTCCTGGGTTGAACTGGGTTGGATGGAGCGGGCTCTTGGATCCGCAGGGCTCTACGTTGGTTATGGGTTACCAAGTAGGCCTCCATCAACTTCTGGACATGCTCATCCTTGGCTTGCTTCAGGGCTTCAACAGCAATGACTTCACGACTTTCCAAGGCAGCTACACGGGCTTGAGCTATGGTGAGATCCACATGGAGCTTACGGTTGAGCTTCTCTTCATCTTCTGCTCGAGCAATCATCTGACGGTGGTGCCGAGCCAAGAAATCATACTGCGCATCCAGGGTGAGCACGTATGCAGTGAGGTACACGACTGTGGGGTCGTCCTCAAGTAGCTGCTTCCCTTCCAATGCACGCATCCTGGCCATCCAAGCAGGACGGTCTCTCTAAAAGGGCGGAAAGAATCTGAGCGGGGTGTCAGCCACTTCTTCTTCATAGATCTGACACAGGGCCCTCAATGCCTTGCGAGCGACGACTTGGCAGGTGTCTTTGAATTTGTGCCCACCAGCAGTGACACTCCATTCCACATGGTGCGGACTGGATCCAATGTATACAGTCACGACACACTTCTCTGTGCCATGCTCGATGAATTCACGACCATCATACTCTGGCTGGCTCCTGATTCCGAGGTGGACTGTGCATGCTCTCAGCAACTTGGGGAAACCATCTTCATTCTGATAGAAGCTAGTTTGGCACTGAACCTCCATCTGACTTCTGAGAGAAGGAAAGGGGGAAAACATTTTTGAAATGAAGGGATGAGAGCAAGAATTTTTTTAAGAAAATAGTTTTGACTCAAAAACTTTTGATCAGGCTAAGGGTTACGTCCTGCGGCCAACCTAACAGCTCTGATACCACCTGAAGCGTCCCCAATCCTCTGGGACTCAAATGTGATACAATTACTAATCCCAGGAGGCTAGTAAACACATTTATACATCAGATGATACCAAATCTGCTTAAACGAGACAAACCTACAAAGGTGGCGAACAACTTTAAGAGTTGGTCCACAACTCGAGACATATCATCAGAGTGGGGCTGAAGCAGCCTGATATACGCAGCGAAGCAAATCAGCGGTCCAACAGCCATAGGCAAGGTTGGGAACAGTCGTAACTCTTACCCGATCTCCTTTTTCTGAAAAACAACAAATAAGCAAGGGAGAGTACAAACGTACTCAGCAGCCCACCTTCACCCGCGGAATGGGGAAATCAGATATAATGCATGGAATATGTGGAGCTCAGGATATTTTGCAGAAACAACAATATTTTATGCAGAGTTGTTTTGAAAAACATTTTGTATTTTTGCAAAGCGCATCCTCTCCAAAAGGAGCAAGAAGTTTTTCAGTATTATAACAAAATCCCCTGGACTAAACCATCCAGGTATATCAGCAGTTCCCACTGATTTTCAAAAACAGCTACTGGACTTCCCGTCCACCATAGCTCACGGCTCAACCGCCGAACCTTTTAAAAACCACTTTTCTCAAAACCATCTCTTTTTTTTGGAAAACAAAACATTAATTGCCATACCATACCAAACTCGTCCATTCCTGTGGACACAGACTATTCGAATAGGTTTGAACTCTGCGCAGAGGGGTACACTTTACCCACTAGTTCGGCTCTGCGATCCCATGGCCAATGAGACCCGAATCCGACTCTCTTTCTTTCCCCGCACGTCCTAACCTTAATGGTTATCCGGAAGGAGTCAGGCCACCACCATGTCCAAACCGAACAAAACTTTCCCCCTCCTTATCCTCCCGGTGCTCCCCAGCCTTCATAACCCTGGGGTTGGACCGTACGAGTTCAGATTGAGTGACTGCCCACACAGTCTCGAGTGGCTGTACTATTAAAGAGTACAGGTAGTGAAGATGACAAACCGGTCCTTATATGAGGGTACAATCCTTCTGCTCACGCCTAAACCAGCTGAGCCAACACCTTAGGCCCTCCCCTAAACCAGGGAGTCCCTGATTATCCCTACTCAAAGGTGATAAGGGTGAAAACCCTTCATCAAACGCATTTTGAAAAGCATTTTCTTTTGAAAACTCACACCTTTCCTCAAATCATTTGTAACAATTGTATCAGGGATTGATTGCGGCAAGCGGCTGGGTGGCCATAATAACTTGTCTCAAAATCATATTATGCATAAAATAACAGGCTGAGGGTTGTGGTTGTAAAACATAGGTAATTTATGCATCAAAGGGATCCAGTGAGCTTGCCGTGCTTATTCGGCGAAGGGGGAAGGGGAGCTCGCAGAACTGGCTTCTGGCTCCACCGCCTAGCATAGACTTGCGGGTCTGGCCTCCACGAGACGGCACGAACGCTCCGATAACTATGCAACATGAACAAGCAAACATACAAACGAGCAAGTATACCAACAAATATTTAGTATAGTGGTCAGAATAGTGATACATGGATGGGTAGAGCCTTGAGTAGAATATGTGTCATGTGGTGTTGAGATACTACTAGTGGTGGAGCGGAGGTGCTTACCAGGAGGGTGGACTGGAGGCAAAGCGACACTATGCGTGTAGCCGGCAGAGCAGAGTAACTGAGTGGGTGGGGTGTTTGCCTTGGCTGAGGGTGTTGAGTGTGTGTGGAGAGGGAGAGGGTAGCTGGGTGTATTTATAGCTGGGTGTATGTGGTGTAGCACAGTGAAGTTCACTGTTGGTGAGAATAGTGACGAATGAATCGTCTGACTTAGTATGAACAGGAGAGTTATAGGTAGAATATGGGACAAGAGTATTTTGGGAGTCTTCTGAAATATGAACCATGTTTAAGGGATGACATGGTTGGATAGGGAATAATTTGATAAGAATTTAGAAACAAGAATTATTGGAATCAGAGTTTGGAAGCCTGGTTCGAAGGAATCTCAAAGTCAAGCATGCTCAACTTGGAGAAACCTGGGATGGGTGACCAGATGGGAAGTTACCTACTGGAAGGAAAATCACAGTCACCGGAGTTTGTATGACTGGAATATGGGTCTGGCTGGTCTTAGGTGGACTAGAAAGCATGATGTATGAGTAGTTGAAATTTGGGGTGATCGGCTAATCGATGAATAGTAACAATGAATAGTAACGATGAATAGTGACGACGAAAAAGTTACTAGATATCATAGATGAGTAGTAATGATGATGAATAGCAACAATGATGAATAGTAACACTGAATAGTAATGATGGTGAATAGTGTCAGTGAATAGTAATGATGAATAGTAATGGTGAATAGTGATGGTGAATAGTCGTATGAACGAACGTTGAACGATGAATAGAAACTATGAACGAACGATGAACGATGAATAGGAACTATGAACGAACGGACAAACGATCGAATGATCGGACGAACGAACGATCAGAATTTCGGCAGCATAACGGCAGGACAAAGATTATCTGAAAGAACGATGAATAGGGACCATGAACGAACGATGAACGATGAATAGGAACTATGAACGAACGATGAATGATGAATAGGAACTATGAACGAACGGACGAACGATCGAATGATCGGACGAACGAACGATCGGAATTTCGGCAGCATAACGGCAGGACAAAGATTATCTGGAAGAACGATGAATAGGGACCATGAACGAACGATGAACAATGAATAGGAACTATGAACGAACGATGAACGATCGAATGATCGAACGAACGAACGATCCGAATTTTGGCAGCATAACGGCAGGACAAAGATTATTTGGATGAACGAACGGATGAACGATCGAATGATCGGACGAACGAACGATCGGAATTTCGGCAGCATAACGGCAGGACAAAGATTATCTAGAAGAACGATGAATAGGGACTATGAACGAACGATGAACGATGAATAGGAACTATGAACGAACGATGAATGATCGAATGATCGAACGAACGAACGATCAGAATTTCGGCAGCATAACGGTAGGAAAAAGATTATTTGGACGAACGATCGAACGATCGGACGAACGAACCATAAACGATCGGACGAACGATCGAACGATCGGATGAACGAACGAACAAACTAAGAATAGGGGACGAACGATCGAAGACGATCGAACGATCCTTGTGCTAGTGTGTGCTTGTGTGGAACATGGAGTGGGTGTGTGTGTGGGGGGAGAGAGAGTTGCCATGAAATGGCTTGGGGTGGGATGAGAGGAGGCCCTTGCCCCTCTATTTATAGCCATGGTGGGGGGATTAGGGGGAGGGATGAGAGGATTAGTGGGAGGATGAGAGGATTAGTGGGAGATTAGCATGTATTTGTCTTGTATAAGTGAGATTAGCTTGTAGAGCTCACCGTATGACACTGGAGGCATACATATACGTATGAGCATGAGGAAAGTTATGAAGAAAATATTTATAGGGACTTGAAAAATGATTCTGAAGGTATTTCTCAAGAGGAAAATACTTGGAGATATATCAGTGGAATATTTGGACAGTATTTCTGGAAAGAACTTGAAGGGGATCACTAGGGAAATATCTGGGCAGTATTTCTGGAAAGAATTTGAAGGGGATCACTGGGAAAATATTTGTAGGATATTTTGAGGAGGATTTTAGAGAGAATATAGACCACTATACTTTATTTGTTGATATCAACTCGCAAATAAACATTTTGAAATGAAATTTGAAATTCATTTTGAATTTAGAGCAAGTTTGAGAAAATTTCAGGATTTGAATTTTTGGGATGCTACAAGGCGCTATAGGATCCGGACTGGGTGAACGCCATGCATGAAGAACTTAACAACTTCACCCGTAACCAAGTTTGGACCATGGTGAAGCCCCCACAAGATGCAAGAATCATTGGAACAAAGTGGGTGTTCAGAAACAAACAATATGATCAAGGCGTGATTGTAAGGAACAAGGCAAGACTTGTTGCAAAGGGATTCTCTCAAGTTGAAGGCTTAGATTTTGGAGAGACCTTTGCACCGGTTGCTCGACTTGAAGCCATCCGTATCCTACTCGCATATTCATCATGCTATGATATAAAGCTTTATCAAATGGATGTAAAAAGTGCATTTTTAAATGGCTTCATAAATGAACTTGTATATGTTGAGCAACCACCTGGATTTGAAGACCCTAGATATCCGAACCATGCTTACAGGTTGTCCAAGGCGCTATATGGGCTAAAGCAAGCTCCAAGGGCTTGGTATGAGCGTCTTCGTGACTTCCTCATCGAAAAGGGCTTCAAGATCGGGACCGTCGACACAACTCTATTTACAAAGAAACATAATGGTGATATTTTTGTTTGTCAAGTATATGTTGATGACATAATCTTTGGCTCGACAAATGACTATCATTGTAAGGAATTTGGTGAGTTGATGTCGAAGGAGTTCGAGATGTCAATGATTGGTGAGCTAACGTACTTCCTCGGCTTTCAAGACAAGCAAATGAAAGATGGTAACTTTCTCTCACAAGAGAAGTATACCAAAGACTTATTGAAAAGGTTCAACATGGAGAAGTGCAAACCAATCAAGACACCTATGCCAACTAATGGACATCTCGACCTAGATGAGGGAGGTAACCCGATTGATCAAACTTTCTACCGTTCTATGATTGGTAGTTTATTGTATCTTACCGCATCTAGGCCCGATATCATGTTTAGTATCTGCATGTGTGCTAGATTTCAATCTAATCCTAAGAAAGCTCATCTTTGCGCTGTTAAAAGAATTCTTAGGTATCTCAAGCACACCCCAAGCGTTGGTTTGTGGTATCCCAAAGGAGCTACTTTTGATCTAATTGGCTATTCTGATTCGGATTATGCCGGTTGCAAAATTAATAGAAAAAGTACTTTTGGGGGGTGCCATTTGCTTGGGAGATCACTAGTATCATGAACATCCAAAAAGAAAAATAGTGTTGCCTTGTCAACCGCCGAAGCGGAATATATTGTCGCGGGTGCTTGTTGCACACAAATTTTATATATGAAACAAACTCTTCTAGACTATGGCGTAGTTCTAGAAAAAGTACCTTTGTTGTGTGACAATGAGAGTGTTGTTAAAATTGCTAATAATTCTGTACAACACTCTCGCACCAAGCACATTGATATCCGTCATCACTTCCTTAGAGATCATGTTGCTAAAGGAGACATCCTTTTAGAAGGAGTGAGGTCGGAAGATCAATTAGCGGATATTTTCACTAAACCACTTGATAAGACCCACTTTTGCATGTTGAGGAATGAATTAAATATACTTGATCTCAGAAATTTTATTTAAGATATCAAATGGTGTTGTCAAGCTTGCATTGCATATTTACATTTCTTGTATTGCATCTAGGGCTTGTCTAACCTAGTTGAGATAACCGCCAACAAAGCGTGTGAAAAAGCTTAACTCGGGATCAAACTTGACAAGTCTTAGCTTTAAGCTTTTAGTACTTAAATTCTTACTTTCTATGCAATTGTTGGTTCTTAAGATATGCATGAGGTACTGCACTTAGGGGGAGTATTCAAAACTCAAATCTTTCATGAAAACCACTAGTGCAATGCCAAAATGCAAATCTCACCATTTGCCTATTTTCTCTAAAAATTATCTAGCCTATAACAAAATATTTTGAAAATTATGAGAAAATATATGAGGGTGCCAATACCTGTCCCAACAAGTGTTATTTTGTGTGATTATAAGTTGGGATTTGGTTTGGTTGAAAACTAGATAGAAAAATTCAAAAATTTCAAAATTTCCCTCTGTCTGGGGTCACCGAACAGTCCGGTGTGCACTGGACACTGCACTGTGCAATGTCCGGTGCACCGGCAGCCGCGCGTGCAGATCCTCCTTTTTCTGTGTGCTATCCGGTGGTTCACCGGACAGCTACTGTGCGCTGTCCGGTGTGCACCGGACAGGCGCTATAGATTGTCCGGTGCGCCCATATTGCGTTTTAAAAAAACGCCTCCAGCCCGAGACCGAGCCAGAGGCTCTCTTTTCCCTCTGTGCTCTCTGGCTCACCGACGGTGATCGTCGGCGACGTGTTCCTGTGACTTTCTCCAGTGTGGGCACCTCTGCCTCCTCCTCTCGGTGAGCAACCTTGCCTTCTCTCTCTATCTCTATTTCGCTGGTCAGTGAGCCTACCACCCCTTGATTGCTCAAATTCCAAATTCCTTCCAAATTCTGTGAATCTCTGTGCTTGAATGAGTCCCTAGTGCCACATTATATCCCCCTGCAGGTTCCTAGCTCCTTAGGGAGGGCTTCATATTCTCACATGAGCTTTTCTCCAAAACCCTATTTTCCCGCACGCCACGTGCTCGGTGAAATGCCCAAACCACTCAAAATTGCTCCAATTGAACCCAAACTTTTCAGGCACCTTCACAACACCTTCAATAACATATTCGCGCAATTTCACGCCAATCCGATATACCAGGCTTCAATTTCACACATTTCCCTATTTCGAGCGATCGTTTCCGAGCCGAGTGCCCAATTTCCATTTTCTTTGCCTAAATTCAAACCAAGCACACACTTCACTCATATTCACCCATATAAACCTATTCGTGAAGTATCGGCTCAATTCCACGTCATTTCATACCTCAATTCGAATTCCAAACCTCCTATGGCACTATTTCTCGTTCAAACGCCGTTTTCGCGTCGTTTTGACCTCTCGATCGCCATATCTTTCGTTTTCTGTGCCATAATTCTATGTGTATGTATTTATTCACATTTCATATACTTATGACTATGTGACTAATACGTGCTCACCTCTTCTGTCATTTCAGTGACCTTGCCTGCCCGTGAGCCGTCTCCTGTCCCGCCTAGATTTTCACCTCTCGTGTGAGCTTTCCAGGTAGACATCCACTCTTTTGATATTCTATTGGCTGTTATCGACTTGTGCTTAGCTTCTCTCTCTCATTTGCAGTCATCAGGTCAGGATGCTGCGCACGAAGAATGTGTCGACGCTAGGGGGAGGAGATGACGAGGACCCTCCTCGCCCCTTTAGGCAGGTCAAGGGGAAGACTGTGCATTTGGAGCAGCAGGAAGGCCGCAAGAAGCGGCGTCTGGACAGAGCAGCCTGAGCAGCGATAGCAGCAGCAGCCGCTGAGTAGGCAGAGAGAGGAGATCAACTGCGGATTTCTTTAGATCAGATTGCATACCGAGTTCGTCGTCACGCCTCTCGTCCTCGCTCCTCCGCTCCTACCACTCCCTCCACTGCTACCACTCCACCACCCACTTTGCCTGCTCTAGTCACTCCTGTGCCATCCACCACCTCAGCCATACCTACCACCTCCACTACTCCAGCTTCCACTGCTCCTTCCGCTCCCCTTTCGGCTCCACCTATCCCACCTGCTCGCTTCCGGGAGCGCGATGAGACTGAGGTGCGACCACTTGCTGCGGATCCCAGACTGTTTGATTTTCAGCATGCTACAGCAGCACGGGTACGTCAGTTCAGATACGTACCCGTGGAGTCTTGGTTACCTGCACAGAGAGACCCTGTAGCGGCAAATCCATTCAGCACCAGGATACAGGAGTCTTTCTACAGAGCACAGTTGTCAGCTCAGATTGCTCTGCGAGTGCACCGGCTATTGGATCTCCCTGCCTTCCTGCTAGCAGCCGGTGCCGACTCTGAGGTTCACCTCTTCTATCTGCCTAGACTTCTCACTCTTTTGACTACCAGCAACAGATATGTAGAGGAATGGGTCCGAGTTTTCTATGCCACTGTATGGATTGACCCTGATCACCATTGGATGAGATTCCGTTTTGAGCGAGAGGATGTTACCATTCATGCAAGTCAGATTCGTCAGTTGTTTGGATTTCCCGAGTCATCGACTCGTCTTCACAGCTTGTGCTATGGTACCTCTGATCCTCCTCGTCGCCCTCATGGTGGAGTTGCTCTTGGTACAGCTCACGTCGTGGCTCTATTCCGACCACCCTTCCCAGATGGGTCACGACGTTCTCCGACAGACTTCACCACAACAGCCAAGTTTTTATATCAGCTTATGAGACGGACGCTTCTGCCACGGATGGGTTACAGGGAGGCTGCCACTCATATTCAGCTTTGGCTCCTTGGTGCCCTAGTTTCTCACTCAGAGTTTGATGTTGTGGATTTTCTCGTTTGTGAGATCGAGGACACCATACTGGATGGTCTGCGTGCTCGTCGACAGCTGCCGTATGCTCACTATATCTGTCACATCTTTGCTCAGCTGATTCGGCCACCACAGTTCCAGGGTACTCTTGAGGCCTCTCGCCTCATCTTTGGGTCATACCGTCCAACTCCAGAGGATCCTATGCCAGCATCTGCTCCAGTGATTGATACTCAGGCCGAGGACACCACCTTCCATCAGTTTGAGACTCAGGGCACAGTAGCCCATGATGATGATGATGGGGGTTCCACCTCTGCCTCCGCCTCCTATGCCTCCACGCTCACATGATCATGAGGCTAGGAGTTCTAGTGCTACCCCTGCTGCCCCTCCTGCTATTGACCCTGCTCTTGCTGTGATCCTCGAGACTCTTACTCGGCGGCAGGCTCACTTGGCGGCCGAGCAGGCCTGTCAGGAAGCGGTCCAGCAGCAGATGTCTGAGAGAATGCTCTCGATGTTACAGACGATTCAGGATAGACAGGATACTCTCCAGTAGCAGCTTCTTCTGGACCTGGTTGAGAATAGGGCATTCATGGCTCTCATGCTTCAGCATACTGGTGTACCGATTCCCCCAGTTCAGTCAACACCGCCTCCACCTCTTCAGGCTCCTGTTGTGCCAGCTATTCAGCCAGGACCCCCTCTGCCTTCAGTTGGTCCTTCCTCCTCTCTGCTCCGGCCGGTCACCCTGGTTTTCACGTCGCCGGTCATTGGCTCCGTTAGCTCTCAGCCGCTAGTGCCACCAGCTCCTGCTGTTACCACTGCCGCTGTGGCGGTGTCTGTGACTTCTTTGGCTCCGGCAGCTCCTGCAGCGTAGCCTCCGTCTGAGTCAGTACCAGCTCTAGCTTCTACAACAGATCCTGGATCCGAGACTGACTCTGACCCCCAGCTGGCGTTTGCTCTGCTGCCTCGACTGCGATCGGATGCGCCCCCGCCACCTCCTCCCTCTTCTGATGTGTAGGTTCAGGTTCCCTTTTGGTGTTTGACGCCAAAGGGGGAGAGATATGAGTTGTGAGAGCTAGGGGGAGTTAGGGAGTTAGTAGAGAGTCATTTTGATGTAATATATGATGCTTGTTACTCTCTGTACTAGCTCCACTTTTGTATGATGCTTTTGGCTCACAAACTCTATTATATTCTCTCGATGCTTATGTTGACTGTGTGTGTATTATGTTTTCACCTTATATGTTATCACCAGTCTTCTAGTTCTTGTTCATCGATTTGATTTCACTTTTATATGAACAAGAAACTTACGATGTGTATGCGCTCATTCCTATTATTATGTTACACACTTTTTCTGTCAAAGATTACTGAGTACAACTAACCATCTTCTCTATTGATAGAAATTTCAAAACAAACTACTCTCACAAATCTTGTAGGCTTGTCATCAATCACCAAAAAGGGAGAGATTGAAAGCATCTAGGCCCCTGGATGGTTTTAGTGATTAATGACAACATATTGTTATATGTGACTAACGTATGTTTTGCAGAGACAAATGGTAAGTTAGGTCGCATTACAAGTAGAAATACTACAACGGTGAAAACAATCCCGGAGATAAGAACTCGAAGCGATGGCTAAAGCGATGAAACACAAAGTGAAGGTCTACGTAGTTCGAGTGTCAAGGAGTTGCGGACACTCGTGATTTAGTTAGGTCTTTTATTTTGTTTTAGCCGTACTATAAAGAGGGGTTGTCGATGAGTAGTTTGACCAAGAGAGTTCTAGTGTAGTGTTGGTGCATATTCACACTCACATATATTGCTAGGTGACACTCTAGAACATACTCACAAGTTAGAACGAAAACCGATTTGAAAATCAGCATAAAACAGAAAATAGTGTTTCTGGCCTTGGGGCACCGGACTGTCCGGTGTGCACTGGACTGTCCGGTGCGCCCTCTGCCAGGTGGGGCCAGGATGGCCCGGGGAAGGGTTTTCCCCTAGCAGAAACCCGAGAGCGCAAAGGTTCAGAATTGAATTTTAGTGGCACACCGGACTGTCCGGTGTGCACCGGACAATGGCTGTTCACTGTCTGGTGTGCCATCAGCCCAACGGCTAGCTGTCAGAACTAGCTGTTGGAGTCGACCGTTGGCGCATCGGTGGCGCACCGTTGACGCACTGGTGGCGCACCAGACTGTCCGGTGCGCCCATGCGCAGAACACTGCTTGCAACGGCTAGTTGGTGGGTGAGGGCTATTTATACCCCTCCACCCACCATATTCAATGTCTTGCTACCCACATTAGTTCCTGCACATTGGAAGAGCATTTCAAGCACCAAAAGCCTAGAGAGGAGATTAGAGAATCTTAATCCCGCATTTGGACCTCATTAGCGCTAGCGAGAGCCACCTAGAGCACACACCACTTGCATTAGGCTTCTCTTGGTCAAGTGAAAGTCTACGGCTTGTTACTCTTGGTGATCGGCATCACCTAGACGGCTTGGTGGCGTTGGGAGCTTGGTGATCACCGTAGAGATCTTGTTGGTGACCCGACTCAAGTATGTAAGCGGTCGTGAGGGATCCACCGCGCCGGAGTGGCAAAGGATCATCTCGTAGTGAGCACTTGGTTCTTGCGAGGACCAAGGGGGAGCGATACCCTTGCGCGGGTGCTCCAACGAGGACTAGTGGAGAGTGCCGACTCTTCGATACCTCGGGAAAAATTGGAGGAGTCTTCTAAACCTTGCTTTACATTCCGCACTTAATTCAAGTATTTTACATTGTGTATTTGTTTAGCAAGTATTTGAAGTATTGCCTTAGCATTATTGTATTTCTAGTATTATTCTCTTAGTGCTAGTTGTTGGGGTGAAGTTGGGCTCTTGCTTAGGTTTTAGTTAGTGTTGATTTTTAGAAAAGCCCAATTCACCCCCCTCTTGGGCATCGTGATCCTTTCAACAAGTTCAATTAATTCGTGGTGATCCTAGATACAAGCTAATGTCTCCCGAGGAGGTTATAGGAAAGTTTGTGAGCTTTGAATTGATTATCAAAGGCTCCAAACAAATCATCGAGCGAGGCGCCACCTCAACACCCGAGGTGCAACCCGTTGCCTTCAAAGCAATGGAGGAGAAGAAAGAAGAGTCTACATCAAGTAGGCTCCCCATCGACGCCTCCAAGCTCAACAATGAGGAGATGGCGCTCATCATCAAGAGCTTCCGCCAAATCCTCAAGCAAAGAAGGGGAAGGATTACAAGCCCCGCTCCAAGAAAGTTTGCTACAAGTGTGGTAAGCTGTCACACCCGGCTTTAAGGAACAAAGCCAGGTGCATCTCATACATGCGCCAAGAAGACAACATATATAATAACAGAGTGTATAGAGATAAATGTCACAAAACATCAGAGTACTTATTACATAGCGGAAGACTTATTACAAAATAAAGGAATAACCATAAAACGAACTAAGGATCGTCGGCGCCAATGCCAACTGAGAAACGCCACCTAGATCAGATCATACTCCTCGCCTTGTGGCTCCTCCTGAACCACCTGCTCTTCTTCTGTGGGGGGGGGGTGTGAGACAGCAAGGGTGAGCTCACACATGATCATAGCTCAACAAGTTGTGGGGAACCAGTGGACATAAACTCACAAAGGTGTGAGTTCATGTGATGTGTAAGGCTAATCAATGACAGGGGTTAAAGCTGAGCATTGCTTTTAAGTAGTTGGTCAAAATTTTATTAGCAGTTACTAAGTGTAAGTAAATACCAAACCTTAAATAAAGTAATTGAACAAATTAATAATAAACCCATGCAATGCAAATGACAAAATTGAATTTAAGTTCCATAATTTAAACATCAGAGAGTCCTGAGCTGCTCATGACCGTGAGCTCGGCTAGTATACCAGTTTTACACTCTGCAGAGGTTGTACCCTTTACCCACAAGTCATGTTACCCATCTGCCAAGGGGTCGCGACTCCCATACACCTCTACCTAGGAAGCGCGGCAGGGCAACACTACGAGGCCTTTACAAAGTTCCACTAGCTTCTGAAAACCCGCTACAGTTTCTAGGAAGAGCACTTGCAAGAATCCCCCGTCTGACTGCCATCGCAGCTAAATCAACCCGAGAACCTCCTTGCATGCAACTCCCCTACTGCCCTTGCCCCTTTCGGGTAAGGTAGTCTTCCACTAGCTTTCCTAATTAGTCAGCCAAGGGCGTCCCATTAATCCCTTGTGGTGGCACGTGGTTCTCAAGTTAAGCTCTATGTTCCAATTAACATTAATGAACTTGACATGAACATAAATAGAATAACAAGAATAATTGGAACATAGATATAATAAATGATTATCCCAAAACCATGTAAAGCAATAGCAAACTACCCAAGTGATTCAGGGGTAAACAAGGTAATGAGATAAACAATCTAGGGTGACCTATCGGGTCCCATCAAAATTAACCTATGCATGGATAAATGATATTAAAGAACATTATTAGGTAAAAAGTGGTCAAGGGCACAACTTGCCTTCAATGAGCTCCTGCTCAGCTACTTCAACCTGCTGCTCACCAGGATCCTCGGTCACGGGCTCTTCTACTCGCACAATACAAACAAGCACAGTGCATATAGAGAAATTAACATTACATCAAACATATAAATAAAATACACAGTAATAATCAACACATTAAAATAAAATTCTAGGAACAGGAATCATAATTTTTGGAGTTATAGAATTTAAGTTAAGCATTTTCAAAGGTTTTATGTGTTTTAAATAGGATTAAGTGTGAGATTAATTTTCTTACTGTTGTCATGATAAAACAGAGGCTCTAAGTGATAGAGAATAAAATTACAAAAATTTAGAAAGTGGAATGGAGTAATTTGGAGTTCATATGCATTTTCTATGAATTATTGAAGTTCTAGCAATTATTTTCATATTAAAAATCCATTTCCTATTTCATTTATTCAAATTAAATGATCTCTGGATTGGGCCTCCATTACCAGGGAAGTCAGGAGCTATGGTGCAAGTTATTTTAAGACTCAGAACACTATTTGTAGAACTGTGGGTTGAATTTCCTTTTCCCCGAGGGCCCTTTTGTAAAAACACCAAGGCTGTGTATCCGGATGCGCCCTGGCCGCTTGATCAAAGATCAAGAGCCCAGATTAGAAAATGAAGAGGTACGCATCCAGAGCCCTAGGATTTGATATCAATGCTCTAGATTTTAAAACGCCAGGGTCACCCCTCGCCCTTCCATTCATCGATGAACGACCGCGATGAGCCATGGCTGATGCGCCATCCTACATCTGCGCAATCACGATCCGACGGCCATAAATCCTTCCTACCCAAAACTGCCTAGGAGTGGTCCGATCACCAACAAACGGTGACGATAGGATTCAAGCAAAACGTTATTTGACGACCTAATCCTGGGCGTTCATCTAACATCCAACGGTTACCGCTCGTCTTCAACCCCGCGACATCAGGTCTGGCCGACCACGCCGTGACTAGTTCCCCGCCATGACCGGCTATCTGGTGCATGCCCATGACCTGGCAGGCGAACACCGGTCGTTCGCCAACCCCAGGACCGCCCAGAGCATAATCGATCCCCCGGCCCAGTAAAAGCCCCAACGCGCACAACACACTGGTAGACCCGTGCCGCAGAATCCAAACCTAAGGAATGCTATACGTATGGTTGAACAAGAAGGAGCAGTCAGAGGATTCTCACCGGAGGATAGTAGCGTGGTGATGAACCACGCCAGCCGGAGAAGCGCCCAGGTTCCACACGTGTACACTGCGCCCGGCTATCCCCTGGACGGAGGCGACTTGTTTTCTTTTTTGTTAATGGCTCACGACGGCGGTGCTGTAAAAGGGGAAACCGCGAGGGCCTGGTGCACGACGCTTTATAGGCCGAGGGTCTCGCTTCCGAAGATTCCAAGCTGGACTCGGTCCCCCGTAGTTGCCGTGGTCGTTGCCACAATTCCCGCCGCTCCGTTCGGCGAGGTGGTTGCAAGAAGACGCACAGAGCTGGAGGTCGAAGAAACAGCCGACATGGGGGTCCCACTAGGCGGCGAAACACGGTCGCGAGTGCGCACGCCTCAGCGACACACAACACGGCCCACCCGACAATGAGTCGTGCGCGGGAGGGGAAATTCAAATTGGGCCACGCGGAGGGGTTTTCGGGGTGGGCCAAATGTGAATCTGAGGCCCGGTTAGGGGTTTCATTCCTTTTTCTTTTTTTTTGATTTCTGTTTTCTTTTCTTTTTTTTGAACCCCAATTTGAACTCAATTATTGTTGTGAATTTGTACCCAAGTATAACGTATAATTCAAGGTCATCAATTTGGAAAGCTAAGTTTTATTTTTATGTAGTTTTCTTTTATAAGGCATTCTCTTTCCTCTTATTCTAATCTTGCGAATTAGGGTTAAATTCCCAAATTTGGATATCAATACACTTTTTTTATATTATCACAAGAAATAATGTGCACAAAATGAAGTCCAGCATGATGCATGTATTATTTTTGGTGTCCTTTGTTATTTGTTATTATTTTTTTGTAAGTGCGATGTCCACATGAAATAATGAATAGAGATAACACAATATCTATAGAGTAATATGATTTCTCTTTCTAGATTTTTTTCTACAAAGTGGGTGTTACATAAGCTCGATCATTTTATTGCAAAATATCCTATGTCAAGTGATAGTGACAGGGGCGACGACAAGAAGGGAAAGAGGAAGGAAAAGAAGAGGTACTACAAGAAGAAGGGCGGCGATGCCCATGTGTGTCGGGAGTGGGACTCCGACGAGAGCTCCACCGACTCCTCCGACGAGGACGCCACCAACATCGCCGTCAGCAAGGGCCTCCTCTTCCCTAATGTCAGCCACAAGTGCCTCATGGCAAAGGATGGCAAAAAGAAGAAGGTAAAATCTAGAGCTTCTACTAAATATACAACATCTAGTGATGAGGCTAGCTCTAGTGATGATGAGGATGATTTGCTTACACTTTTTGCCAATCTTAACATGCAACAAAAGAAGAAATTAAATGAATTGATTAGTGCTATTCATGAGACGGATGAACTTTTGGATAGCCAAGAGGACTTCCGTATTAAGGAAAATAAGAAGCATGTTAAAGTTAAAAATGCTTATGCTTAGGAGTTAGAAAAATGTGAAAAATTAACTAGTGAGCTTAGCATTTGCCATGACACCATTTCCAACCTTAGAGCCGAGAATGCTAGTTTTATCGCTAAGGTTGAGAAGTTAAATGCTTGTGATGATTCAATTACCAATCTTAGAAATGATAATGCTAGTTTGATTGCTAAGATTGATAAATTGATTGCCTCTCTTTCTAGCGTTAAGATTGAGAATGAAAAATTAATTGCTAAGGCTAAGGATTTAAATGTTTGCAATGATGTTATTTCCAATCTTAGAAATGAAAATGCCATGTTACATGCTAAGATTGATGAATTAAATGTTTGCAAACCCTCTACATCTACTGTTGATCATGTTTCTATTTGTACTAGATGTAGAGACATTAATGTTGATGCTATCCATGATCATCTAGCTTTAATTAAACAACAAAATGATCACATAGCTCAACTTAGTGCTAAAATTAATGAGCATGACTTAGAAAATGAAAATTTTAAATTTGCTAGAAGCATGCTCTATAGTGGGAGACGCCCTGGCATTAAGGATGGCATTGGCTTCCAACAGGGAGGCAATGTCAAGCTTAATGCCCCTAAGAAATTGTCTAACTTTGTTAAGGGCAAAGCTCCCATGGTTCAGGATAACGAGGGTTACATTTTATATCCTGTTGGTTATCCCGAACACAAAATTAGGAGAATTCATTCTAGGAAGTCTCACTCTGGCTCTCATCATGCTTTTATGTATAAGAGTGAGACATCTAGTTCTAGGCATTCTACTCATGTTAAAATGCCTAAAAAGAAATCTCCTATTGCATCAAATGAGCCTAATGTTTCATTTAAAACTTTTGATGCTTCTTATGTGCTTACTAACAAATCAGGCAAAGTAGTTGCCAAATATGTTGGGGGCAAACACATGGGCTCCAAGACTTGTGTTTGGGTACCCAAGGTGCTTGTTTCTAATGTCAAAGGACCCAAGACCGTTTGGGTACCTAAGAACAAGGCCTAAACTTGTTTTGTAGGTTTATGCATCCGGGGGCTCAAGTTGGATTATTGATAGTGGGTGCACAAACCACATGACTGGGGAGAAAAGGACATTCTCCTCCTATGAGAAAAACCAAGATCCCCAAAGAGCTATCACATTCGGGGATGGAAATCAAGGTTTGGTCAAAGGACTTGGTAAAATTGCTATATCACCTGACCATTCTATTTCCAATGTTTTTCTTTTAGATTATTTAGATTACAATTTGCTTTCAGTTTCTCAATTATGCAAAATGGGTTACAATTGCCTTTTTACAGAAATAGGTGTTACTATCTTTAGAAGAAGTGATGATTTAGTAGCATTTAAGGGAGTGTTAGAGGGTCAGCTATACTTAGTTGATTTCAATAGAGCTGAACTCGACACTTGCTTAATTGCTAAGACTAATATGGGTTAGCTCTGGCATCACCGACTAGCCCATGTTGGGATGAAGAATCTTCACAGGCTTCTAAAGGGAGAGCACATTTTGGGACTAACCAATGTTCATTTTGAGAAAGACAGGATTTGTAGCGCATGTCAAGCAGGAAAGCAAACTGGTGCCCATCATCCACACAAGAACATCATGACGACCGATAGGCCGCTTGAGCTACTCCACATGGATTTATTTGGCCCGATCGCTTACATAAGCATCGGCGGGAGTAAGTGTTGGGGCGAAGGCGAAGACGCCACCCTTCGCTCGAGGCCTTTGCCGTAGTCGTTGGTCCAACGGAGACAAGACAACGGGCAGGGACACCCTTCGCCCCATACGACATCGAACGAAGACCCGTGACGAGGTCATCCCACCGTGCGGCCTCGTCCAGCATGGAGGCCCACGTGTGATCCGGCCCATTGTAACGGGCCCTGCGTGGCCGCTGCATGTTACGGGCCTAATTTGTAAAGGCGTCCCTGTAATTACGGTCTGTAACCCCGCTTTTTGGGAATATTCTGGGGATAACCTAGGTGTCTGAGGGCACATGCGTCCTTAACACAGGACGCTGGGCGCTCAGATACCTATAAATACCCCCGCACAGTGCCCGTGAGAGGCTGGATGAACAGAACTTTTGCCATCTTGCGCGAGAACCCTGTTAACGTCACTGCTCGCCCCTGTTGGATCCCCTTGCAGCATAGAGCAAGTTCCAACATTTGGCGCCCACCGTTCGTGCTACGAAAAAACCACCCGCGATGGCACCCAAGAAAGCTAGCTCGAAGGCTGACGAGGGTGCGAAGGCAGCACTGCTGGCCGCAAAAAGGGCAAGGCCCTCGCACTCACCCACTCCACCCACCAAGAGGCTGCTGAAGACGATGTTCCCCACACCTGCGAAGACGACGCTCTCTGCACCTGCGGCCTTGAAGGACAACCGCAACCTCCCCCAGGCTTCACCCCACCGGAGGATGCAGACCTCACCGAGGACGGTGAAGTCCTCGGCGTTTCAGCGGAAGAACAGCTACAGCTGCGCGCCCTGCGCCTCAAGAACCGCAATCTCCAGAGGCAAAAAGAGATACTGGAGGCCAAGCGCCAGCGCGTGTCTGCACTAGCCAAGGTGCGGCAAATGATACGCGACGAAGAGCAGAAGGCCTAGGACCTCGAGCGGGAGATCGCGCTGATGCAGCGCGAAGGCCACCTCGGCCTGCAGCACGGGCCACCCCTGCAACAACACGCACAAGTGGAAGACATACGCGAAGGCCACCTCGGCCTGCAGCACGGGCCACCCCTGCAACAGCGCGTGCAAGTGGAAGACCCGCACTTCCTCCAGCGCGACTACGCCTTCCCACACGCCGCGCCATTTCAAGGGGTCAACTACCTCGACGAGCGAAGTCCCCTGGCGCCACATCTGCAAGTGACACCCTGGCCTGCCAACTTCCGGGCAGGGACCTATCCCAAGTACAACGGCAGCACGGACCCAGCACAGTACATCATGAGTTATCAGGTCGCCGTTGCATCTTCCGGAGGGGACGACGCCACAATGGCCAAGTCTTTCATCATCGCCCTCGAAGGCCCAGCTCTCACCTGGTTCACCAGGTTGCCCCCGCTGTCCATTGACTCCTGGAGAAGCCTAAGGGACAAATTCCTGCTCAACTTCCAGGGGTACCGCCTAGACACCGACGCCTTGGCCGAACTCTCACTCTGCAAGCAGCTGGAAAAGGAGACTCTGCAGGAGTATTACCGCAAATTTCTAACACTCAAGTCACAGCTGCCCTCAATCGATGACTACATCGCCATCCACTACGCCATCAGTGGCCTTCGCGCTGGCGTCCTCTATAGCCACTGCATCAGGGACCCACCCAAGAACCTCCAGGAATTATATCAGCTATTTGAAAAATATGCCAAATCTGAAGCGCTCCACCAGCGCAAGGTTGAGTCTCAGAGGAAACCCAAAGATGCTCCATAGTCCAGCCGCACGTGGACAAGGACTTCGCAGCCAGACTCCAGTCGAGACGGCCGTAATCAGCAGCAGGTGCACAACATTGCCAACCAGCACCCCGCTGGTGATGCCCCTCGCCGCCAGGAATATCCCCCTAGGGCCGCGGAAGTGGAACTCGCGGTAGGCGCCGGGGACGCGCGCAGCCGCCGCGCTGATTCTACTGTCTCTTCCACGGCGAAGACTGCGCCCACCAAACCAAAGACTGCCCAGAGACGAAGGCCACCAGAGACAGGATGGCATGGACGCAACCGGCCGACAACCCAAGAGTCGTCGCGCACACTTATCAGCAACACCCTCCACCATACATCCACGCCCCCGCCCCGCATCCACCGCACCACGCTTACCAACACCATCAGGAAGTACAAATCGTACCTCCCCCACCCCCGCCTCCACACCAGCAACAACAAAACATCCCCCACCCCCACGCCCCCAAGCAAGAAGACTTCGCCGATCAGCCGTATCGCGAAGTCATTCATATGATCACTGGGGGGGTCCAGTGTCGACTTCGACACCAAGCGACAGAAGCGGGACCACTACCGCAGCATCAACCACGTCGCCGTCACCGGTCCAGTCGTGCAGACGAAGTGGTCCCATGTACCGCTAACTTTTGACGCCCGAGACGTCGACCTGCGCAGCGCCCCCCATATCGACGCCATGGTCATCAACTGCAGCGTGGCAGGCTGGGACCTGCACAAAGTCTTCGTCGACAATGGCAGTCAGGCAGACATCATTTTCCTCCATGCCTTCGACCGCATGGGCATAAGCCACAGCTTGCTCAAGCCTTCGGACAATCCGTTGTACGGCTTCGGCGGCAAGGGCACTTTTCCTATCGGCAAAATAGAGTTACCTCTCTCCTTCGGTGTAGCGCCCAATGCCCAAAGTGAGCAAATAACCTTTGACATCGTCGACATGGTGTATCCGTACAACGCCATCATGGGTCGGGGCTCCATCAACAAGTTTGAGGCAGCCATTCACGGATTGTACCTGTGCATGAAGATACCATGTCCGTTAGGCGCCATCTCGGTCTACGGCAATCAGCAGACTGCGCGCAATATAGAGCGGGACTTCGTCCCCGGGCAAAGAAATGTCCACTGCCTCATGTCCCAGCGCGAGGTCCCAGCGCCCGCCAGCCCAACTGAAAAACAACACAAGGCGCAGCTGCAAAGCATCGACGGGACCAAGACTGTCCCCCTCGACCAGGCCACGCCCAAGCAAACAGTCATGATCAGCGAAGGCCTCACTTCGCATGATGAGGAAAAACTCCTGTGCTGCTTGTCCAAGAACAAGGACGTCTTCGCTTGGTCAGCCCTCGACCTAGTCGGGGTCAGCCGATCCATAATTGAGCACAGCCTGGGAATCGACCCCTCGGTGAGACCAAAAAAACAGCGGCTTCGCAAAATGTCCGACGAGAAGACAGAGGCCGCCAAGGCAGAGGTACACCGCCTCCTGGAAGCCAAATTTATCGAGCCAGTGGCTTACCCCACCTGGCTCTCCAACGTGGTAATGGTGCAGAAAAAGAGCGGCAAGTGGCGAATGTGCATCGACTTCACCAGTCTCAACAAGGCCTGCCCAAAGGACAACTTCCCGTTGCCCCGGATCGACAAAATAGTCGATAGCGCGGCCGGGTGCGAGGTCATGTCACTCCTCGACTGCTTCTCCGGTTATCATCAAATATACATGAAGGAGGAGGACAAGGCCAGCACCAGCTTCATAACACCCTTCGGCACATATTGCTTTATCAGAATGCCGGAGGGACTCAAGAACGTCAGGTCCACCTTCTCCCGGCTCACTAAAATAGTGCTCGAAGGGCAAGTCGGCAGAAACGTATTCACATACGTGGATGATATCGTCGTCGCCAGCAGGAACAAAGAGGACCATCTCGCAGACCTCGCCGAGACATTCGCAAACATGCGGGACGCACGACTTCGCCTGAACCCCGATAAGTGTGTCTTCGGCGTTTGCCAGGGGAAAATATTGGGTTATCTGGTATCACACCGGCATCGAGGCCAACCCAACCAAAATCCAGGCCATTATCAACATGATGCCCCCGCAGTCAGCCAGAGAGGTCTAGCGTCTGACGGGCAGATTGGCCGCCCTCAACAGATTCATTTCCAAATCTGCCGAGCGAAGTCTTCCCTTCCTCAAAACACTCCGCGGCGCAAAAGACTTCGCTTGGGGACCAGAGCAGGCGGCGGCCTTCACCTCACTAAAACAGTACCTAATGGAGTTGGCCGTTCTTACGAGCCCCGACTCTTCGCTACCACTGTTGCTTTACGTTGCGGCTTCACCGCACGCGGTCAGCGCGGCACTGGTTCAGGAGCAGACAGTAGAGGGCGTGATCAGGCAGTGCCCAGTTTATTATGTCTCCGAAGTGCTCACACCGTCAAAATGTAACATGACGGAACTCAAAAGGATTGCATATGCAGTTGTTATGTCTTCGCGCAAATTGCGCCACTACTTTGAAGCATTCAAGGTCTGTGTCACCTCAGATAGGGGACTCGGCGAATTATTCAGGAACCCGGAGGCATCGGTACGGATCGCCAAATGGGCGGCCGAACTCTCCGGCTACCACATCACTTTCGAGCCCAGGACAGCGATCAAGTCACAAGTTCTAGCAGACTTCATCGTCGACTGGACCGGGCCAATAACACAGCCGGATCCGTTCGCAGAGAAGGTTTGGACAATCCACTGCAACGGCGCTTGGTGCCATGTGGGGGCAGGCGATGCTGCAGTCATCACCTCACCCGCCGGGGTCAGGCACAGATACGCGGCACGCTTAAGCTTCACTCTGGAATCTGACAGATGCACAAACAACATAGCAGAATACGAAGCTGTCATCCTCGGCCTCCGCAAACTAAGAGCCCTCGGTATCACCACCTGCATAGTCCGAACAGACTCCAAGGTAGTCGCCAGCCAAGTCGAGAAAGACTATGCAGCAAAGGACCCCGCACTTATGCAGTACCTTGCGGCCATCCGAAGTCTCGAGAGACAATTCAAGGGCTTCACATTACAACATGTGGACCGGGCCAAGAATGAAGAAGCTGACGCATTGGCCAAGGCAGCCACCAGGGGTGAAGCCCTACCCTCCGACGTATTCTATCACGTCATCGGCACGCCAGCCGTCCGCAGCCCTGAAGGGCTCCAAATAACCAACGACAGCGAGGGCCACCGCATGATCAACCTTATCATGATCGAAGACTGGCGGACGCCAATAACCCTGTACCTGCAGGGGTACTACCACCCAATCGACAGCAACGAGGCCAAGCGCCTCCACCACCGAAGCCGGGACTTCGCACTGATCGAGGGCCAACTTTACAAAAAGGGGGTCAGTCAGCCGATGCTTAAGTGCGTCACTGAGACCGAAGGTGTTCAAATCCTACGTGAAGTCCACAAGGGGACCTGCGGCTCCCACGCAGGCCCCAGGGCCCTAGCGGCAAAGGTGATACGCCAAGGTTTCTACTGGCCCGCCATTATCTGCGCCGCAAATTGGGTTGTCAGATCCTGCGAGGCCTTTCAGAAATTTTCCCCACGCTCGGGACGCCCCTCATAGTTCACAAAGCTGATCGCCCACACGTGGCCCCTTCAGCGCTGGGGCCTAGACATTGTCGAGCCCCTGCCCACGGCTCAGGGGAACCTCAAGTTCACCTTTGTAGTCGTTGAATACTTCACCAAATGGATTGAAGCGAGGGCAGTATCCACCATCACATCAAAGACGGCCCAGAAATTCTTCTGGCAAAATATTGTTTGCCGCTTCGGAGTACCATCCGAACTCACGGTCGACAACGGCAAGCAGTTCGACAACCAAGATTTCAAAGACTTCTGCTTCTCCATCGGCACCAAGCTTGCCTTCGCCTCCGTGTACCACCCCCAGTCCAACGGAGTCGTGGAGCGCGCCAACGGCAAAATTTTCACAGCTGTCAAGAAAATGCTCCTCGACGACCGAAAAGGCAAGTGGCCCGACCTGTTACCCGAAGTGGTCTGGGCACTGAATACAACCGAGTGCAGGGCGACTGGGTTTACCCCCTTCCGCCTATTATACGGATCGGAGGCCATGACTCCGCAAGAAATAAAGCATGGGTCGCCTCGGACAGCCGCGTCGGCCGTCCCAGACGTAGACGAGCCGACTTCGAAGGATCTCATCGACAGAGACCGCGTCTTCGCCCTACAGGCTCTGGACAAATACCAAGCCTAGACAAAAGCATGGCGCGACCAAGCAGTCATCCCAAGGGAATTCAGCGAAGGGGACCTCGTACTCGTCCGGACAGCTCGAACAGAGTCCAGAGGCAAGCTGGAACCCATGTGGGAAGACCCTTACATTGTCAAGTCGAAGGCTTCCCCCAGCGCATACAGGCTCGCAACGCCAAACGGCGAAGACTTAGAGCATTCCTGGAACATTGATAATCTTCGCAAGTTTTTTGTTTGACTCATCAGGGCCAGCTCACCCTTGTAATTTGCAAAAACAATTTTGTTCTGGCCCGCACTCTTTTCCTCCTGAGGGGTGAGGTTTTTAACGAGGCGGAGTCATGTAATATACAAGAGAAAAATCCCCCGCAAAATCTACGTCGAAAAAAGACCGCACCGACGGTCTTCAACATTCGACCAATACAAAGTCACCGCGAGGACCAGCGGCAGCTGCCCTCGCGTGCGACAACTCCGCGCAGAAGTCGCCTCAGGGTGCAGCCGGATTAGCACAACAAGTGCGAAAAATCGAAGTCTTCCACGAAGACTATCCACGCAGAAGTCGCCTCAGGGTGCAGCCGGATTAGCACAACAAGTGCGAAAAATCGAAGTCTTCCACGAAGACTATCCACGCAGAAGTCGCCTCAGGGTGCAGCCGGATTAGCACAACAAGTGCGAAAAATCGAAGTCTTCCACGAAGACTATCCGCGCCGAAGTCGCCTCAGGGTGCAGCCGGATTAGCACAACAAGTGCGAAAAATCGAAGTCTTCCGAGAAGACCATCCGCGCAGAAGTCGCCTAAGGGTGCAGCCGGATTAGCACAGCAAGTGTGAAACACCGAAGTCTTCCATGAAGACTATCCGCGCAGAAGTCGCCTAAGGGTGCAGCCGGACTAGCTCAACTAGTGCGAAAAATCGAAATCTTCCGCGAAGGCTATCCGCGCAGAAGTCACTACAAATACGAAAAATCGAGGTCTTCCGTGAGACCTACCCGTGCAACAATCGCCTACGGGTGCAGCTGGACGAAGCTCAGCAAGTGCGAAAACGACTACACCAAAACTGTCCGCAAAAAGACCGACTGCACGCGCACCAGACCAACATAACAAACACACCAGACCCAGCACGTAACACCTTCGTGCGCATAACCGAATGTGCGAAGGCACACAACCCCATCATACAAGCCATTACTTATGCACAAGCGAGGGCATCACACTTTACATCAGCTCAACCATCGGAATAATTCCCATCTCCCTATAGTTAAACAACATTATCCTCAACTCCTCACCCGCAAAAAGACTTCGCAGCTCCCCCTCACCTGCACTCACAGCGGCCGGCAAGGTCAACGGTTCCTGCCTGCCAGCCCTACTCACACGAAGCCGACCACCGTCCACCTCACTCACTCTACGCTTCGCGACCGCCCTTCGCCGCCTACGCCCAGCACTCGAACCAGGCACAACTTCAGCATCCGTAGCATGCGGCGAAGCCTCCGCCGCTGCCACATCCAAGGCCGCAAAATAGTCCAAGTCCTCATCCGACGACTCTTCGGTCCACTCAACAGAGCTCCCAGAGTCACCAAACTCGGAAAATTTAGATGCAGACTCATCCGATTTATTCCCATCATCCACGGTCGAAGCCGCCAAAACATTAGCAGTAGCGGTTGCGTGCGCAGGCCCAAAATCTTGAACCTGCGCAGCAACCAAGGTTCAGCAACAATATCCAAAATTTCCTAACTACCCACACCCACTAGGCCACCCGCGAAGACCTAGCCGTCGCGGGAGCCTCCGCTGTCGCCTCCGCAGCCACCGTCACAGGATCCTCAGCCCTCGGCGCAGTAGTTGGCGATGGGCCTCCGCCGGCCGCAGTGGCTGCAGGGGCATCAGGAACGCCTTCGGCGGTTTCCAGGGGCGGCTCCGGGGCGGCCTCGGGCACAGCCGCCGCCGGGTTCAGCTCTGGGTCAGGCAGCACGCTGTTCAAAGCCCCGAAGTCATCCACCCTCTCGCCATGCGCCGCCTGAGACACAGCACACAGATTCAGCAAACCCACATTTAACCCACACTCAACAAACACCAAACAAAAGCCAAACATTACCTGACCCCTCGCCGTCTCAGCCCGCTCCCTGACCACCTCCCGGCCAGGGGGGCCCCACATCCGGTCGTAGAGGGCTCCCGCGGATTCCTTCACCACAGGGTCCTCGACCTTGTAAATATCGCGCTCGAAATCCTCATCAGCTTGGTCGAAGACCTCATAGTGCCGGCACCCTTCGCGAGATAGCGCGTTCATCGCCCCCTCGCAGGTGACCAGGGAGGCATAGGACATAAACCCCTCCACAATAGTGGGGAGCGCTAGCAGCTCCTCCTGTATCCACTCGAAGCAGCGAAGCCCGGGCTCTCGGTCCGGCACTTCGAAGTCAGCGGTCCGCGCGCCCAACTCATGGTATGAATCCACAAGCTGTTTGCGTGTCCGCTCAGCCTCCGAGCGCGTCGAAGCCTCGGCCCTCTCCACTCGGGCCTGCAGAGCGTTGAGCCGCCCCTCCAACTCCTCGGCGCGCTGCCTGGCAAGACTGCCCTCTGCCCGTGCCAAATTGGCTTCCACCTGCGCAGACTGCGCCTTGGCGAGGGCCTCATTAGCCTCCTTCCTTTCCTCCGCCAGCTGGCGCCGGAGGTCAGTCCTCTCACCCTCCAGCGCGGCCACCTTATCCGCCAGCTTGAGGCATTTACTGTCGGCGGTCGACTTCTCCCGAACGGCATCAGCATGTTGCGTCTGAAGTCTCTCGACTTCGGCAGACACAACTACCGTCAGGGCCCCCGATGCCGTGCGGTCAGTGAAGTCAGCCGCCTACAAGACACACATAAGACCACAGCCCCAGCAAAGCCGGTAAAAAACCAAAGTCCAGCTCCACGTACCTGACTTAGTGCCTCCTTCAGCTCCTTCAGCCGGCGGGACACAGCACCCGCCTCGTCCCTGACTGCAGCGAGCGCCGGAATCTCACCACCGGCACTAAAAGCACCGCCCTTCGCCCCGGCAGGCGAAGCAACAACAAGTTGGCCTTCGTCCGACCCTGCAACATATCAACTTATTAACAAAAAAAATTGAGCCAACGACTTACCAACAAGATAATCTTCCACACTAATGTCGGTGGCGAAGTCGGCGATGCGCTTGCCGGGCGGCGGCAACTCTCAGGCCGCCTTCGCAGCCTCCGGCACCCCGCTGGGCACGGGGGCGGCCTTCACAGACTTGGAACCACCGGCGGTAGCCGCCTTCGCAGCCTCCGGTGCCCTGCTGGATGCAAGGACGGCCGACTTCGCCACCAGCGGTGGCTGGCCTCCGTCAGGGGCAGTAGCCTTCGCAGCCCCCTGTAACACCCACTTTGGAATTTGCTAGAAATAATACCAATAGAGAAACATTTTCTCTTTATGTGAGTTTGATCTTCATGCATCATCCTATGTGAACACCATGTCCAAGAACAATTAATAAAAAGATATGCTACTAAATCCATGCATCATGTTGAATATTTTATTTTTGTGTGCATTTTGTAACAAGAAAATATTTAAGACCAAAAGGGAAAATTAAATCCTAAAAGAAATTCTTGAATCTAGAAAAGAGAAGGAATATGAAAACATGAATACTATAATTGAATAAATGTTCTCAAACCTAATACTTTTAATTGCACAAATATGGTTTGAAAATGAACTAGTCACAAGTTTGAATTTAAATTAGTATTTAAATTTGAATTTGTGAAAGAATGGAGAAAGGAGAAAATAAAAGAAAAATAAAATGAATCAAAAAGGAATAAAGAAAAGAAAAAAAAGAAAAGAAGAAAGCCATGCGCCTGGGCCGCTACTACACATTTTTGGCCCACTAGCGCTCTCACTGTGCGCGGCCCAGCCGGGCTCTGGTGCCGACAACAGGGACCCACCGGTCAGTCTCGCCTCCCCGCACCCTCTCGCGCTCGCGTCTCCACTGATCAGTGGGCCCCCCCTGGCAGTGGCCTGACCGCTTCTTTCCCCCAAACCCGCTCGGAAGCTTATCCATGGCGCGGATTCCGGACGCCGTTGGGAATCTGGCGCCCAATTGAGGCCTATAAGCCGCGGGCCATACCCACTCCTCCCCCACCGCTTCTTCACTCCGAATTTCTAGCCACCAACGCGATTGTTAGCCGAGACCTAGCAGCCGCGCAGCAAACCGGGCGATCGGAGGGCGGCCGCCGGGGAGAACCATCCGCGCCTGGGTTACGTCCTTGGCGCAGGGTTGGGTGTGATTCGCCTGCGCCCGGGGGGTCTGTCCGTGCCCTCGAATCAAGCCGAGCGCATCCGAATTGCGGTGAATTGCTCACCGAAGCGCTTCACCGCCGCCAAGCCGCCCCTTTGCCGTGGCCAGGGTCTTCCGCGCGCTCGAATCACGGTATGAACTCCACCCTTGCGTTCGCTATATCGTTAGGGTTGAATTGGTAGTCTTGGGATGGCTTTCGGACCTGTGAATCGGCGGTCAGTGCTCGCCGGGGGTGTCCGCCGCAGGGAGCACGGCGCAGGAGCAAGGCCGTCGGCCGAAGAAGACGCAACCGGGGCCGTAGATTCCCTATCTGACGGCTCTAATTGGGCACCAACCTCCCTAGCCGTCCGATCGCTTTTAGACGATCCAGATTAGAAAAAAACGTAACCCTTCGCTCGTAAGTGAATCCTAGCTGTTGATCTTTCTGCGAACGGCTGGGATTAGATCTATTAATACCCCTTTGGCACTTTAAACCCAGACCGTAGATCTTAGATCCAGTGGCTGTGACCGCATACCTCTTCATTTAATGGCGATCTGATCCAGACCGCCAGATCTGGATCGTGCGGCCAGGATTAGAAGATACCCCTTCGCGGGTACATTTTGCTAAAGAGACCCTAGGGTATTTTATAATGAACCCGCCGTCCAGTGAGCGCTGTTCACTGTGTCTGGGCTATTTTGCGCCAGAACCCCTGCCCTTTTACAAATTTGAGGCCCAGTCCATAGCTCTTTAAATTCAGTTATTTAATTATAAAAATTACTTTTTAATACAAAATAATTGCTAGAACTTTGATAATTCATAAAAAATACATATGAACTCCAAATTAATCCATTCCACTTTCTAAATTTTTGTAATTTTATCCTTTATCACCTAGAGCCTCTGTTTTGTCATGAAAACAGTAAGAAAATTTATTTCCCATTTAATCCTATTTAGAACACATAAAACCTTTGAAAATGCATAACTTAAAGTCTATAACTCCAAAAATTATGATTTCTGTCCTAGAATTTTATTTTAATATGTATATTATTACTGTGTATTTTATTTACATGTTTGGTGTGATGTTAATTTCTCTATATACACTGTGCCTGTTTGTATTGTGGCGAGTAGAAGAGCCCGTTGCTGAGGATCCTGGTGAGCAGCAGGTTGAAGTAGCTGAGCAGGAGCTCATTGAAGGCAAGTTGTGCCCTTGACCACTTTTTACCTAATAATGTTCTTTAATATCATTTATCCATGCATAGGTTAATTTTGATGGGACCCAATAGGTCACCCTAGATTGTTTATCTCATTACCTTGTTTACCCCTGATTCACTTGGGTAGTTTGCTATTGCTTTACCTGGTTTTGGGATAATCATTTATTACCTCTATGTTCCAATTCTTTTGTTATTCTATTTATGTTCATGTTATGATCATTAATGTTAATTGGAACATAGAGCTTAACTTGAGAACCACGTGCCACCACAAGGGTTTAATGGGACGCCCTTGGCTGACTAATTAGGAAAGCTAGTGGAAGACTACCTTACCCGAAAGGGGCAAGGGCAGTAGGGGAGTGGTCAGTGTAGGGAGGTCCTTGCTTGATTTTGCTGCGATGGCGGTCAGGCAAGAACCCTGCATTGGAACTTCCTATAAACTGTAGCGGGTTTTCGGAAACTAGTGGAACTTTGTAAAGGCCTCGTAGTGTTGCCCTGCCGCGCTTCCTAGGTAGAGGTGTATGGGACTCGCGACCCCTTGGCAGATGGGTAACATGACTTGTGGGTAAAGGGTACAACCTCTGCAGAGTGTAAAACTGGTATACTAGCCGTGCTCGCGGTCATGAGCAGCTCAGGACTCTCTGATGTTTAAATTATGGAACTTAAATTCAATTTGTCATTCGCATTGCATGGGTTTATTATTAATTTTGTTCTATTACTTTACTTATGGTTTGGTATTTACTTACACTTAGTAATTGCTAATAAAATTTTGACCAACTACTTAAAAGCAATGCTCAGCTTTAACCCCTATCATTGATTAGCCTTACACATCACATGAACTCACACCTTTGTGAGTTTATGTCCACTGGTTCCCCACAACTTGTTGAGCTATGATCATGTGTGAGCTCACCCTTGCTGTCTCACACCCCCCCACAGGAGAAGAGCAGGTGGTTCAGGAGGAGCCACAAGGCGAGGAGTATGATCTGATCTAGGTGGCGTTTCTCAGTTGACATTGGCGCCGACGATCCTTAGTTCGTTTTATCTTTATTATTTTATTTTGTAATAAGTCTTCCGCTATGTAATAAATACTCTGATGTTTTATGACATTTATCTCTATACACTCTGTTATTATATATGTTGTTTTCTTGGCGCATGTATGAGATGCACCTGGCTTTGTTCCTTAAAGCCGGGTGTGACAGAAGTGGTATCAAAGGAAATGTTGACTGTAGGACGAGACCTAGATAGAGATGGACAAACCCTCTCCTACTTACCTTACTCTGACTCATTCTATACTCATCTCATCTTGATCTTGTCTCACCTTCTACTGTTCTACTCTGATCATTCTTATCTTTTCTACTCTAAGACAAGATGGATTTCACACCTTGGAATCCTACCACTATGATCTTTTTAAGATATAGGGGACCTAAGACAAAATTCAAAACTACTTTCTTTAAAATGTTGTTTGATTGTGCTGATGCTAAATGCCTGATTTGCTTCTTTGATTGATTGAATTATTATAGATGGACATCTTAATATGTACCACCATAAGGTAATAAATTAGCTATGGTAGGTAAAATATTAATCTGCTTAGCTAATAAAATTCCCCAAAGTAACCTGATTTGTAAATACCTGCCTTGTCTGCTATTCTCTTACCGTATGTATCTAACTCAGATGGTCAATACCAGGCGGGGTGGTGGAATTGATTTGCCTCCTAATCGACACACTCGAAGGATATATAGACAACCTCAGCCACAGCCTGCAGAGATGAATCCTCCCAATCCTCCACCAGGCGGAGTTGACCCACTAGTTGCTGCTCAGATGGCGGTGATGCAGCAAATGGCGGACACAATGGCTGATATGCGTGCCCAGATGCAGCAAGAACGCCAGGAAATGCGTCAGGAAAGAGAAGATATACGCCAGGAGTTGCGCCAGGAGAGAGATGAGATACGCCAAGAAAGGAGGGCGCAACAACAGCAGCTACAACAACAGCTTCAACAACAGCAGCAACAGCAACAAGTGCCACTGCCTCCACCACCACCACCAGTTCCACCTCGTGATAAGCACCGGGAGTTTATGAGTCATAAGCCACCTACATTCGCTAGCTCACCTGATCCACTGGACGCGGATGATTGGCTGAAGTCCGTTGAGAAGATGCTGAATATTGCACAGTGCACGGACCAGGAGAAAGTTTTTTATGCTTCTGGACGTCTGACAGGTCCTGCTGCTGACTGGTGGGATTCTTATACTGCTGCCCATGATGCTGCGGATACTATTACTTGGGCAGAGTTCAGTACACAGTTCAGAAACTACCATATTCCAGCTGGTATGATAAAAATCAAGAAGAAGGAATTTCTGTCGCTGAAGCAAGGAAGTATGTCAGTCAGCGAGTACCGCGACAAGTTTATCCAGTTATCCAGATATGCTCCTGAAGAAGTCGCTGAAGACGAGAGGAAGCAGGAGCACTTCATTGAAGGACTTAATGGACCACTGCAGTATGCTCTAGTGGCACACACATTTCCATCATTTCAGAGGCTGCTTGATAAGGCCCTGGCTATTGAGCACAAGCGTGTTCAGCTGGGTGATTTGAAGAGAAAGGCAATATCTCAAGGACAAGGAAGCAGCAGTGTTTGTCCTCGCTACAGTTCGCCACAGGGTACACCGACTCGACCAGGAGGACCACGCCCAGTTCAGCAATCACCACTGAGGACTCCACCTCCTCGACAGGCTACCCCCACTGGCACCCCGACGAAGTTTTCAGGACAGAGTCCAGGCACCACATGTTTCAAGTGTGGGAAGACTGGTCATTATGCAAATGTCTGCCCACAGAGGATGGCTACTACCCCAGTTCAGAACAGGCAGCAAACTCCAAGTTCTGGCAAGGGATATTCTATTGCCAAGGTTAATCAAGTCAGCGTTGATGCTACTCCGGATGGAGGGGACCTCGTAATTGGTATGTTTTATGTTAATGCAATTCCTGCAACCATATTATTTGATTCCGGTGCTACACATTCATTCATGTCTGCTAGATATGCCAACACAAATGAAATACCACTGCTAAATATGAGAAAACCCATGATAGTAATGACACCTAAAGGGCCTGTTGAGGCGAATCAAATGACACGTAGATTGACATTGACCATTATGGGTAGAGAATTTGGAGCTACTGCTATAATATTAGAGTCAAGCAGTATAGATCTGATCCTTGGTATGTCATGGCTAAGAAAGGCAAAGGCCGTTATAGCATGTGGTAGAGGTACCGTAGAACTCACTACCACTAAAGGAGAAAGATTTCAAGTTAATATTGCAGTAACCTCCTCACCCATGCGTGCAATGTTCTTTATACCTGAGGAATTTGTTGGTGACAACATCCGGGTGGTTAGAGATTTTCCGGATGTCTTTCCAGAGGAGTTACCAGGGATGCCACCTGATAGAGAAGTTGAGTTTGTTATTGACCTCTTACCTGGAACCGCCCCTATTTCTAAACGGCCATATAGGATGTCCGTAGAGGAGTTGAAGGAACTTAAGAAGCAGTTAACTGAGTTACAAGATGCTGGGTACATTCGTCCGAGTTCCTCACCTTGGGGAGCACCGGTTTTGTTTGTACAGAAGAAGGATGGGTCGCAGCGGATGTGTGTGGATTATAGATCTCTTAATGATGTTACAGTGAAGAACAAGTATCCGTTGCCCCGTATTGAGGATTTATTTGATCAGATGAGAGGTGCTAGAGTATTCTCGAAGATTGATCTCCGATCGGGTTACCATCAGATGAGGATTAGACCATCGGATATTCCTAAGACAGCTTTCTCGACGCGATATGGATTATATGAGTTTACTGTTATGTCATTTGGATTAACCAATGCACCAGCTTATTTTATGAACTTGATGAATAAGGTGTTTATGGAGTATTTGGACAGATTCGTCGTGGTATTCATCGACGATATTCTCATTTATTCTCAGAGTGATAACGATCATGAGGAACATCTGAGGATGGTGCTACAGAAGCTACGAGATAACCAGCTATATGCCAAGTTCAGCAAGTGCGAGTTTTGGATTGGCGAAGTGCCATTTCTTGGTCATATTATTTCTAATGGAGGAATTTCAGTGGATCCTGCTAAGGTTAAGGAGATAATGGAGTGGAGAGTACCCACTACAGTTACCGAGATTCGGAGTTTCTTAGGATTAGCAGGATATTATCGGAGATTTATTGAAGGATTCTCTAAGATTGCCAAACCTATGACTTCGCTTTTGGAGAAAGGAAGAGAATTTAAGTGGGACGAGAAGTGCCAAGACAGCTTTGAGCAATTGAAAAAGAGGTTGATGTCGCCACCAGTATTGGTTATGCCAGACCTACAGAAAGGATTTGATATCTATTGCGATGCATGTGGCCAAGGCTTAGGATGTGTGCTCATGCAAGAAGGACATGTGATTGCTTATGCTTCTCGTCAGTTGCGGAAACATGAATTGAACTACCCCACTCATGACTTGGAATTGGCAGCTGTTGTGCATGCGCTTAAAATTTGGAGACATTATATCATGGGGACCAAGTGCCAAGTATATACGGATCATAAGAGTCTGAAGTATATATTCACTCAGAAGGATCTCAACCTTAGGCAACGCCGTTGGTTGGAGCTTATTAAGGATTATGATTTGGAGATTCACTATCACCCGGGCAAGGCGAATTTGGTCGCAGATGCCTTGAGTCGGAAAGAACATGTTCACTCCGCTTTTGTTGCCCAGCTACCCGATGAGATTGTTAAGGATTTCAGGAGACTTAACCTGGGAATAGTTGCTCATACTGAGGGAGTTACTATTGATGTGGAACCTACTTTCCGCAAAGGACAAATTGGTGATGCTAAAATAAAAGAGATCAAGGATCTGATTACTGAAGGTCGAGTTCCGGAATTCACGGAAGATGAGCAAGGCACCGTATGGTTCAAGGACAGGATGTGTGTTCCTGATATTAAAAGCCTTCGAGAGACTATTTTAAAGGAGGCCCATGATTCGGATTATTCTATTCATCCTGGTAGTACCAAGATGTATTAGGATTTGAAACAGAAATATTGGTGGTATGGATTGAAAAGAGATGTAGCTGCACATGTGGCTATGTGCGATGTATGTCAAAGAGTTAAGGCTGAACACCAGAGGCCAGCTGGATTATTGCATCCACTGAAGATACCCGAGTGGAAATGGGAAGAGATTGGTATGGATTTCATTACTGGATATGATGCTATATGGGTGATTGTGGATAGATTGACTAAAGTGGCTCACTTTATTCCTGTGAAGACTACTTATAAAGGTTCTCAGCTAGCAGAGTTATATATGGCTCGGATTGTGTGTTTACATGGAGTACCAAAGAAGATCGTGTCCGATCGAGGTTCACAGTTTACCTCAAGATTCTGGAGAAGCTTTCATGAGAATATGAGTACGAAGTTGAATTTTAGTACGGCTTATCACCCTCAGACTGATGGACAGACTGAAAGGACAAATCAAGTTTTGGAGGATATGTTGAGAGCTTGTGCCCTTCAACATGGAGGAAGTTGGGATAAAAGTCTACCGTATGCTGAATTCTCATATAATAATAGTTACCAGGCCAGTCTGAAGATGTCACCTTTTGAAGCTTTATATGGGAGGAAGTGCAGGACCCCTTTGTATTGGGATCAGACTGGAGAGAGACAGTTCTTTGGGCCTGAATTGATTCAAGAAGCAGAAGAACAAGTCCGTATAATTCGAGAGAATTTGAGAGTGGCTCAAACCAGGCAAAAGAGCTATGCGGATAATAGAAGGAGGCCACTGGAATTTGAAGAAGGAGATTACGTGTATCTCAAGGTGTCACCACTTCGTGGAATGAGGAGATTCAAAGTTAAGGGTAAATTGTCTCCTCGCTATATTGGACCATTCTTGATCTTTAGAAGGGTTGGGGAGATGGCATACCAACTTGAGTTACCTGCTAGTCTATCAGATGTGCATAATGTGTTCCACGTGTCTCAACTTAAGAAGTGTCTCCATGTTCCCGAGGAACAGTTACCAATGGAAGAGCTCAGTGTTCAAGGTGATCTGACTTACACGGAGTATCCGATCAAGATTTTGGATACTTTGACTCGGGTTACGAGAAATAAGGTGATAAAGATGTGTAAAGTACAATGGAGTCACCACGGTGAAGATGAAGCAACTTGGGAAAGAGAAGATGAGCTTCGCATAGATTTTCCCCATCTTTTCCCTAGATCTTCATAAATCTCGAGGACGAGATTATTTTTAAGGGGGGTAGGATTTGTAACACCCACTTTGGAATTTGCTAGAAATAATACCAATAGAGAAACATTTTCTCTTTATGTGAGTTTGATCTTCATGCATCATCCTATGTGAACACCATGTCCAAGAACAATTAATAAAAAGATATGCTACTAAATCCATGCATCATGTTGAATATTTTATTTTTGTGTGCATTTTGTAACAAGAAAATATTTAAGACCAAAAGGGAAAATTAAATCCTAAAAGAAATTCTTGAATCTAGAAAAGAGAAGGAATATGAAAACATGAATACTATAATTGAATAAATGTTCTCAAACCTAATACTTTTAATTGCACAAATATGGTTTGAAAATGAACTAGTCACAAGTTTGAATTTAAATTAGTATTTAAATTTGAATTTGTGAAAGAATGGAGAAAGGAGAAAATAAAAGAAAAATAAAATGAATCAAAAAGGAATAAAGAAAAGAAAAAAAAAGAAAAGAAGAAAGCCATGCGCCTGGGCCGCTACTACACATTTTCGGCCCACTAGCGCTCTCACTGTGCGCGGCCCAGCCGGGCTCTGGTGCCGACAACAGGGACCCACCGGTCAGTCTCGCCTCCCCGCACCCTCTCGCGCTCGCGTCTCCACTGATCAGTGGGCCCCCCTGGCAGTGGCCTGACCGCTTCTTTCCCCCAAACCCGCTCGGAAGCTTATCCATGGCGCGGATTCCGGACGCCGTTGGGAATCTGGCGCCCAATTGAGGCCTATAAGCCGCGGGCCATACCCACTCCTTCTCCCCCACCGCTTCTTCACTCCGAATTTCTAGCCACCAACGCGATTGTTAGCCGAGACCTAGCAGCCGCGCAGCAAACCGGGCGACCGGAGGGCGGCCGCCGGGGAGAACCATCCGCGCCTGGGTTACGTCCTTGGCGCAGGGTTGGGTGTGATTCGCCTGCGCCCGGGGGGTCTGTCCGTGCCCTCGAATCAAGCCGAGCGCATCCGAATTGCGGTGAATTGCTCACCGAAGCGCTTCACCGCCGCCAAGCCGCCCCTTTGCCGTGGCCAGGGTCTTCCGCGCGCTCGAATCACGGTATGAACTCCACCCTTGCGTTCGCTATATCGTTAGGGTTGAATTGGTAGTCTTGGGATGGCTTTCGGACCTGTGAATCGGCGGTCAGTGCTCGCCGGGGGTGTCCGCCGCAGGGAGCACGGCGCAGGAGCAAGGCCGTCGGCCGAAGAAGACGCAACCGGGGCCGTAGATTCCCTATCTGACGGCTCTAATTGGGCACCAACCTCCCTAGCCGTCCGATCGCTTTTAGACGATCCAGATTAGAAAAAAACGTAACCCTTCGCTCGTAAGTGAATCCTAGCTGTTGATCTTTCTGCGAACGGCTGGGATTAGATCTATTAATACCCCTTTGGCACTTTAAACCCAGACCGTAGATCTTAGATCCAGTGGCTGTGACCGCATACCTCTTCATTTAATGGCGATCTGATCCAGACCGCCAGATCTGGATCGTGCGGCCAGGATTAGAAGATACCCCTTCGCGGGTACATTTTGCTAAAGAGACCCTAGGGTATTTTATAATGAACCCGCCGTCCAGTGAGCGCTGTTCACTGTGTCTGGGCTATTTTGCGCCAGAACCCCTGCCCTTTTACAAATTTGAGGCCCAGTCCATAGCTCTTTAAATTCAGTTATTTAATTATAAAAATTACTTTTTAATACAAAATAATTGCTAGAACTTTGATAATTCATAAAAAATACATATGAACTCCAAATTAATCCATTCCACTTTCTAAATTTTTGTAATTTTATTCTTTATCACCTAGAGCCTCTGTTTTGTCATGAAAACAGTAAGAAAATTTATTTCCCATTTAATCCTATTTAGAACACATAAAACCTTTGAAAATGCATAACTTAAAGTCTATAACTCCAAAAATTATGATTTCTGTTCCTAGAATTTTATTTTAATATGTATATTATTACTGTGTATTTTATTTACATGTTTGGTGTGATGTTAATTTCTCTATATACACTGTGCCTGTTTGTATTGTGGCGAGTAGAAGAGCCCGTTGCTGAGGATCCTGGTGAGCAGCAGGTTGAAGTAGCTGAGCAGGAGCTCATTGAAGGCAAGTTGTGCCCTTGACCACTTTTTACCCAATAATGTTCTTTAATATCATTTATCCATGCATAGGTTAATTTTGATGGGACCCAATAGGTCACCCTAGATTGTTTATCTCATTACCTTGTTTACCCCTGATTCACTTGGGTAGTTTGCTATTGCTTTACCTGGTTTTGGGATAATCATTTATTACCTCTATGTTCCAATTCTTTTGTTATTCTATTTATGTTCATGTTATGATCATTAATGTTAATTGGAACATAGAGCTTAACTTGAGAACCACGTGCCACCACAAGGGTTTAATGGGACACCCTTGGCTGACTAATTAGGAAAGCTAGTGGAAGACTACCTTACCCGAAAGGGGCAAGGGCAGTAGGGGAGTGGTCAGTGTAGGGAGGTCCTTGCTTGATTTTGCTGCGATGGCGGTCAGGCAAGAACCCTGCATTGGAACTTCCTATAAACTGTAGCGGGTTTTCGGAAACTAGTGGAACTTTGTAAAGGCCTCGTAGTGTTGCCCTGCCGCGCTTCCTAGGTAGAGGTGTATGGGACTCGCGACCCCTTGGCAGATGGGTAACATGACTTGTGGGTAAAGGGTACAACCTCTGCAGAGTGTAAAACTGGTATACTAGCCGTGCTCGCGGTCATGAGCAGCTCAGGACTCTCTGATGTTTAAATTATGGAACTTAAATTCAATTTGTCATTCGCATTGCATGGGTTTATTATTAATTTTGTTCTATTACTTTACTTATGGTTTGGTATTTACTTACACTTAGTAATTGCTAATAAAATTTTGACCAACTACTTAAAAGCAATGCTCAGCTTTAACCCCTATCATTGATTAGCCTTACACATCACATGAACTCACACCTTTGTGAGTTTATGTCCACTGGTTCCCCACAACTTGTTGAGCTATGATCATGTGTGAGCTCACCCTTGCTGTCTCACACCCCCCCCACAGGAGAAGAGCAGGTGGTTCAGGAGGAGCCACAAGGCAAGGAGTATGATCTGATCTAGGTGGCGTTTCTCAGTTGACATTGGCGCCGACGATCCTTAGTTCGTTTTATCTTTATTATTTTATTTTGTAATAAGTCTTCCGCTATGTAATAAATACTCTGATGTTTTATGACATTTATCTCTATACACTCTGTTATTATATATGTTGTCTTCTTGGCGCATGTATGAGATGCACCTGGCTTTGTTCCTTAAAGCCGGGTGTGACACCCCCCGCTGCCTCTTCGGCCTGGCTTCATGAAGCCTGACGACCGCCTGGCGCTTCTGTGCAGCTCCCTGGCGATCTTTGTCCATCACTGCCGACACAACAACAGCAATATTCCGCCCGTAAGGAAACACTTACCAATCACGAACCATGCGAGATGTAAAAAAGTCTTCGCCGGCCGCGCGGGGGACAGGAACATTCTTAGGCCACCAACACCCAGTAACCCTCAGCATCCACGCCGAAGACTCCCGGAGCTCGGGCGAAGACATCCTTCCCCCCGGGGCCGCGCATGTCCTCATCAATTCTCTAGCAAAACCATCAGAAACCCCAAGTCCTCCCACAGCAGTACCTAGTTTCCTCTTCTTAGAGGACGGGGCGGCCGCTGGCGCGGGGTCGTCTCCAGACTCTACCACCGGTTTCTTCCCGCGACGATCCACATCGTCTTGGCCGGGATAACCGCCATACGACAGACGATTCAACTCAAAAACCCTGTTCAAGCGGTCATTTGACCCGCGAATGTCCCAGCTACGCTGGCCCTCGGTCCTCGGCACGTACCGACCAACGATCCGCACCGCCCCATCCTCCGCCTCACGCACAAAGGCGGCCGGATCACGGCTATGCAGATCTAGCGCGAAGGCAGGACTTCGCACCAGCTTCCCACCATGAGAAGGCATCTGGCGAGGGCACACTTCGCCCAGCGCCCAGCCATGCGCCAAAGGCCATACCCCGTACGCCACAAACTCAACCAAATCGCGCCCGCTGCTCAGGCCGGCGGCGCACCGAAGGGCCCATTCGTCCGCATCCTCCTCCGCCACTTCAAAAGGCAGGTATGCTGAGTAAAAATGCGAGCACATCTCGGACACGGGGAGCCCCGGATGGTCTTCGACTGTACCCTCCGTGACGTAGAACCAAAACTCATGCCAATTGCCCCACTTGTTGCGGGCGCAAGGAACCAACTCAACTACCTCCATCGTGGTCTTGCCGGTCTTCGGCATAAATGTACAGGACCCAAACTGGGCAACTTCATTTCCAATCATCCTCTTCTGCCAGTGCAGGCAATAGTACTTCACGAAGACTTCGACTGATGGCTATCCGCCGTACGAAGTCGTCGCCCAGACATACTTCGACAGAGCCACCACGACATTCGGAGTCAGCTGATGGATCTGAACGTTAAATCTGCGCAGGACTTCTCCAACAAATCGGTGCGCAGGCAGGCGGAGACCAGCGGCAAAGAACGCCTCGAACACAACCAACTCGCCTTTCGGCTCAGGGACTTCCTCCGTCCCCGGGACACGAGCGACTCCGCCACCAAAGTAACCAAGCCGCTGCATATCTTGCACGCGGACCGACAACATCCGCGATACACCAAAATCCACCGTATCGCCGGCGCGCAACTCCTCCGCCACCACAGTACTCAGCGTTTCCTCAGACGACGCGTCGGCCGGCGGCGTAGCGGCAGCAGAAGAAGAAGAGGTCGGCATCGCTACGTACCGTCGGTGGCGGCGGGCGGTCTGCTTCACTCGAGCCAGATCTCCGGCGAACAAGAGCAAGGAGGGCAGACAAGCAGCAAGACGGTGGAAAAGGTGGCTAGGGTTTTCACGGAGCACGGAAGGATAAAGTTCAAAACGCGCCGCCCCCCGCCCCCTTTTATACACAGGGCGCGACGCTTCGGGAAACCCGCAGTCCAACAGTACGACGTCAATCAACGGTCATGTCAAAAACCCCCGCGGAACCACTTCGAGCGAGGGTAGCGTCTCCGCCATCTAGCGATGTCTTCGACACCAGATGACTTAGTCGAACTGGTCCCTCGGAGGGCAAATGTTGGGGCGAAGGCGAAGACGCCACCCTTCGCTCGAGGCCTTCGCCGTAGTCGTTGGTCCAACGGAGACAAGACAACGGGCAGGGACACCCTTCGCCCCATACGACATCGGACGAAGACCCGTGACGAGGTCATCCCACCGTGCGACCTCGTCCAGCATGGAGGCCCACGTGTGATCCGGCCCATTGTAACGGGCCCTGCGTGGCCGCTGCGTGTTACGGGCCTAATTTGTAAAGGCGTCCCTGTAATTACGGTCTGTAACCCCGCTTTTTTGGGAATATTCTAGGGATAACCTAGGTGTCTGAGGGCACATGCGTCCTTAACACAGGACGCTGGGCGCTCAGATACCTATAAATACCCCCGCACAGTGCCCGTGAGAGGCTGGATGAACAGAACTTTTGCCATCTTGCGCGAGAACCCTGTTAACGTCACTGCTCGCCCCTGTTGGATCCCCTTGCAGCAGAGAGCAAGTTCCAACAGTAAGTATTGTCTTGTAATTGTGGATGACTATTCTCGCTTCACTTGGGTGTTCTTTTTGCAGGAAAAATCTCAAACCCAAGAGACTTTAAAGGGATTCTTGAGACGGGCTCAAAATGAGTTCGCCTTAAGGATCAAGAAAAATAAGAAGCAACAATAGGACAGAGTTCAAGAACTCTCAAATTAGAGGCTTCCTTGAGGAGGAGGGCATCAAGCATGAGTTCTCTTCTCCCTACACGCCAAAACAAAATGGTGTAGTGGAGAGAAAGAATAGAACTCTACTTGACATGGCGAGGACCATGCTTGATGAGTACAAGACATCGGATCGATTTTGGGCCGAGGCGATTAACACCGCCTGCTACTCCATCAACCGGCTCTACCTTCACCGAATCCTCAAGAAGACATCATATGAACTCCTCACCAGTAAAAAGCCCAATGTTTCATATTTTAGAGTCTTTGGTAGCAAATGTTTTATTCTTGTTAAAAGAGGTAGAAAATCTAAATTTGCTCCTGAGGTTGTAGAAGGCTTTTTACTTGGTTATGATTCAAACACAAGGGCATATAGAGTCTTTAACAAGTCCACTGGACTAGTTGAAGTTTCTTGTGACATTGTGTTTGTTGAGACTAACGACTCTCAAGTAGAGCAAGTTGATCTTGATGAGCTAGATGATGAAGAGGCTTCGTGCGTCACGCTAAGGAACATGTCCATTGGGGATGTGTGTCCTAAGGAATCCGAAGCGCCTCCACAAGCACAAGATCAACCTTCATCTTCCATGCAAGCATCTCCTCCAACTCAAGATGAGGATCAAGCTCAAGATGAAGAGAATGAGGATCAAGAAGATGAGCCACCTCAAGAGGAGGACAATGATCAAGGGGGAGATGACAATAATCAAGACAAGGAAGATGAACAAGATCCAAGGGCGCCACACCCAAGAGTCCACCAGGCGATTCAAAGAGATCACCCCGTGAACACCATCCTCGGTGATATTTATAAGGGGTAACTGTTGGGGACTTGTTCTCAAGTGCTATGAATTAAGAACAAGGCAACACAAAAAGGTTAATGATTAATGCCCTTCGTCCTTCAGAGCATTATCTCCCTTAGGACATAATGATCTTCAGACGAAGGTCATGAAGGACGTACCTTCGACATTACAATATATCTCAATGAAAGGAGAAGCATATGAAACTTGAAAAATAACATGAATAATCACGTGACATCATTAATATCATTTAATCATATATTCATGAATGTACTTGAACAATATTGAATTACATTTTTACCTTCGGCTCGACAGAAGGCAAAAAGTGTGACGCACGAGTGAATACAAGTCAGCGTGAACAGTACGGGGGTACTGTTCATCTATTTATAGACACAGGACACAGCCTGTGACGAATTACAATTATGCCCCTCATAAAAGTTTACAATCATTGACTCAGACCTTTATGGATTAAAAGGTCATTCTATCTCTATGTCGGTTTGTAATGCCGAAGCTTCACGAAAAGGAACCTTCGGTCATCTCCTGGGGACAACTTCAGCCGAAGCTGCTTCTTCCCGTAAGACCTTCGGCGCAACGAAGCATGGCCCCAACAGTAGCCCCTTTCGCGGTGCTAGATCGTTTTTCGTAACGAGCTTGATCCGTGAAAAAAGCCTCTCAAGCTTCGGGAAGCCGAAGGTCCAAAAAACACCTTCCCTGAGCTCGTTGCCGAGAAACGATCCAGTTTCCGAGCGCGTGCCAGGCCCACCTTGCAGAGTTACTGTTTGATTTTTGCGGTCCACCGCGCAGTGAGTGCAAGTGACTGCCCGCCTGGTGTAAAAATCCTGGCGCTTCGCCTTCTTACCTCCAGCACTATATAAACAGACGGGTAGGTGTGAAGTTACCACAGCATTCATTGCTATTTGCACTGTTTTGCTGCCAAAATTTTTAACTGTAGCCGAAGCTTGATTCTCAGAATCGAACGAAGGTCTATCTCGAAGTCTGCTTTGTCAGAAAAAGAAAGGCTTCGGGAGAAAAAGAAAAAAGAAAAAAGTATTCAATTTCCCCAGACTCAGAATCAAATGGCCAGAGTGCGATCCACTGCCAGGGTTGAGCGTGAAGGGAATGAAGCTGAAGGTTCGGAGACTGTTCCCATCTCCGAAGCAATGCAACGATCCGGACTGGTAACCGCGGAAGAAATGCCCGCTGCTGAAGCAGACCCGACAACTGCCGAAGGAGAAGAAGAGAACATTGAAGAAACTGATCCCGAAGATGACTATCGCATTGCCATGCCCAGCAAGCCCAGCCACTTAGACTTCAGAAAGTCGACCATTACGAAGGCTGATCTCTCGAAGATGGTAAAATCAGGTTACTTCAGTGAAAATCAGAAGAAGCTACTTCGCTTCGGGGGAGAAGAGACTACCCCGAAGCCAGAGAAGGACGAGATAGTCATTTTCAAGAGCTTTTTAAAGGCTGGGCTGAGATTCCCCCTTCATGGAATTATTGCAGATGTATTGAAGAAGTTTGGTATTTACTTTCATCAATTGACTCCTAACGCCATCGTTAGGCTTAGTGTTTACATCTGGGCCCTCCGAAGCCAGGCTGTGGAACCGTTTGCCGACAGTTTTTGTCGAGTTCATGAGTTACATTACCAAACGAAGGCCAGAAAAGATGGATTACATGATAACTTTGGTTGCTATAATTTTGCCTACCGGAAAACAACAAAGTTTCCTGTTATTAGCTACCGAAGCAAATGGCCGGCAGGCTGGAAGTCTGAGTGGTTTTATGTGAAGGTTGACGAAGACGAAGAAAAATTGGTACAAAGCCCACTTGAATTAATCTTCGGAGAAACAAGGCCGCGATGCCACATGACATTAGAAGGTCCCACCTGGGCTGCACTGGGTGAGTTTGAAATTATTTCAGAGCATATCGGTACCAGGGATCTGGTTCAAGAATTCTTGGCGTTCAGGGTTTTCCCTACTCTAAAAGAATGGGAAATGCCAAAGCTAGAGGGGGAGAAGAAGAAGGGGGAACTTGTCCGGCTTCCTTACCATTTCAAATTCAAGAAATACTTTAAAAAACCTTGCAAAGAGTGGCTGGACACAGTTGAGGTAATGTGCAATGAAATTCTTGGGAATTATTCCAAAAAAGAAGATCAACTGATGACCGCGGCCTTCGGCACCCGTCCGAAGCGAAGGCTGAACCGAGTATTTGATGCCCTGGGTTTCGAGTACCCTGACTATGAACGGTTGAACAAGGGTGCTGAGGGCCAAAAAAGAAAAAGAGTGGCCGAAAGTTTGAACAAAGATGAGGAAGGACCAGCAAAAGAGAAGAAAATTCCAAAGAAGAGAAAAATATTAACTCCAAAGCGAAAATTATCCGATGAAGAGGGGACTCCTGCACCACCTTCTACTAGCGACGTGGAGGAAATCTTAAAGGTAATGACTGAACCCCTGCCCGCGAAGCTAAGTCCATTAGGGCCTCAACTGACGAAGCTTTTTCAAAAGGTGGAGGAGCCGGAAAAAACGAAGATAACCAAAACAAAGAGGCAAAGAATTATTGCAGTGACCGAAGTTATTGACAAGACGCCTCCGAGGGCTTCAGCTCGGAAAACGCCAGCGGTTGAGGGCACAACAACTGTCGAAGTCGCACCTTCGGAGGTCGCGGCTACCGAAGCCGCTTCGGCCGAAGATGTGAACTTGGAAACTACCATTGAAGACATCGACAAAATTTTGCTAGACATGGCTGCAGAAGAAGCTGCCACTGCTGCTGAAGAAACCATGGCCACAGTGCCTGGAAAGGGAAAAGAAATAGCCGAAGATACTTCGGAAGACGAAGCCTACATATTTCAAAGTTTAGCTGGTCATGAACTGTCGAAGGCCGAAATAGAAGAGCTTAAAGACTATGCCAAATCGTGCGGATATAAGCCAGGAGCTCTTCTTTTCGGAGGTGTCGACGATGAAAAATTAGGCTGCATCCGAGATCAAGCTGGAGCTAAGGTCATCGGTACTCTTTCAAAGAGTATCGGTTTTCCGAAGCTAGAAACAGATATCAGTCGCTACCGACGACAACATATCGTCGGCAGCTTATTTTATTCCAATTTCAAGGTAAACAACTTTCTCTCTGACTTCTATTGTTTTTTAATAATGGAAATATTCCTAACGAAAGTTGTTTATTTGCAGAGCATGCTACTAAGCAAAGCTTTGAAGATGCAGCAAGATTTAGAGGATAGAAAACACGAAGCTATAATTGAAAATTTAGAGAGCAAAATAAAAGAACAATCAGCTATTATTGAAAAGAAAGACTTCGAACTCCAATCAACCGAAGGCTTGCTGGCAGAGACTGAAGCTAAAGTAGCAGAATTGAATTCGAAGCTTCTCTGCCAATCAAAACAATTTGAACAAGAGAAGCTAGAGCTTAATTCGAAACTTGAAGCCGAAGTCCAAACCAACTCAGACTTGAAGAAATCATTAACAAGCCTTCAGGACAAATGCTTGAAATTTAGTAACAACTGTATTCAACAATTAAAGAAGATCTTTTACTCAGTTGGAGCCAGCAGTGGAAAGTTCAACCCTGCAGCTGAAAATTTGCCAAGAGCCTTCGAACATATTGAAGCTGAAATTGATGAGCTGGACGAAGTTATAGCCGGGCACGGTGACTTCTGTGCCTGGGCAGCTTCTCGGGGCACAGCTGCAGCGTTCCTGAAGGCCGGCTGTGATCATGGAAAAATCGTCAACAGGCCGAATTTCACTCTGTCTCCATCAATTTTAGACGATATTCCTGACCTCGCCCGAAGCATCTCAAACAGATTTATAAAAATGATATGGACAAAAGGCGGGCGAGAGAAGGCTGGGGACGAAGCTCGAAGTCATCTTGAACCAGTAAGAAATCATACCTTGCGCTTACCTTCTCCTTCACACTTGATTTTTACTCACAATATCTTGATTCATGTAGGATGACGAAGCTGAAGGTAATACTTAAAGAATATGCCGCCGAAGCGGAAGCCTGACGAAGATTAGTAGGAGTAGACTAGAAAAACTCGAGACTTTTGTAATAACTTTTGTAAATACAGCTAAACTGTTCTTAATGAACTTTGTTCATACCTTGTAATATATCCTTACCCTTCCATTGAGGTGCTTTGATGTGGACGAAATTAATATTTTGAGCTGAAAGCGAAAAAACACCTTCCCTTCTTTTCGTACACAACGAAGCATAAAAGACCACTTCTTCTTTTTTGCCGAAACAACCACGCATGTCATGAATGAATGTTTATGAATGCGAATGCTATGATGCCATGTGATGTGCGAATGAATGTCCAAACACATGTCCGAAGCCATACCCTCAGCCATTATTTCCTTAGAAACAATCACACGTTAGCTCTGCATTCCCTTAGGAACGTCTTTTGAGCTTCTTCGCCTTTTACTTTCGGCGGAATCAGCGTTGACTTTTCGCTGTAAGCTCTGCATTCCCTTAGGAACGTCTTTTGAGCTTCTTCGCCTTTTACTTTCGGCGGAATCAGCGTTGACTTTTCGCTATAAGCTCTGCATTCCCTTAGGAACGTCTTTTGAGCTTCTTCGCCTTTTACTTTCGGCGGAATCAGCGTTGACTTTTCGCTGTAAGCTCTGCATTCCCTTAGGAACGTCTTTTGAGCTTCTTTGCTTTTTCAGTTTCGGCACTCGATGGTGCGTTCTCAGCTTTTACATTTACATTCTTTGGGGGATGTTGCTCTTATAAAACTAAAAAGGAAATTACATATGATGGCCCCATTAAAAACCTTTCTCCCCCTTTAGAAAGGAAAAGGGTGCCATGAAAAAGAAAAGAAAAAACATAAAAAGTTACATCAAGTTATACATAATATCGCCGAAGCTCATCCGCGTTCCAAGATCTTGGAATTTCATTGCCGTCCATGTCCTTTAATCTGTACGAACCAGGCCTTGACGAAGATACTACTAAGAAAGGTCCTTCCCATTTCAACTGTAACTTGCCCACTGTGTCTGGGTTGGCCACTCTCCGAAGCACCAAGTGTCCCGGCTCAATATTTTTTAGCCGGACCTTTCTATCTCGCCATTTGACTGTTTCAGCCTGATATTTATTGATATTCTCCACAACTTGAAGCCTGATCCCTTCTAAAGCATCTTTTTCCACAAAACAGGCATCTTCAGGACCTGGTTCTGCCGAAGCTACTACTCTTATTGATCCAGCTTTAGCTTCTTCCGGAGTTATTGCTTCGTCACCGAACAATAACTTGAATGGAGTAAAGCCTGTAGACCTTGATGTTGTTGTATTGTGGCTCCACACCACTTTGGTTAACTAATCTGGCCACTTTCCCCTGGGTTGATTGAAGATTAACTTCATTATTCCTGTCATTATAATGCCGTTGGCCCTTTCAACGAGCCCATTCGACTCCGGATGCCTGACTGATGCAAAATGGATCTTCGTTCCAATTTGATCACAGAAATTTCTGAAAGCTTCGGAGTCGAACTGCGTTCCATTATCTACAGTGATGGCCTTCGGTACCCCGAAGCGACAGACAATATTCTGCCAGAAAAACTTTTGGACAGTGGCCGAAGTTATTGTGGCTAATGGCTTCGCCTCAATCCATTTAGAAAAATACTCCACAGCCACTATAACATATTTTAGATTCCCTTGAGCCGGTGGTAATGGACCTAACAAGTCAAGGCCCCACCTTTGCAATGGCCAGATGGGTTGTATCAGCTGTGTCAAAGACGAAGGTTGCTTTTGATCTCTTGCACATTTCTGACAACCTTCGCACTTTTGAACTAACTCCGCTGCATCCGAAGCTGCCTTCGGCCAATAAAACCCTTGGCGGAAAACTTTTCCAAGTAACGGCCTAGATCCGATGTGGGATCCACACAGGCCTGCATGTATTTCTTTCATTAACTCTATACCTTCGGTTCTAGATAAGCACTTGAGCAGCGGAGCGCAAACTCCATGTTTGTATAATTCCCCTTCTATCATGACATACGGACGAGCTCTTGCCTCTATCCTTTTATTATAAGCTTCGTCATCTGAAAGGAACTTGCCCTGAAGGTAAGAGATGATTTCAGATCTCCAATCTTCGCTGTAAATAGGAGATATGTTGAGGACTGCTCTTTCAAGGAGCTCCACTGAAGGTGACTTTATTGTTTCGAAGAACACATCCGAAGGTAACGGCAGCCCCTGTGCTGCAGACTTGGCTAGCAAATCAGCGTGCTCATTTTGTCCTCGAGGGATATTCTTGACAGAAAATCCTTCGAAGGAGGCTTCGATCCTTCGGACCGTGTCTAGATATTTTTCAAGCTTCGGATCTTTAGCCTTGCAACTTTTGTTAATGTGACCCGAAACAACCTGGGAATCAGTTTTAAGAATCGCCCTTCTGATTCCCATTGCCTTTAATTTCCGAAGGCCCGGGAGCAGGGCTTCGTACTCAGTAATATTGTTTGTACAGCTGAAGTCCAGTCTTGCTGCATAACAAGTTTTAACCTTGGATGGTGAGACCAACACAACAGCTGCACCTGCTCCGAAGGTTCCCCAAGAGCCATCACAAAACACTGTCCACACTTCGGCATCTTTATTTGCTTCTTCATCCTGAGCCCCTGGCATCCAGTCGGCAATGAAATCTGCTAATGCTTGAGACTGGATCGAGGATCTATGCACATAATCAATGTAAAATTCATTGAGCTCTGCAGCCCATTTTCCAATACGTCCAGTAGCTTCTCTATTTCTCATGATATCCTTCAACGGTTGCGAAGAAGGAACAATAATATTGTATGCCTGGAAATAATGCCGAAGCTTCCTGGATGCCATTAAAACGACATATAATACCTTCTCCAGCTCCGTATAATTTTTCTTTGATACACTAAGGACTTCAGATACAAAATATACTGGAACCTGCTTCTTGACTTGTCCATCAAGCTTCTCCTGGACAAGTGCTGCACTTACTGCCGAGTGCGAAGCTGCCACATATAACAATAAAGGAGCCCCTGGCGTTGGTGGAGTTAATGTTGTTAGATCTATCAAGTATTGCTTCAGCTCTTCGAAGGCTTTTTGTTGACTTGGGCCCCATTGAAAGACTTCAGCTGACTTCAGCACCTCGAAGAATGGTAAATTTCTTTCTGCTGATCTGGATATGAATCTGTTGAGAGATGCCAGCCTTCCTGTCAATCTTTGGGCCCCCTTTCTTGTAGTTGGTGGCTCCATTCGAAGTATAGCTTCGATTTTATTTGGATTAGCTTCAATTCCCTTTGTTGAAACCAAGCATCCAAGAAATTTCCCCTTCTTTACTCCGAAGACACATTTTTCTGGATTCAGCTTCAAACCAGCTTGTCTGAAACTGGCGAAGGTCTCCTGCAAATCAGCAATATGATTTTCTTGCTTCGTGCTTTTTACAATAATGTCATCAACATAAGTCAACACATTTCTGCCTATCTGAGATTGGAGGACCTTCGCAGTCATTCTGCTGAAACTTCCTCCAGCATTTTTGAGCCCCTCAGGCATCCGAAGATAGCAATATGTGCCACTTGGGGTTATGAAGCTAGTCTTCGGCTCATCTTCCTTCTTCATCCAGATTTGATGATAGCCTGAGTAGCAGTCTAGAAGACTCATGAGCTCTGAAGAAGCTGCTGCATCGACTAAAGAGTCTATCCTTGGCAGCGGGAATTCGTCCTTCGGACAAGCCTTGTTGAGATCTGTGAAATCGATACACATTCTCCACTTGCCATTGGCCTTCTTCACCATAACAGTGTTAGCTAACCACTCTGGATACTTTACTTCTCTGATAACTCCTGCACTGAGGAGTCTTTTTACTTCATTGCGAGCCCCTTCGGCCTTGTCATCAGACATTTTCCGAAGCCTCTGCTTTCGGGGTCTGAAGGATGGGTCAACATTGAGCGAATGTTCAATAACATCCCGATTTACTCCACAGAGATCATTAGCTGACCATGCAAAAACATCTTTGTTGTTGAACAAAAACCTTATCAAAGTTTTCTCCTGGTCTTCAGATAATTGCGAGCCCAACAACACCTTCTGCTCTGCTATGTCCTCACACAATAGCATGGGCTTCGGCTGATCTGCTGAAGCTGCTTTCTCCCTTCTGAATTTGTACTGTTCACAAGCTTCAGCTCCATCTATGTTATGGATTGCTTTGGAGTCAGTCCAGCTTCCTTCGGCCCTTCTAGCAGCTTCCTGGCTTCCATGAATAGCAATAGGCCCTTGGTCTGAAGGTATCTTCATGCAGAGATAAGCTGGGTGAAGAATTGCTTCGAAGGCATTGAGAGTACCGCGACCAATGATAGCATTGTAAGGATACTCCATGTCAACAATATCAAACACAATCTGCACAGTCCTTGTGTTATTAACAAATCCGAAGGTTACTGGCATGGTAATCTTCCCAAGTGCTGCAATCTGCCGTCCTCCGAAGCCACAAAGAGGGTGCGTAGCATCATGGACCTTGTCTTCGGGCTCTTGCATTTGTCTGAAGGCCTTAGCAAATATAATATCAGCTGCACTGCCTGTATCAACTAAGACATTGTGGACCAGAAATCCTTTGATCACACAAGAGATAACCATGGCATCATTGTGAGGATAATCCTTAAGCTGAAGGTCTTCCTGAGAGAAAGTGATTGGAATGTGGGACCATTTTGACTTGATGAAGGGTCCCTGTACTCCAACATGCTGCACCCTTCTCTGAGCCTCCTTCTTTTGCTTCTTGTTAGCCGGCTCTGAGCAAGAACCGCCTGTTATCGGGAGCACCAGCTTCGAAGCCGAAGCAGCTTCAGCTTGATTGTTGACCGAAGCCATCAGCTCAGAAAAGTGGAAGTGAGTTCACCGAAGGTGGGCGCCAATGTTGGGGACTTGTTCTCAAGTGCTATGAATTAAGAACAAGGCAACACAAAAAGGTTAATGATTAATGCCCTTCGTCCTTCAGAGCATTATCTCCCTTAGGACATAATGATCTTCAGACGAAGGTCATGAAGGACGTACCTTCGACATTACAATATATCTCAATGAAAGGAGAAGCATATGAAACTTGAAAAATAACATGAATAATCACGTGACATCATTAATATCATTTAATCATATATTCATGAATGTACTTGAACAATATTGAATTACATTTTTACCTTCGGCTCGACAGAAGGCAAAAAGTGTGACGCACGAGTGAATACAAGTCAGCGTGAACAGTACGGGGGTACTGTTCATCTATTTATAGACACAGGACACAGCCTGTGACGAATTACAATTATGCCCCTCATAAAAGTTTACAATCATTGACTCAGACCTTTATGGATTAAAAGGTCATTCTATCTCTATGTCGGTTTGTAATGCCGAAGCTTCACGAAAAGGAACCTTCGGTCATCTCCTGGGGACAACTTCAGCCGAAGCTGCTTCTTCCCGTAAGACCTTCGGCGCAACGAAGCATGGCCCCAACAGTAACCACTCAATCTCAAGTCACTCATTTTTGTGAACATTACTCTTTTGTTTCCTCTATTGAGCCACACAAGGTAGAGGATGCACTTAAAGATTTGTATTGGGTGCTGGCGATGCAAGAGGAGCTCAACAACTTCACGAGGAATGAGGTATGTCATTTGTTTCCATGTCCTAATCAAAATGTTGTAGGAACCAAGTGGGTGTTCCACAACAAGCAAGATGAGCATGGTGTGGTGACAAGGAACAAAGCACGACTTGTGGCCAAGGGATATTCACAAGTCGAAGGTTTGGATTTTGGTGAAACCTATGCACCCGTAGTTAGGCTTGAGTCAATTCGCATTTTACTTGCCTATGCTACTTACCATGGCTTTAAGCTATATCAAATGGACGTGAAGAGTGCCTTCCTCAATGGACCAATCAAGGAAGAGGTCTATGTTGAGCAACCTCCCGGCTTTGAAGATAGTGAGTACCCTAACCATGTTTACAAACTCTCTAAGGCGCTTTATGGGCTCAAGCAAGCCCCAAGAGCATGGTATGAATGCCTAAGAGATTTTCTTATCACTAATGGCTTCAAAGTCGGTAAGGCCGATCCTACTCTTTTTACTAAAACTATTGCAAAAGATTTGTTTGTATGCCAAATTTATGTTGATGATATCATATTTGGGTCTACTAACAAATCTATTTGTGAAGAATTTAGTAGGATCATGGTACAAAAATTCGAGATGTCTATGATGGGGGAGTTGAAGTATTTTCTAGGATTTCAAGTCAAGCAACTCCAAGAGGGCACCTTCATTAGCCAAACGAAGTACATTCAAGATATATTCACCAAGTTTGGAATGAAGGATGCCAAGCCCATCAAGACACCCATGGGAACCAATGGGCATCTCGACCTTGACACGGGAGGTAAATCCGTAGATCAAAAGGTATACCGGTCGATGATAGGATCTTTACTCTACTTATGTGCATCTCGACTAGATATTATGCTTTCTGTATGCATGTGTGCAAGGTTCCAAGCTGATCCTAAGGAAGTTCACCTTAGGGCCGTGAAGCGAATCTTGAGATATTTAGTTTATACTCCTAAGTTTGGTCTTTGGTACCCCAAGGGATCCTCTTTTGATTTATTAGGATATTCAGATGCTGATTGGGCAGGGTGTAAAATTGATAGGAAGAGCACATCAGGGACTTGCCAGTTTCTGGGGAGATCCCTGGTGTCTTGGGCTTCAAAGAAACAAAACTCAGTAGCTCTTTCTACCGCCGAAGCCGAGTACATTGCCGCAGGCCATTGTTGCGTGCAATTACTTTGGATGAGGCAAACCCTCAGGGACTATGGCTACAAATTTAGCAAAGTCCCTCTCCTATGTGATAATGAGAGTGCAATCTGCATGGCGGATAATCCCATTGAACACAGCCGCACTAAGCACATAGCCATTCGGTATCACTTTTTGAGAGATCACCAACAAAGGGGGGATATCGAGATAGCCTATATTAACACCAAAGAACAACCTTTGGTGTTAATATGGGGGGACTGTTCGGTGCATCAGGGAGAATCAACTCAAACTCTTTAGCTTCGGGTTTCTAGAAATGCCACTCCGCTATAATTCACCGGACTATCCTGTGTAGCACCAGACTATCCGGTGTGCCATGCGGAGTAATGGCTACAGCGGCAACGTTCGTCTGCAAAAGTGAACAGTGAACGCTACAGTGCACGGATAGTTCACACAGAGGCAGAGCAGACGCTAGAAGGCACACCGGACAGTGAACAGTGACTGTCCGGTGCACCACCGGACTGTCCGGTGGCCTAGATTGTCAGAGCTCCAACGGTCGAACCCTAACGGTTGGGTGACGTGGCTGGCGCACCGGACTGTCCGGTGTGCCCATCGACAGACAGCCTCCCCAACGACCATTTTGGTGGGTGGGGCTATAAATACCCCCCAACCACCACACTTCAAGGCATCCAAGTTTTCAGCCATTGCATTCAATACAAGAGCTCTAGACTTCACTCCAAGACACAAACAAGAGATCAAATCCTCTCCCAAGTCCAAGATCACTCCAAACATTTAGTGACTAGTGAGGGAGAGATATTTGTGTTCATTTGAGTTCTTGTCGCTTGGATCGCTTTTCTTCTTCCCCATTCTTGTTCTCAACACCTTCGTAATCAAAGCAAGAGACACCAAGTTGTGGTGGTCCTTGTGGGGACTAAGTGCCCCAATTGATTGAGGAGAAAAGCTCATTCGGTCTAGGTGACCGTTTGAGAGAGGGAAAGGGTTGAAAGAGACCCAGTCTTTGTGACCACCTCAACGGGGAGTAGGTTTGCAAGAACCGAACCTCGGTAAAACAAATCACTGAGTCACTCTCTTCATTTGCTTGTGATTTGTTTTCGCCCTCTCTTTTGGACTCGATTTTATTTCTAACGCTAACCCCGGCTTGTAGTGTGTGCTTAAGTTTATAATTTTCAGATTCCACCTATTCACCCCCCTCTAGGCGACTTTCAACAAGAGCTCTAGACTTCACTCCAAAACACAAAACAAAAGATCAAATCCTCTCCAAGTCCCAAACTCATTCTAAAGACTTAGTGGCTTGTGAGAGAGAGACATTTGTGTTCATTTGAGTTCTTGTCGCTTGGATTGCTTTTCTTCTTCCTCTTTCTTGTTCTCAAGCAACTTGTAATCAAAGCAAGAGACCATGTTGTGGTGGTCCTTGTAGCGGTCTAAGTGACCTATTTGATTAAGGAGAAAAGCTCACTCGGTCTAGGTGACCGTTTGAGAGAGGGAAAGAGTTGAAAGAGACCCGGTCTTTGTGACCACCTCAACAGGGGGTAGGTTTGCAAGAACTGAACCTCGGTAGAACAAATCACCGTGTCATCCGCTTCATTTGTCTTTGATTTGTTTTTCACCCTCTCTCCCGGACTCGGATTTTATTCTAACGCTAACCCTGGCTTGTAGTTGTGCTTAAAGTTTGTTAATTTTAGATCCCGCCTATTCACCACCCCCCTCTAGGCGACTTTCAATTGGTATCGGAGCCCAGTACTTCATTAGAGCCTAACCGCTCGAAGTGATGTCGAGAGATCACACCAAGAAGGAGGTCGTGACCGACGAGAAGCCCGCCACAAGCCACGGGAAGGCTCCATCGGGGAGTCCGACAACAAGGTAAAGTGTGATACCCAATTTTCTGAAAAGAAGTTAAATTTATTTTTCCCTTTTCTTTCATGATCTGTGTAGTTGGGGTTGGAGTTTTTTAGGAAGCATTCACCAGTAAAACAGTAGAATACTTGTTGGATTTGTGCGCTGGGGTCAGGAGCTGACGTGAGAGCGAGTTTGGGCCGTGGATCTCGATCCGGCGATGGGGAGCCCATTAGTTTTCCCCCCTTAACCCTAGCCGCCCCTCCCTCTCACTCCCCCACCCCTTTGGCTGCCCCCTCTCTCTCTTCCTCTCTTCCACTCTTGCAGCCGCCCCAATTCCTCTCCTTCTTCCCCAAGTGATTGCAGCGCCACCCCTCAACCCTAGCCGCCCCCCACCTCTTCCTCTCCAAGGTGGAGCCTCCCCGCTTGGTGTCCGTCGTGTGGGTGTGAGTCTTCCATGGGAGTTTGGAGGGAGGAAGAAGGAAGAAAAGAAGGAGGAAAGGAGGAACCCAAGGTGATTTTCGTGATCATTTTGTTGTATTTGTGCTGCAATCCAATTGGTTACATGTTTACCTATGCGATTTGGTAAAGGTGCTGTCCAGAAATTTAGTGGGTGGACGAACAACAGTAGTTCTAGGGATTTCTGGGAATTTTTCGTGGGCAATTAGTGGGGATCAGTGGGAGAATCATGTAGAGCTTTGTCATACCTTTCCAACGAGTACTTATGCGCTCGATTCGGAGTTATAATTTAGGAGATATCGTTGTTTGAATCCGGTTATGTTGTTGTCCAAAAAAACAGATTTTTCAGGTGGGTGAACATCAGTAGTATTAGCAGTTTCTGGGAATTTTTCGTGGGTAATTAGTGTTAACCAGTATGATAATCATGTAGGTCTTTGTCTTATATTTCCAATGAGTACTTACGCGCTTGATTTGGACTTATATTTTAAAAGATATCGCTGTTTGAATCCGGGTATGTCGCTGTCCAAAAGACAAAAAAAACAGATTACAGGGTTCATCTTGTGGACTGTTTTGGGCTAATTAGATGTTGGAATTTAATTATAAATTGTATACAATACTTGTGGGGAATTTTATGTAGATGCCTCTGGAGTTTTTGTTTGTTACCACTGCTGTCATAATTTTAAAGTTATGAAATTATTAAGCAGCGCTGCTGCAGTTTAGTGGGTGTGGGGAGAGATGTAACCCGCGGCGGGGTTTGAGTTTGTGCGTAGGTGCGGTATCGTTTATGAGCCTGATTATGTGAAATTGGTGCACTAAGTTGTGTGTCAAAAACAGGTGGTGGACTTCCGGATCGTACTTAGGGATTTGCCCGAACTTTCGGTAAAGGAAAGTAAATACACTGGTGGTTGCTACCGTTTGGTTTGCATCCTATTCCCTATCATTGAGTATGCATAAGTTTTAATTATGTTAATCATTGAATTCTATGATGAAGTTTATTTGTTTGGAAGTAGTATCTCAATTGTCTAATATTGTGGATGATCATAATTTGGTAATGATATATGTGGTTGATTCCCATCTTGGATGAAGTCGAAGTATCTTTTTTTGGAATCACGTTATATGAATTGTTGTAGGCATGACATGCGCATCGCATCATCCATCTTGCATTTTGAAGTTATGTCATGATCTTATGGTCCGACCGTACCGGTACATTTTTAGCATCGTACGTTGCCCGAGGAGGGGTACGATGCGGCTTCATATCCTTAGAGGTATGAAGGCAGAAGTCATCCTTGCATTTGCAGACATTTGCACTCATGAGGTATATATGAAGTGTGACATTACTATGTTACTATTGTGGTTTCTACCTGCGAGGTGTGGTGACTAGGTGTGTTGTACGTTGTATACGTGCTGCACCTTCGTAATAAGAAAGTTGTGGAATCAAGTGGTGGTAAAACAATGTTCTTATGTGGTTAAACAGTTTGATATTATTTTACTTGCTGAGATGTGTCATCTCACTCTTGCATTACTTAATGCAGGTACTTGATACATGTTGGGAATGAGGGGAGTAGCAGCACGTCCACTTATTGTCAAAGGAAGTTTGTTTTTTTAACTAGTCGTGCGCACTAGTTAATTCAGTTCATGTCGTATGTTTAACTTCTCTTTGCTAGCCGATTAATAATACTTAGTATGTTTTTGTCATGATATATGTTTATACACTGTTGCCCCCCATTTATGCAATTTTGCAAAGGGGATGCTGCCGAAATTTTATATATAGATGTCAGAAGTGTTGTTTAGTACCATTCCGGGGTGTTTGTGGACCCCGGGGTGTTACAGTTGGTATCAAAGGATAGGCTTTAGATTCTAGGCAATTTGAAGATAAATTTGACACACTTGCACATATAGTATAGGTTTGTATATCTTTCATATTAGTATTTTATTGTATAGATGACTAGAACTTCCTTACTCCAAATCCCTTTATGGTTTGATGGGGTATGTGATTAACGACGTAATGCTTGATATGATATGTTACTTCTATTTAATATTGGTTTCTGGATGTGGTTGTTATTGAAGATATTATGCAAGTGAAGCTACTAATGTACTTGTTTTATATACATATCGTCATGATGTTTTTTGGGATGCAATGTTTTCAAATCTCTGAGCTATTACCATCATATATTTCTATATGCTTGACTGTGGATGTTTTTTTCCCGAAAGGATTCTTGGGTTCTTGTACTTATAGGACCGATTGTTTATTGAGCTTGTGTATAGTGGGTCTAATCTGACTTGGTGTAGTGTGAAAACACTATATGATGTAGTTTTATGGTGTTGTTGAGTTTGATTGACTGTTGGGTTACAACCCAACTTATCAATGTAATATTTCCACGGGTGCAATGTTTTGCGCCTCACTTTTTTTAGGCTAGTGTGGCTACTTGCTAACTTGATCTTAGTATAAAATTGGTTTGTCTCTATAGAGCAGAGGCAACGTTGTAATGTCTATGAAATCTTTAGACTGGTAAAACTCGAGTGAATTTGTGAGATGATGTAGATTGATAAGTCCAACCATGTCTACCTGATAGGTTTTCTTATTATGTGCAACCTTATTTTTAACAATAAATAGGGTGGTTTCAAGTGGATTTTATGTCGTGCATGTTTTCCTTCTATGGCTTGTTTCAATAGCCATAAAGGCTATGCATAATTTTTAGTTGTTGCAGGCTAGTCATGTGGGCAATATTGACAACCCGTTTTATATATTTTTTTATCTGCCAACATTGTATGGCAGTTCGATTTTTTTATGAGCAGTTTCTCTATGCATGCTTGTTGAATCATTATTTGGACCGCTTTATCTTAAACGAAGTCAATGCTTAACTGGGAGTTGCTTATGTTTGTTAGTCATCTATCTCTTTAATGATGGGGTTGTTGCATCGGATTGAGATTTTTCTTATATGAATCATGGTTGATAGATCATGTATGTCTACTACTTTGAATGCATCCTGTGATATCACGAGGTACAAATTGTTCAAGTGCAGTAATAGTAGGTTTTGTTGTATGTGAGGTTAATCAAGGTAGTTTGGTTATGTGGATTGTCTTATTGACGTCCAATTACTCCTGTTGAGCATAGTATCGTGTTATTATTTTAGTATTGAAAGTAATATTTATGAAGCTTTTGCATGAGTCTGTGTCAAGAAGTACATTAATTTTTCTTGTTGTTATCCCTCCATTGCTTTATGAGTATTGCAAATTTTATCTCTTTTGAAAGGAGGAAAAGACGTTACATGACATGAGCACCATTTGCTTCACGTCAACCAAATAGTTGTGGAGAGCTCTAATAGTTGGATTCTAGTGTAATAACAACCATGTTTTATAGTGCTAGAGGCGGGTATGACAGGTGTTTCATACATTGTCGATACATGGATGTTTGACCTTAGTGGCATTAACAAACGAGGTTGTTGAATTCGTTGATTGTTGTGCTTAGTGTTCTAACCTATTAGGTAAAGTGTTGCTTAAAGGCTTTGGGGAGTTGCATTCCCATTTGGTAGTGGAAAATCCTAGTGTTGATCGCACCAGCCAATGCCTTGGGTTTTATTTTATATTGTTTTTTTATTATTATGGGTAAGGTGTTGTTTTGTTTTGGGAGTCATTTTAAATTAGTTGGAGGCTGAATCAGGCTTCACTTATCTAGAATGTTTTGTAGTAGGTTTCTTCATCTTTGCATAGGATGCTCAATCACCCAGTTTGGTCTAAACATTTGAGAGTTATGGGTTTCCTATAGCAGCCTTAATTTTGTACGGAAGCATAGACATTGAATACGGTAAATTTTGGGTTTTGTTGGATTATGAAAGTTTTAGTAATTTCATGATCTTCCCAAAGAGTATTGGTTTGTAATTTTCATTGCATATAATTGGAGTTAGGCTACTCTGAAGTTGTTGCACCATTGTGTCTGAACTTTAGGTGTCGTTAAAACCACTAATAAATCGACCGCGTTTTGATAGTTTCAGAGCCCAAATTTGGGAATTCTCTTTAAGAAAAACTTTTAGTTTTTCTTAGTACCTTTTAATGGGTATTTACTTGTAATTGTCTGTTAAATAGATTGGGAGAGGTGGTTGTCTAGATATAAGTCGAATCTCTGATGTGCAGTATCTCAGGCTGAGTTTAGCTGTAGGTCATGCCGGGTTAAGGGCTATAAAGATAAATTTGGGTGCAACTTTATTGCAAAAGTTGTGGACAATTTCCTAACTTTTCCAACGCGTGTTCGTTGTAGTTTTAAGTTGAGTATAGCAGGAGTTATAGTATTTTGAATTTTAGTTGTCCATTGTTTCTAACCTATCAGTTTTGCAACAAAGCAGTTGCATTGTTTTATCGGTTTGGAAACCAATTCTGAGACACTCATTATAATAAAAGTTTTAGGGAATGTTATAATCTTTTAAACGAGTTTATATTTGTAAAATTTTGTTAGATGCAGAGAGTTATGAGGTTCTGAATTTATGGGTCATGTTCCGTCAGGTTCTGGTGGCAGATCATGTATGTCGCCTTACAAGTCAAATTAAAAAATGGAGATAAAATAAAACTTTGTTTATCCTTTGAATATAAAAGTTGTAGGTCATGAAGTTTAGATGATTTTACAATATTTCTTTGTTATCATTGCTTTTATAGTGAAAGAGGTAGAGATAGAATGAGCATTTGTGTTGTTGGTTGTCAATTTTCTATTTAGGGATATTTCTTTGGGAGTTTGGTTTAGTTATGGTGAGCTCTTTCGCAATCCATGTTAATTATGCTGTATGGTGGGAGGGAATAGATGTAGTGGTTGTGATAGTTATCTTGTTATTGTATATGCGGAGCGTGGGCTGAAACAGAGAGATAGCGAGGGATATTTGAATAGGCCAGTACGTATTGTTGTGAAGCCATGTTTTCTGGTCTTGGCGTATTTGCGTAAGTATGAAATAGTTACGTCGTGTGAAGTCTAGGTGGAGATGCAGATTGTGTGAGTTATTGGATGGATATATATATATATGCATAGTATAATTAAAAAAAGAGAGAGTTCTTCGATGGGATGATATAATGTATAGAATGTGCTTGGATGGATATATGGGCAGGCATAGTATGCTTAAATCGATTCTTGCTTGCATGATGTGAGATCAGGCTTAAAATGATTTAAAAAGTAAGCATATTTCTTCTACCCTTATGTTGGCTCTAAGTGTCTTATAATGAAGAACCTAAATGTCGGGGACCGTAATTAGGGGTACCCCCAAGGCTCCTAATCTCAGCTGGTAACCCCCATCAGCACAAAGCTGCAAAGGCCTAATGGGCGCAATTCCGGTCAAGGCTCTGTCCACTCAAGGGACACGAACTCGCCTCACCTGAGCCTAGCCTCGAGCAGGAACGGTAGAACAAGGCAGATTCGTGCCTCGCCCGAGGGTCTCCTCAAGAACCGGACACACCTTCGACTCGCCCGAGGCCCGGTTCGGGCAGGCTTCGCGGAGAAGTAACCTTGGCCAGATCGCCTCGCCAGCCGACCGGATCGCAGGAGCATTTAATGCAAGGATCGTCTGACACCTTATCCTGACGCGTGCTCTCCAGTCGACAAGGCCGAAGTGACCACAGTCATTTCGCCCCTCCACTGACTGACCTGACAGGAAAACAGCACCGCCTGCGCTGCTCCGACTGCTGTGCCACCCGCCAGGGTGAGGCTGACAGCAGCCAAGTCCAGCCTCGGGCGCCATAGGAATCTCCGCCTCGCCCGACCCCAGGGCTCGGACTCCACCTCGACTCCGGAAGACGGTCTCCGCCTCGCCCGACCCTAGGGCTCGGACTCGACCTCGCCTCGGACGATGATCTCCGCCTCGCCCGACCCCAGGGCTCAGACTCGACCTCGACTCCAGAAGACGGTCTCCGCCTCGCCCGACCCCAGGGCTCGGACTCGACCTCGACTCCGGAAGACGGTCTCTACCTCGCCCGACCCCCGGGCTCAGACTCAGCCTCGACCTCGGAGGAGTCACCACCTCGCTCGTGTCGACCACGCCACAAGGAGGGGCCATCATTACCCTACCCCTAGCTAGCCCAGGCTACGGGGAACAAGACCGGCGTCCCATCTGGCTCGCCCCGGTAAAACAAGTAATGATGGCACCCCGCGTGCTCCATGACAACGGTGGTTCTCAGCCCCCTACGGAAGCAAGGATACGTCAGCAAGGATCCGACAGCCCCGACAGCTGTGCTTCTACAGGGCTCAAGCGCTCCTCCGACGGCCACGAGGCCACATGAACAGGGCTCCAACACCTCTCCGACAGCCACGACGGCACGTACATAGGGCTCTAGCTCCTCTCTGCTAGACACGTTAGCACACTGCTACACCCCCCGTTGTACACCTGGACCCTCTCCTTACGTCTATAAAAGGAAGATCCAGGGCTCTCATACAAAAGGTGGCCGTGCGGGAGAACGGGCAGCCTTATGCTCTCTCTCTCTCCCTCGCGAACGCTTGTAACCCCCTACTGCAAGCGCATCCGCCCTGGGCGCAGGACAACACGAGGCCGCGGGTTCCCCTTACTGTTCCCCCCTTGTGTCTCTGTCTTGCGTCGACCCATCTGGGCTGGGACACGCAGCGACAATTTACTCATTGGTCCAGGGACCCCCCGGGGTCGAAACGCCGACAGTTGGCGCGCCAGGTAGGGGACTGCTGCGTGTTGACGAACAGCTTCCCGTCAAGCTCCAGATGGGGAGTCTCCAGCGACCTCTCCAACCTGGGACAAAGCTCCGTTTCGGGAGTCTCGAGTTCATGTCCCTCGATGGCAGCTACGACATGATACTCCTTCCTCCGCCGCGCGACAACGACAATGGCGGCCGTCAGCCCACCCGCCGGCGGTGGAATCGATGACGTCTTCCCCGCGTGGCGAAAGAACAGCATCCGAGTCTATCCCGTCACCTTCCTCGTCGACAGGGAAGGAGGTAGGGCAATCATGGCCAAGCAGGAGGTGGCGCCTCGTCGGCTGTCGAGCGAATCGACGACGCCGGCGCCCCAGCGGGGGACACGTCGAGCGTTGACCTCGCGTTTGAGATGAAGACGAGCTTCGTTTCCTTGCAACACACCAACCCCAAGCATACGACGGGCAACGCCAGCACGCTCGCGAAGGACTTGCTGAGCGTTAGCCTTGTACCTGAGATAACGGTGCAGTCCATCCTCGACGCGACTTCGTCACCGTTCGTCGATCAAGAGGTACCGACAGTTTCCCATCCTGTGCCTTTTAGATTCAGCTTCGACCCACCAAGCGACCCCGCTTCGGTGGACGCTTTCATAAAGGCATAGCCGAACCTTCCGGGGTACCATATGTGGTCAACCTAGGACAGATTGACGGCTGTCTCGACCTACGAGCCCCCGGGTTTCGAGGAAGACGACGAGCCCAACTCTGGTTGGGATTTCTCCGGGCTTGGTAACTCTAGTGCCATGCGGGACTTCATGACCGCATGTGACTACTGCCTCTCCGATTGCTCCAATGATAGCCACAGCCTCGGCGACGAGGACTGTGGCCCAAGTCGCGAATGTTTCCACGTCGATCTAGAGGGTCTCGACGAAGGCAACCACCTTGGTATGCCGGAGGACGGCGATCCCTCTAGGCCTGCGCCTCGCGTTGACATCCTTCGGGAGCTAGCTGTGGTCTCAGTTTCTATGAGGGGTCAGGACACACAGCTCGAGCAAATCCACGAGATGCACGCCAGGCTCGACGAGGAAGCAGGACAACTTGTGCAGCTCCGGTAGAACATCGGGCAGGAGCGAGCAGGCCGAGCACCGGCCGGAGAAGCACGTCATCTAGCCCAGGACGTCTAGCACCGCATCACCGACGATGCCAGGGAAAGGCTGCCCCGGCTTCCAGTGGGGTCGGCCAGAACCTGGCTACAGCGGCAATACTGCTCCGAGTGATGCTGGAACCATCCACCACCAAGGGGCGGCGTATCCAGGGAGAACTCAAGAATCCCCTGGAGGATGCCGCGGTCCGATGGGCCAAAAGCTCTGCCTCCCGAAGGCAGGGATACCCCCCGGAGCATAGCACCGCGACTTCCCGATTCATGCGGGAAGCCTCGGTCCACACCGGGCGCACGTGGGACACAGCGCCTACGGCCCCGGGCCGCCTCGGCAACGAGCACCATCGCCGCGACCGTCGAACCCACCTCGACGAGAGGGTGTGCCGAGGCTACCACCCCAGGCGTGGGGGACGCTACGACAGTGGGGAGGATCGGAGCCCTTCGCCCGAACCACCCGGTCCATAAGCTTTCAGCCGGGCCATACGACGGGCACCGTTCCCGACCCGGTTCCGGGCCCCGACTACCATCACCAAGTACTCAGGGGAGACGAGGCCGAAACTGTGGCTTGCGGACTACAGGCTGGCCTGCCAGCTGGGTGGAACAGACGATGACAACCTCATCATCCGCAACCTCCCCCTGTTCCTCTCCGACGCCGCCCGAGCCTGGCTAGAGCATCTGCCTCCTGCGCAGATCTCCAACTGGGACAACCTGGTCAAAGCCTTCGCCGGCAACTTCCAGGGCACATACGTGCGCCCTGGGAACTCCTGGGATCTCCGAAGCTGCCGCCAGCAGCCAGGGGAATCCCTGCGGGACTACATCCAGCGATTCTCGAAGCAGCGCACCGAGCTGCCCAACATCACCGACTCAGATGTCATCGACGCGTTCCTCATTGGCACCACTTGCCGCGACCTGGTGAGCAAGCTGGGTCGCAAGACTCCCACCAAGGTGAGCGAGCTGATGGACATTGCCACCAAGTTCGCCTCTGGCCAGGAGGCGGTCGAGGCCATCTTTCGGAAGGACAAGCAGCCTCAGGGGCGCCAGCCGGATGACGTCCCCGAGGCATCCGCTCAGCGCGGCGCGAGGAAGAAGGGCAAGAAGAAGTCGCAAGCGAAACGTGACGCCGCCGACGCAGACCTTGTCGCCGCCGCCGAGCACAAGAACCCTCGGAAGCCTCCCGGAGGCGCCAACTTGTTCGATAAGATGCTCAAGGAGTCGTGCCCCTATCATCAGGGTCCCGTAAAGCACACCCTTGAGGATTGCGTCATGCTTCGGCGCTACTTTCACAAGGCCGGGCCACCGGCGGAAGGTGGCAGAGCCCCCGACAACAACAAGAAGGAAGCCCACAAGGCAGAGGAGTTCCCCGAGGTCCATGACTGCTTCATGATCTACAGTGGGCAAGTGGCGAACGCCTTGGCTCGGCAACGCAAGCAAGAGCGCCGGGAGGTCTGCTCGGTAAAGGTGGCGGCGCCAGTCTATTTAGACTGGTCCGACAAGCCCATGACCTTCGACCAAGCCGACCACCCCGACCGCGTGCCGAGCCCGGGGAAGTACCCGCTCGTTGTTGATCCCGTCATCGGCAACGTCAGGTTCACCAAGGTCCTCATGGATGGAGGCAATAGCCTCAACATCATCTACGCCGACACCCTCGGGCTCTTGCAGATCGATCTGTCCTCGATCCGGGCCGGCGCGACGCCCTTTCACGGGATCATTCCCGGGAAGCGCGTCCAGCACCTTGGACAACTCGATCTGCCCGTCTGCTTCGGGACTCCCTCCAACTTCCGAAAGGAAACCCTCACATTCGAGGTGGTCGGGTTCAGAGGAACCTACCACGCAGTGCTGAGGAGACCATGCTACGCCAAGTTCATGGCCGTCCCCAACTACACCTACCTCAAGCTCAAGATGTCGGGCCCCAATGGGGTCATCACCGTCGGCCCCACGTACCGACACACGTACGAATGCAATGTGGAGTGCGTGGAGTATGCCGAGGCCCTCATCGCCGATATGGAGAGCCTCCCCAGGGAGGCGCCAGATGCGAAGCGCCACGCCGGCAACTTCGAACCAGCAGGGGCGGTTAAGTCCGTCCCTCTTGACCCCAGCAACGACGCCTCCAAGCAGATCCGGGTCGGCTCCAAGCTCGACCCCAAATAGGAAGCAGTGCTCGTCGACTTTCTCCACGCAAACGCTGAGGTTTTTGCGTGGAGTCCCTCAGACATGCCTGACATACCGAGGGATGTCGCCGAGCACTCACTGGATATCCAAGCTGGAGCCCGACCCGTGAAGCAGCCTCTGCGCTGATTCGACGAAGAAAAGCGCAGAGCCATAGGCGAGGAGATCCACAAGCTGATGGCTGCAGGGTTCATCAAAGAGGTATTCCATCCCGAATGGCTAGCCAACCCTGTGCTTGTGAGAAAGAAAGGTGGGAAATGGCGGATGTGTGTAGACTACACTGGTCTAAACAAAGCATGTCCGAAGGTTCCCTACCCTCTGCATCGCATCGATCAAATCGTGGATTCCACTGCTGGGTGCGAAACCCTATCGTTCCTTGATGCCTACTCAGGGTATCACCAAATCAGGATGAAAGAGTCCGACCAGCTCGCGACTTCCTTCATCACACCTTTTGGCATGTACTGCTACATTACTATGCCATTCGGTTTGAGGAATGCGGGTACGACATAGCAAAGGTGCATGAACCACGTGTTCGGATAGCACATTGGTCGAACGGTCGAGGCCTACGTCGATGACATCGTAGTCAAGACGAGGAAAGCCTCCGACCTCCTCTCTAACCTTGAAACGACATTCAAGTGTCTCAAAGCGAAAGGCGTAAAACTCAATCCCGAGAAGTGTGTCTTTGGAGTCCCCCGAGGCATGCTCCTGGGGTTCATCGTCTCCGAGCGGGGCATCGAGGCCAACCCGGAGAAAATCGCAGCCATCACCAACATGGGGCCTATCAAGGACTTGAAAGGAGTACAGAGGGTCATGGGATGCCTTGCGGCTCTGAGCCGCTTCATCTTGCGCCTCAGCGAAAGAGGCCTGCCCCTGTATCGCCTCTTAAGGAAGACCGAGCGCTTCACTTGGACCCCCCGAGGCCGAGGAAGCCCTCGGGAACTTGAAGGCGCTCCTTACAAGCGCGCCCATCCTGGTGCCCCCCACTACCGGAGAAGCCCTCTTGATCTACGTCGCCGCTACCACTCAGGTGGTCAGCGCCGCGATTGTGGTCGAGAGACGAGAATAAGGGCACACATTACCCGTCCAGAGGCCGGTTTACTTCATCAGTGAGGTACTGTCCGAGACCAAGATCCGCTACCCACAAATTCAGAAGCTGCTGTACACGATAATTCTGACACGTCGAAAGTTGTGTCACTACTTCGAGTCTTATCCGGTGACTGTGGTGTCATCCTTCCCCCTGGGGGAGATCATCCAGTGCCGAGAGGCCTCGGGTAGGATTGCAAAGTGGGCGGTGGAGATCATGGGTGAGACAATCTCGTTCGCCCCTCGGAAGGCCATAAAGTCCCAAGTCTTGGCGGACTTTGTGGCTGAATGGGTCGACACCCAGCTTCCAACAGCTCCGATCCAACCGGAACTCTGGACCATGTTTTTTGACGGGTCGCTGATGAAAACAGGAGCGGGCGCGGGCCTGCTCTTCATCTCACCCCTCGGGAAGCACCTCCGCTACGTGCTGCGCCTCCATTTCCCGGCGTCCAACAACGTGGCCGAGTATGAGGCTCTGGTTAATGGGTTGCGCATCGCCATCGAGTTAGGGGTTCGGCGCCTCGACGCTCGTGGCGACTTGCAGCTTGTCATCGACCAAGTCATGAAGAACTCCCACTGCCGCGACCCGAAGATGGAAGCCTACTGCGATGAGGTTCGGCGCCTGGAGGACAAGTTCTACAGGCTCGAGCTCAACCACGTCGCTCGATGATAAAACGAGACTGCAAACGAGCTGGCTAAGATAGCCTCGGGGCGGACAACGGTTCCTCCGGACGTCTTCTCTCGAGACCTACATCAACCCTCCATCAAGACCGACGACACGCCCAAGCCCGAGAAGGCCTCGGCTCTGCCCGAGGCGCCCTCGGCCCAGCCCGAGGCGCCCTCAGCTCAGCTCGAGGCAGCCTCGGACCCGCCCGAGGCAGCCTCGGACCCGCCCGAGGCACCCTCGGCCCCCGAGGGTGAGGCACTACGCGTCGAGGAAGAGCGGAATGGGGTCACACCTAATCGAAACTGGTAGACCCCATACCTGCAATATCTCCACCGAGGAGAGCTACCCCTCGACAGAGCCGAAGCTCGGCGACTGGTGAGGCGCGCTAAGTCGTTCGTCTTGCTGGGTGACGAAAAGGAGCTCTACCACCGCAGTCCCTCAGGCATCCTCCAGCGATGCATATCCATCGCCGAAGGTCAGGAGTTATTACAAGAAATACACTCAGGGGCTTGCGGTCACCACGCAGCACCCCAAGCCCTCGTGGGAAACGCCTTCCGACAGGGTTTCTACTGGCCAACGGCGGTGGCCGACGCCACTAGGATTGTACGCACCTGCCAAGGGTGTCAATTCTATGCAAGGCAGACCCACCTGCCCGCTCAGGCTCTGCAAGCAATACCCATCACCTGACCGTTTGCTGTGTGGGGTCTGGACCTCGTCGGTCCCTTGCAGAAGGCACCCGGGGGCTTCACGCACCTGCTGGTCGCCATCGACAAATTCTCCAAGTGGATCGAGGTCTGACCCCTAAACAGCATCAGGTCCGAACAGGCGGTGGCGTTCTTCACCAACATCATCCATCGCTTCGGGGTCCCGAACTCCATCATCACCGACAACGGCACCCAGTTCACTGGCAGAAAGTTCCTGGACTTCTGTGAGGACCACCACATTCGGGTGGACTGGGCCGCCATAGCTCACCCCATGACGAATGGGCAGGTAGAGCGTGCCAACAGCATGATTCTATAGGGGCTCAAGCCGAGGATCTACAACGACCTCAACAAGTTTGGCAGGCGGTGGATGAAGGAACTCCCCTCGGTGGTCTGGAGTCTGAGGACGACGCCAAGCCGAGCCACGGGCTTCACGCCGTTTTTTCTAGTCTATGGGGCCGAGGCTATCCTGCCCACAGACTTAGAATACGGCTCCCCGAGGACGAGGGCATACGACGCCCGAAGCAACCAGACAAACTGAGAAGACTCACTGGACCAGCTGGAAGAGGCTCGGGACATGGCCTTACTACACTCAGCGCGGTATCAGCAGTCCCTGCGACGCTACCACGCCAGAGGGGTTCAGTCCCGAGACCTCCAGGTGGGCGACTTGGTGCTTATGCTACGACAAGACGCCCGAGGGCGCCACAAGCTCACACCTCCCTGGGAAGGGCCGTTCATCATCGCAAAGATTCTGAAGCCTGGAACATACAAGCTGGCCAACAGTCAAGGCGAGGTCTACAGCAATGCTTGGAACATCCGACAGCTACGTCGCTTCTACCCTTAAGATGTTTTCAAGTCGTTCATGTACCTCGTTTACATACACAAGCAAAGTCTAACCTTCAAGGAAGGGTCAGCCTTGCCTCGGTAAAGCCCGACCCTCCCTCGGGGGCTAGAAGGGGGGAACCCCCTCTGCGTCAAAATTTTCCTCGGAAAAAGTCTTTCTGCCAGAACATCTTTCGTGCTTTTCGACTACTTCGATAGTGGAGTCCTGAAAACGACAGAGTACACGTAAGCAGCCAAGGCCGACCGAGCCGAGGGACTCCTACGCCTCCGGGATACGGATACCTCACTCATCACCTTCTGCGATAAGTAACTCACGCTCGGATAAGGGATTCCGCTGTCCGAACAGGTCTTAACGCTCGAAAACTTTTTCGGCCGAAACGATTTTTCGTGCCATCTCGACTATATCGATAACAGAATCCTGTGGACGAGTAAGAGTACACGTAAGCAGGCAAGGCCGACCGAGCTGAGGGACTCCTACGCCTCCGGGATACGAATACCTCACTCATCACCTTCTGCGATAAGTAACTCACGCTCGGATGAACGATTCTGTTACCGACGAACAAGTCCTGATACTCGAAACAAGGGGAAAAGAAACGCAGCTTTACAACACGACGACGGTGTGTTTTGGCCTCGGTGGCCGCAAAAAACATACGCACGCTACAGACAAACAGTTCCTGTAGGTTCAGACGTCGGTAGGGGGAGCAGCAGCACCCTCGGCATCGACTCCACCTTCGGCGGAATCCGACCTGGCCTCGGATAGCAACATGGTCGAAGGATCTCCAACTCGAAGGAAGATGTCAGCACCGCGCCTGGGCCATCATCGCCAGGGTCTCCTCCAGGAACCCGGCCCAAGCAGACGGCCGGACCAGCCGCTCCGTAGCCTCAGCCAGCTGTCCCCCGAGGACACCAGCCCGGCTCATGGCCTCGGTAGCCCGACTCCAAGGTTGGTCCCGCCAGCGGACGACCCGGCCAGGTCCCAGCCGCTACTGCAACACCTCGTTGGCCTAGGAAGTCCCCTACTCCTGGGCCGACGAAGTTTCTTCTCCAGCCAACTCCGCCTCTGTCCATGCTGACACCGCTGCCTCCGGCTTTGGCTCATCGTAGAGCAGCCGAGGTTTCCTTCACTGAGCAAGAGGAGCCTTGAGCGGCAAGGCCGACCGAGCCGAGGGACTCCTACGCCTCTGGGATACGGATACCTCACTCGTCACCTTCCGCACAGGGCAACTCACACTCAGTTAAGCGGTCCGGCTAGTGAAAGGGAAATGTGCCCTTGGGCCATTTCTAAGTATTTTGGTGATTTAGTGTCCAACACATGTGCCTAAGTGTAAAATGGTGGACAAAGTACAAATCAAGGATAAAGGTATGTTTCTCAGACTTAGTACATTGTTTTATGGACTAATGTATTGTGTCTAAGTGCTGGAAACAGGAAAAATCCAATTGAAAATGCCTTGGCTCGAGCAGCCAAGACTTTGCTCAGTCTGGAGCACCGGACTGTCCGGTGGTGCACCGGACAGTGTCCGGTGCGCCAGGCTGGCTCTGGCGAACAGGCTGCTCTCGGGACTTCGACGGTGGTGTACGGCTATAATTCACCGGACTGTCCGGTGGTGCACCGGACTGTCCGGTGGGCCGTTCACAGGCGAACTCGTCGCTCTCGGGAATTCATCGGCGACATACGGCTATAATTCACCGGACTGTCCGGTGTGCACCGGACTATCCGGTGAGCCAACGGTCGGCCGGGCCAACGGTCGGCCGCGCGATCTGCGCGGGAGACGTGGCCGAGCCAACGGCTAGTAGGAGGCACCGGACTGTCCGGTGTGCACCGGACATGACCGATGCGCCAACGGCTCTCTGGCTGCCAACGGTCGACTGCGCCATTTTTGGAAGGAAATCGGGCACCGGACAGTGTCCGATGTGCACCGGACTGTCCGGTGCGCCAGTCGACAAAAGGCAAGATCAGCCTTCCTAGATTGCTCTCAACGGCTCCTAGCTGCCTTGGGGCTATAAAAGGGACCCCTAGGCGCATGGAGGACCACACCAAGCATTCCTACAACATTCCTAAGCACCAAGACATCGATTCCGCGCCTTTGATTCTTTGCGATAGCAATTAGAGCTCTAGTTGAGTGGTGAACTCATTGAGTTGTGTTGTGAGCTCTCGTTGCGATTTGTGTGCGTGGTGTTGCTATGATTTCTTGTCTTGAGTGTGTTGCTAATCCCTCCCTTGCTCCGTGCTTCTTTGTGAACTTCAAGTGTAAGGGCGAGAGGCTCCAAGTTGTGGAGATTCCTCGCAAACGGGATTGAGAAAAGCTAGCAAAACACCGTGGTATTCAAGTGGGTCTTTGGACCGCTTGAGAGGGGTTGATTGCAACCCTCGTCCGTTGGGACGCCACAACATGGAGTAGGCAAGCGTTGGTCTTGGCCGAACCACGGGATAACCACCGTGCCATCTCTGTGATTGATTTCTTGTGGTTATTTTGTTTTGACTCCTCTCTAGCCACTTGGCATTTACTGTGCTAACGCTTAACCAAGTTTTTGTGGCTTAAGCTTTCAAGTTTTACAGGATCACCTATTCACCCCCCCTCTAGGTGCTCTCAATTGGTATCGGAGCCGTTCTCTTCGCAAAGGGACTAATCGCCCGAAGAGATGGATCCTAAGGGGAAGGGTATCGTGATCAACGATAAAGAGAAGGAATCTTTCGTCAACGAGCCGAAGGATGACAAGCCTACCGACTCGGGCTCGGGCCATAGACGGAAAGATGGGAAGAAGAAGAAGAAGACGAGGCGCATCAAGGAGATCGTCTACTACGACGACAGCGATGAGTCTACTTCTTCCCAAAAGGACGACGACCACAACGACTACGAGAGAAGGAAACCGGTCAATTCGAACTTTTCTTTTGATTACTCTCGTATTCCTCAAAGTACGAATGCTCATTTATTATCTATTCCACTTGGTAAACCTCCTCATTTTGATGGAGAGGACTACGGATTTTGGAGTCACAAAATGCGTAGTCACTTATTCTCTCTCCATCCTAGTATATGGGAGATTGTAGAAAGTGGAATGCACTTTGATAGTACGGATAGTCCCATGATCATTAATGAGCAAATTCATAAGAATGCACAAGCTACTACTGTTCTTCTAGCTTCATTGTGCAGGGATGAATACCACAAAGTGAGCGGCTTGGATAACGCCAAGCAAATATGGGACACCCTCAAGATTTCTCATGAGGGGAACGACGTCACCATGCTCACCAAGATGGAGTTGGTGGAAGGAGAGTTTGGACGATTCGTGATGATAAGGGGCGAGGAGCCGACACAAACATACAACCGGCTCAAGACCCTTATCAACAAAATAAGGAGCTACGGAAGCACGCGATGGACGGACCACGACGTCGTCCGACTGATGCTAAGGTCCTTTACCGTGCTTGATCCTCATTTGGTGAATAATATACGTGAGAATCCCAGGTACACCAAAATGTCGCCCGAAGAAGTCCTCGGAAAATTTGTAAGCGGGCGAATGATGATCAAGGAGGCGAGGTACGTGGACGATGCTCTAAACGGTCCAATCAATGAGCCTCAACCCGTTGCTCTCAAGGCAACAAGGAGCAAGGAGGCGTTACCCAGCAAGGTAGCACAAATTGAGGCGGCCGGACTTAATGATGAAGAGATGGCCCTCATCATCAAAAGATTCAAGACGGCGCTAAAGAGTCGCAAGGGGCAGCCAAGCAAGACCAAGACAAAGGGGAAGCGCTCATGCTTCAAATGTGGTAAGCTTGGTCATTTTATTGCTAACTGTCCCGACAATGATAGTGATCAGGATCAAGGGAACAAGAGGGAGAAGAAGAAAAACTATAAGAAGGCAAAGGGCGAGGCACATCTTGGCAAGGAGTGGGATTCGGATTGCTCCTCGTCCGACTCCGACAATGAAGGACTCGCCGCCACCGCCTTCAACAAGTCATCCCTCTTCCCCAACGAGCGTCACACATGCCTTATGGCAAGGGAGAAGAAGGTATGTACTCGAAACTCTACCTATGCTTCTTCAAGTGAGGACGAATCTAGTGATGAGGATGAAATAGATTATTCATGTTTATTTAAGGGTCTAGATAGAACCAAGGTAGATAAAATTAATAAATTGATTGATGCCTTGAATGATAAGAATAGGCTTTTAGAAAAACAAGAGGACTTGTTGTATGAAGAACATGACAAATTTGTAGAAGCACAAAAATCTCATGCCTTAGAAGTTAAGAGAAATGAAATGCTTTCTTGTGAATTATCTTCTTGCCATGAGACGATTTCTAGCTTAAGGAGCATTAATGATAATTTGAATGCTAAGTTAGAAATAGCTAGTAAATCAACAACTTATGTAGAAAATGTTGTTATTTGCAATAGATGCAAAGATTTTGATATTGATGCTTGTAGTGAACACATAGCTTCTATTGCAAAGTTAAATGATGAAATTGCTAGTCTTAATGCCCAACTTAAGGCTAGCAAAAGTGATTTTGATAAACTAAAATTTGCTAGGGATGCCTACACGAGTGGTAGACACCCCTCAATTAAGGATGGGCTTGGCTTCAAGAGGGAAGCCAAGAACTTAACAAGCCATAAGGCTCCCATCTCCACCAAGGAGAAAGGGAAGGCCCCTATGGCAAGTAGTACTAAAAAGAACCATGCTTTTATGTACAATGATAGAAGACAGTCTCATAGGAGTTGTAATGCTTTTGATTCACATGCCTATGATTCTTATGCTATGTTTGCTCCCAGTTCTTCCTATATGCATGGTAGAGATATGCCTAGGAAGAATATTCATCATGTGCCTAGAAAGAATATTGTTCATGTTCCTAGGAAAGTTATGAATGGACCCTCTATAATTTATCATGCTTTAAATGCTTCCTTTGCTATTTGTAGAAAGGATAGGAAGATAGTTGCTAGGAAATTAGGGGCAAAATGCAAGGGTGATAAAACTTGCATTTGGATCCCTAAGACAATTGTGACTAACCTTGTAGGACCCAACAAGAGTTGGGTACCTAAGACCCAAGCCTAAATTTGCCTTGCAGGTTTATGCATCCGGGGGTTCAAGCTGGATTATCGACAGTGGATGCACGAACCATATGACGGGGGAAAAGAAGATGTTCACCTCCTACGTCAAGAATAAGGATTCCCAAGATTCAATCATATTCGGTGATGGGAACCAAGGCAAGGTGAAAGGTTTAGGAAAGATTGCAATATCAAATGAGCACTCTATCTCTAATGTGTTTTTAGTTGAGTCTCTTGGATATAATTTACTATCTGTCAGTCAATTATGTAATATGGGATATAATTGTCTATTTACAAATGTAGACGTGTCTGTCTTTAGAAGATGTGATGGTTCACTAGCTTTTAAGGGTGTACTAGATGGCAAACTTTATTTAGTTGATTTTGCAAAAGAGGAGGCCGGTCTAGATGCATGCTTAATTGCTAAGACTAGCATGGGCTGGCTGTGGCATCGCCGCTTAGCACATGTGGGGATGAAGAACCTTCACAAGCTTCTAAAGGGAGAACACGTGATAGGTTTGACTAACGTGCAATTCGAAAAAGATAGACCTTGTGCAGCTTGTCAAGCAGGTAAACAAGTGGGAGGAGCACATCACAGCAAGAATGTGATGACCACTTCAAGACCTCTGGAGCTGCTGCATATGGACCTCTTCGGACCCGTCGCCTATCTGAGCATAGGAGGAAGTAAGTATGGTCTAGTTATTGTTGATGACTTTTCCCGCTTCACTTGGGTGTTCTTTTTGCAGGATAAGTCTGAAACCCAAGGGACCCTCAAGCGCTTCCTAAGGAGAGCTCAAAATGAGTTTGAGCTCAAGGTGAAGAAGATAAGAAGCGACAACGGGTCCGAATTCAAGAATCTTCAAGTGGAGGAGTTCCTTGAGGAGGAGGGGATCAAGCACGAGTTCTCCGCTCCCTACACACCTCAGCAAAATGGTGTGGTAGAGAGGAAGAACAGGACGCTCATTGATATGGCGAGGACTATGCTTGGAGAGTTCAAGACCCCCGAGCGCTTTTGGTCGGAAGCCGTAAACACGGCTTGCCACTCCATCAACAGGGTCTACCTTCACCGCCTCCTCAAGAAGACTTCATATGAGCTGCTGACTGGTAACAAACCTAGTGTGTCTTATTTTCGTGTATTTGGGAGCAAGTGTTATATTCTTGTGAAGAAAGGTAGAACCTCTAAATTTGCTCCCAAAGCTGTAGAAGGGTTTTTATTAGGTTATGATTCAAATACAAAGGCGTATAGGGTCTTCAACAAATCATCGGGTTTGGTTGAAGTCTCTAGCGACGTTGTATTTGATGAGACTAATGGCTCTCCAAGAGAGCAAGTTGTTGATCTTGATGATGTAGATGAAGAAGACGTTCCAACGGCCGCGATACGCACCATGGCGATTGGAGATGTACGGCCTCAGGAACAATTGGAGAAAGATCAACCGTCTTCCTCAACAAAGGTGCATCCCTCATCCCAAGATGACGAACAGGTACCTCAAGTGGAGGCGCATGATCAAGGGGGAGCACAGGATGTTCAAATTGAAGAGGAAGAAGCACCTCAGGCACCTCCAACCCAAGTTCGAGCGACGATCCAAAGGGATCATCCTGTCGACCAAATTTTGGGTGCTATTAGCAAGGGAGTAACTACTCGTTCAAGATTAGTTAATTTTTGTGAGCATTACTCTTTTGTCTCTTCTATTGAGCCTTTCAGGGTAGAAGAGGCCTTGCTAGATCCGGATTGGGTGTTGGCCATGCAGGAGGAACTCAACAACTTCAAGCGCAATGAAGTTTGGACGCTGGTGCCTCGTCCCAAGCAAAATGTTGTGGGAACCAAGTGGGTGTTCCGCAACAAACAGGACGAGCACGGGGTGGTGACAAGGAACAAGGCTCGACTTGTGGCAAAAGGTTATGCCCAAGTCGCAGGTTTGGACTTTGAGGAGACGTTTGCTCCTGTGGCTAGGCTAGAATCAATTCGTATTTTGCTAGCATATGCCGCTCACCATTCTTTCAGGTTGTACCAAATGGATGTGAAGAGCGCTTTCCTCAACGGTCCGATCAAGGAGGAGGTGTACGTGGAGCAACCCCCTGGCTTCGAGGATGAACGGTACCCCGACCACGTGTGTAAGCTCTCTAAGGCACTCTATGGACTTAAGCAAGCCCCAAGAGCATGGTATGAATGCCTTAGAGACTTTTTAATTGCTAATGCTTTCAAGGTCGGGAAAGCCGATCCAACTCTTTTTACTAAGACTTGCGATGGTGATCTTTTTGTGTGCCAAATTTATGTCGATGACATAATATTTGGTTCTACTAATCAAAAGTCTTGTGAAGAGTTTAGTAGGGTGATGACACAGAAATTCGAGATGTCGATGATGGGTGAGTTGAACTACTTCCTTGGGTTCCAAGTGAAGCAACTCAAGGACGGCACTTTCATCTCCCAAACGAAGTACACGCAAGACTTGCTAAAACGGTTTGGGATGAAGGACGCCAAGCCCGCAAAGACGCCGATGGGAACCGACGGACACACTGACCTCAACAAAGGAGGTAAGTCCATTGATCAAAAAGCATACCGGTCCATGATAGGTTCTTTGCTTTATTTATGTGCTAGTAGACCGGATATTATGCTTAGCGTATGCATGTGTGCTAGATTTCAATCCGATCCTAAGGAGTGTCACTTAGTGGCTGTGAAGCGGATTCTTCGATATTTAGTCGCTACGCCTTGCTTCGGGATCTGGTATCCAAAGGGGTCTAACTTTGACTTGATTGGGTACTCAGATTCCGACTATGCTGGATGTAAGGTCGATAGGAAGAGTACATCGGGGACGTGCCAATTCTTAGGAAGGTCCCTGGTGTCATGGAACTCTAAGAAACAAACTTCCGTTGCCCTATCCACCGCTGAGGTCGAGTACGTTGCCGCAGGACAATGTTGCGCGCAACTACTTTGGATGAGGCAAACCCTCCGGGACTTTGGCTACAATCTGAGCAAAGTCCCACTCCTATGTGACAATGAGAGTGCTATCCGAATAGCGGAAAATCTTGTTGAGCACAGCCGCACAAAGCACATTGACATCCGGCATCACATTTTGAGAGACCACCAGCAAAAGGGAGATATCGAAGTGTTTCATGTTAGCACCGAGCACCAGCTAGCTGATATCTTCACTAAGCCTTTAGATGAAAAGACCTTTTGCAGACTGCGTAGTGAGCTAAATGTCCTAGATTCGCGGAACTTGGATTGATTTATAGCATACATGTGTTTATGCCTTTGATCATATTCCTTATGCATTTGTTGCTTATGTATGGTGCTCAAGTTGTACAAACTCTCCCTGGACCTCACAAGTCCTTTTGCAAGTGATGCACATATTTAGGGGGAGTTGTGCTACAACTTGACCCTTTGAGACTAACCGTTTGCTTGAGTTTGCTTGATTTAGTCTCAAAGGAGGTTTGAAAGGGAAAGGTGGACTTGGACCATGAAAGACTTCCACTGCACTCCGATGAAAAGAGTAACTTTTCCAAGTTCATCTCACGTCCTCTTATTGCCTTTGTGTTCTCATTTTAAGATTTTGGTGAGGCAATGGGGTTAAAGGGCCAAGATTAATCCCGTTTTGGTGCTTGATGCCAAAGGGGGAGAAAATAAAGGCCAAAGCAATAGATGGATCAGCTACCACTTGAGAAATTATTGTCTCTTATGTCAAAAGTTGGCCTCTTGTGGGGAGAAGTGTTGATTATGGGAAAAAGGGGGAGTTTTTGAAATCCTTGATCAAATTTCTTTGGAAAACCTCTCTTTATGTCTCTACAAGTGGATTTGACTTAGAGATAGGAATTTGAGTTTGATTTGCAAAAACAAACCAAGTGGTGGCATAGAGTGATCCATATATGTCAAATTTGAATCAAAACAATTTTGAGTTCTTAGTTGAATTGATTTTGTACTTGTTCTACTTGCTTTATGTTGTGTTGGCATAAATCACCAAAAAGGGGGAGATTGAAAGGGAAATGTGCCCTTGGGCCATTTCTAAGTATTTTGGTGATTTAGTGTCCAACACATGTGCCTAAGTGTAAAATGGTGGACAAAGTACAAATCAAGGATAAAGGTATGTTTCTCAGACTTAGTACATTGTTTTATGGACTAATGTATTGTGTCTAAGTGCTGGAAATAGGAAAAATCCAATTGAAAATGCCTTGGCTCGAGCAGCCAAGACTTTGCTCAGTCTGGAGCACCGGACTGTCCGGTGGTGCACCGGACAGTGTCCGGTGCGCCAGGCTGGCTCTGGCGAACAGGCTCCTCTCGAGACTTCGACGGCGGTGTACGACTATAATTCACCGGACTGTCCGGTGGTGCACCGGACTGTCCGGTGGGCTGTTCATAGGCGAACTCGTCGCTCTCGGGAATTCATCGGCGACATAGGGCTATAATTCACTGGACTGTCCGGTGTGCACCGGACTGTCCGGTGAGCCAACGGTCGGCCGGGCCAACGGTCGGCCGCGCGATCTGCGCGGGACACGTGGCCGAGCCAACGACTAGTAGGAGGCACCGGACTGTCCGGTGTGCACCGGACATGACCGGTGCGCCAACGGCTCTCTGGCTGCCAACGGTCGACTGCGCCATTTTTGGAAGGAAATCGGGCACCGGACAGTGTCCGGTGTGCACCGGACTGTCCGGTGCGCCAGTCGACAGAAGGCAAGATCAGCCTTCCTAGATTGCTCTCAACGGCTCCTAGCTGCCTTGGGGCTATAAAAGGGACCCCTAGGCGCATGGAGGACCACACCAAGCATTCCTACAACATTCCTAAGCACCAAGACATCGATTCCGCGCCTTTGATTCTTTGCGATAGCAATTAGAGCTCTAGTTGAGTGGTGAACTCATTGAGTTGTGTTGTGAGCTCTCGTTGCGATTTGTGTGCGTGGTGTTGCTGTGATTTCTTGTCTTGAGTGTGTTGCTAATCCCTCCCTTGCTCCGTGCTTCTTTGTGAACTTCAAGTGTAAGGGCGAGAGGCTCCAAGTTGTGGAGATTCCTCGCAAACGGGATTGAGAAAAGCTAGCAAAACACCGTGGTATTCAAGTGGGTCTTTGGACCGCTTGAGAGGGGTTGATTGCAACCCTCGTCCGTTGGGACGCCACAACGTGGAGTAGGCAAGCGTTGGTCTTGGCCGAACCACGGGATAACCACCGTGCCATCTCTGTGATTGATTTCTTGTGGTTATTGTGTTTTGACTCCTCTCTAGCCACTTGGCATTTACTGTGCTAACGCTTAACCAAGTTTTTGTGGCTTAAGCTTTCAAGTTTTACAGGATCACCTATTCACCCCCCCTCTAGGTGCTCTCAGCTAGCCGACAGGCGAGTCCTAGTGCACAAAATGGAGAAGAAACACGGCTTTACGCCCAAATACACAAATGTTTAGGCCCCGACAGCCGCAATGAACATACGCCAGCACTCAATGTGCCATTACAAACGGGACTCCGGTTCCGTTCCCGCGGGTACGAACAACCTCCATACCAGGAGGCCCGCGGGACGATGAACTCCAAGCGGCTCACCGTCGCCCGCTCTGACAGCAGCGACAACGACCTCCGCTCCGGGCGGCCAAACAGCAGCAGCGATGACCTCAGGGCAGACGCAGCTGCGACAAGGCCCTCGCCCACGTCTCCACTCGAGGGGCGAGGACAAGCTATCAAAGCCAAAGAGCCGGAGGCCCGGAGCGCAGATGGCAGTGGCGATCTCGTCGGCGACGAGGGCTTCTCCGGCCACCTGTCCACCGGCAGATCCCCACTCAAGTCCTCCCGGACAGGCAAGCACCAACCCCCGCGCGAAGGCGTCGTGCCGGAGCAAGGGCAGGACAGCCCAAGAACACGAACGCCGCCCTAGCAGCGCGCGACGTCTTGGGCGGTCCCCCGGTGTGCGCGGCGCAACAGCCGCCCGTACGGCGGGCAGATAGCCGCACTCCGCCAAGTGGTGGGAGATGACACCAGAAGCCGTGCCAGAGCCAGCGAACCAGGCGTGCTGGAGCTGACGACGCTTGCGGCCGCTCGGCCACGCGTTGTCGAAGTCCGCCCCTTCCGCTAAGCTGGTGAGAGCCCTCTCCCATGATTGCTGAAGGAGGGGGTGGCCCACCGGCCCATACTGGAGGTAGAGCCCCGGCTCGCCTCGCCCTCCGCTCCAGCGAGGATGACGAAGATCCTTGAAGCTGAGGGCAGGGCAGAGGCCGCAGCCTGGCTTGCTTCTCCCCACCATCGAACTGGTGGTCACCGTCTTGGGTGGCCATCGGCGAGGGGATTCAACCAGGCTGCACGACGAAAATCCTTGAAGCCGAGCGATGGCTGAAAGGTACCAACCTCCATGAGGTTGCGCTTCTTCCACAACAAGACGAAGACAACGCGGGCGCTCCCCATCCGGGGGCTCGGAAGGAGGAAGGACGCGACACATGAGGAAAGCGCGAAGGCATGGCTACCACCCAGGAGGTCGGTCCGTTTTTAAAGGCGACCCTCCCCGCTCACGTCCTCAAGCCATCGCGGACTAAGTCTTCACCAACACGCTTCAAGGTCCTCCCCCTATGACACGGGGGCTAGGCCCCACGCGTCATGAGAGCTGCCCCGGGACAGAAGAAGCCAAACCGCCACGCGCGGAGCATGCAACCTCCCAACGGTTACAAGCATTCCTCCGTCTTCGCCCAAACCAGCGGGTGAAAGGGCGGACCGCCATGCAGGCGGCATGCGACTGCACCAAGGGGGCGCACCCTTTCGACTTCAACGCATCCAGCATGGAGGCCCAGGCCCACACGTCATGTAACCGGCGCGCCGGTTACTACGTGCAAAAAACTGCAGCACCACTTGCGCCAGCGCCGCGCCTTCTCGACCACAGAATCGGTGCCGCGACTCTGGTCACGGGTCAGTTAGCCGCGGGAGAAGGCGCAACGGTCAATATGGCCAGAAGTGGGCCGGCAGTAATGGCAGTGGTAGGCGGGCGGAAGCAGCAGTCAAATCATCTGCAAGCTCACGTCCCCTCCTGGAACAGCGAGAGAGCTCTCTCCCACGGCGTGAAGACGACGCGCCCGTGTTCCGTTCCTCGAACGGCTCGCGCATGCGCAATGGCTGCCCCGCGAACCACTCGTCCTGTCACATTAACTCTGCGGCAGGATAGGCGACACCTTTGGCAGGCGAAGCGGGCGACGCTTCACCTCCGCCATAATGACCGCGTCAAAAAAGGTGCGCCACGTCGTTCAATTTTGTATCCTTTTCCTCTTCCCCTTTCTCTCTCTTGCTACAGGGACGGGAAAGGGGATACTCCGAAAGGGATCCTTCTCCGCGAAGGAAGCGGGCCCCGAGCCCCCTACTGATCAAAGTTTCGAAGGCTGGCCCTCGGAGGGGTTCGACAGCCGCCTCAGAGCACTCGGGCTCCGCGCCCACTACTGATCAGAGATTCGAAGGCTGGCCCCTCGGAAGGGTTCGATAGCCACCTCAGGCCACTTGGGCTCCACGCCCACTACTGATCAGGGGTTCGTAGGCTGGCCCCCCGACGGGTTCGACAGTCGCCCTAGAGCACGCAGAGTGAGGGATGACTCTGGGTACGTTCGATACATAACCAAGGCTCGGGCTACGCTCCCGAGGTACCCTAGGACATTTCCGAGACTAGCAGGAATGATTCTGTAATGGAATCCAATCAGAGGGAGGCATCGAGCCCTCGGACCCTATCGAACGGGACCAGGTCCAGCAAATCACCTGTAGGTACTTTTGGAGCGCGCCTCTGGGCCACTAGCCGACCCTTATCGAACGGGGCACGGGCGTCCACTCGGATCACCCGTTAGCAACTCACTGGAGACACCATGTTTGGCGCCCTCCGAGGGCAACATGGCGCTTTCCCCCCTCCTCCTTGCGGAAAGGCGACGCAGGGGCGTATGAAAAAAGCCGAGTCTGCCCTTGACCGTCCTCTCGCCCTATGCAGAGGCTCGGGGGCTGCTCTCGCAAACCCGGCTCCAGCCAAACCGTTGACAGCGTCAACATACCAGCCCAAGAACTCGGAACCTGACTATGCACCCGGGCAACGACCAGTTCGCATGAGGGAACAACCAGACCGGCCGAGCCATCACGAAAGGCATTAAGACCTCGAAGGAGTCAAACCACTCCTCCGAGGCCTCGGGGGCTACACCCGGCGGGTGTGCTCGCGCGCACCCACCGGAACAAAAAGCAACCGAGAAAGGCCGGCCCCCTTGCAAAAAAAGTGCGACAAAGCCTCCAAGCGAGTACCCACACTCCCTTTGAGGCTCGGGGGCTACTGTCGGGGACCGTAATTAGGGGTACCCCCAAGGCTCCTAATCTCAGCTGGTAACCCCCATCAGCACAAAGCTGCAAAGGCCTGATGGGCGCAATTCCGGTCAAGGCTCCGTCCACTCAAGGGACACGATCTCGCCTCACCCGAGCCCAGCCTCGAGCAGGAACGGTAGAACAAGGCAGATTCGCGCCTCGCCCGAGGGTCTCCTCAAGCAACGGACGCACCTTCGACTCGCCCGAGGCCCGGTTCGGGTAGGCTTCACGGAGAAGCAACCTTGGCTAGATCGCCTCGCCAGCCGACCGGATCGCAGTAGCATTTAATGCAAGGATCGCCTGACACCTTATCCTGGCGCGTGCTCTCCAGTCGATAAGGCTGAAGTGACCGCAGTCATTTCGCCCCTCCACTGACTGACCTGACAGGAAAACAGCGCCGCCTGCGCTGCTCCGACTGCTGTGCCACCCGCCAGGGTGAGGCTGACAGTAGCCAAGTCCAGCCTCGGGCGCCATAGGAATCTCCGCCTCGCTTGACCCCAGGGCTCGGACTCCACCTCGACTCTGGAAGATGGTCTCCGCCTCGCCCAACCCCAGGGCTCGGACTCGACCTCGCCTCGGACGATGATCTCTGCCTCGCCTGACCCCAGGGCTCGGACTCGACCTCGACTCCGGAAGACGGTCTCCGCCTCGCCCGACCCCAGGGCTCGGACTCGACCTCGACTCCGGAAGACGGTCTCTGCCTCGCCCAACCCCCGGGCTCGGACTCAGCCTCAACCTCGGAGGAGTCACTACCTCGCTCGAGCCGACCACGCCACAAGAGGGGGCCATCATTACCCTACCCCTAGCTAGCCCAGGCTACAGGGAACAAGACCGGCGTCCCATCTGGCTCGCCCCGGTAAAACAAGTAATGATGGCACCCCGCGTGCTCCATGACAACGGTGGTTCTCAGCCCCCTACGGAAGCAAGGATACGTCAGCAAGGATCGGACAGCCCCAACAGTTGTGCTTCTACAGGGCTCAAGCGCTCCTCCGACGGCCACGACGCCACATGAACAGGGCTCCAACACCTCTCCGACAGCCACGACGGCACGTACATAGGGCTCTAGCTCCTCTCTGCTAGACACGTTAGCACACTACTACACCCCCCGTTGTACACATGGACCCTCTCCTTACATCTATAAAAGGAAGGTCCAGGGCTCTCATACAAAAGGTGGTCGCGCGGGAGAACGGGCAGCCTCATGCTCTCTCTCTCTCCCTCGTGAACGCTTGTAACCCCCTACTGCAAGCGCATCCGCCCTGGGCGCAGGACAACACGAGGCCGCGGGTTCCCCTTACTGTTTTCCCCCCCTTGTGTCTCCGTCTTGCGTCGACCCATCTAGGCTGGGACACGCAGCGACAATTTACTCGTCGGTCCAGGGACCCCCCAGGGTCGAAACGCTGACACTAAAGTTATTAGTCCTTTGATGAACGCTTAATCTTAGAAGAGTATAGAACCTGAATAAATCTATTGCTTGCTGTTTGGGACTACATGACCAGTTTTGGTTATGCCGCTAGTTCAATGAATTACACCATGTTTTCGGTAGAGGTGTTGTATATAAAAGTTGTAGCCAACTTCTTCATCTTGTGTAAAATTTCATGACCGTAGGTCTAGTAGTTTGGGAGTTATGATTTTCTCAAGTCTAGTCTTGGAATCTGTCCGGATTCTGTACAGATTTCGAAACTGACCTTGTTTGCCCAAGTTAAACTTCGAATCAGTTCTTATAAATTATAAATGTGACGGAACCTCCCAAGTCATTAGGCCCACCTACAGTTGTCCTTGTCCAACAGACACCAGACAACCCTGTAGATGTTCCTGAATCACTTGACAAGTTCGGTATCTTTATCCTTACCTTTCCAGGAACGTTTCACCCGTCTAGCAGACAATATGTTCATCGGAGATGCGGAAATGCGGAAGTGATTACATAAACTTACATTTATTTATAAAGTAGGAGTAAGTCATACAATACAGACCAGAGAGTGCTGAAAAGTATTATTACAATACCTGGGAGGTAAAAGCTCCTCCCATTAAGTTCTTTACATAAAAGTTTTTAAGGAGGACCCGGTCCTCCGGTAGCTTCATTCTTGATTATCTTCACTTTTCACCACCTTGGTACAAAAACAACAAAAGTTTGTTGTCTCCTCACCTAAAAACAACGGGGGAATAAACCCTGAGTGTGGAATTACTCAGCAAGTCTTACCTGACTAAAGAAAAGACTCTCAAGGGTATGCTGGTTATATGGGAGTCAAGGTAAGGCCTTTCAATAATCAAAGACTCTGTTTGCAGAATTGCTTACTAAAGTGGATCCTTAAAATCCAATTTTATTGCCAGGTTAAGTAAAATTACCTGCAGCTAGAGTTCTTCTACCCTAGTTCAATCACTTGACCTGCACTAGCCAATTTCTTATCAACCCTTCATCTTCACTGGATTGCTACGTGTAAGTCAGTGGCCGAGTCTCCATAACCACGGAGGTACGGCGATCCGAATCGATTATACTCAGCTGAGGATCTCCGATCACACGACATATGTAGCACTTAACCCTTGCATATGTCAACCCGCCACCGAGTTTCTTAAGACCAGATCAGGTTCACGCAAACCGAGAGCACAGATACACCACCGTCCAGCCTCTTGCCACGGAGGGTACACGCTACTCTCGCCACCGCTCCATGCCCATTTCGTGTTATCTTATTCTGGCCTTAGTCCGCCCAAGGCAAGGCTTACCCATGACGAGGCATGTGACCAGTTAAAGGGTCCTCGGTCAGCAGGCCTACATCGACAAGGTCCTTAATCGACTCAGACGGAGACACTACACCGAGACTCTCTTCTCGTGCAAGTCACCCGCCCGGTCTCAGCTTAATCATTTAACCCCAAAGGTTGGTACCTGGCAGAGGTACATCTTTTCCGATGTTGGACCCATCATGGCCATGATGGATCCACCATCAAGTTTTGTTTTCAAAAACATCCCAACCACTTTTGCCACATCATCTTTTGTAAAAACAAAACATTTTGTTTTACTAAAGCAAGGCTAAGCATAAAGAAAATTTTTTGTAAACAGGGATTTCAAGGAAGGTAATGCAGGAATTGTTTTAGCAATCAATTCCTATCACCTAATGCATCAATCAAGTGAGAAAGATTTTAAAAACATCAAGGAAGGTGGCAAATGCACCGGGGCTTGCCTTTGTTTATGGGTGAGTCAGGCTCAGATCCACAAATATCGAAGTAGAAACAATTCTCAGCCTGTGTTTCCAAGGGTGGTGGTACTTGCTCTTCAGTGGCTTCCACTTCTTCTTCGTGTTCTAATCATAACCATACATATGTATAAGAATGGATGCTATGGGATGCTCATGAGGGTGCAAAGATAATATAAACTTATTATCTAAGTCTTGAATACAATTTTCCTTCACGGAACTCCGAGAACTTAGGGTTTCCGGAGTCAGTAAAGGAGTTCATAGGGCAGGGGGGTGTTTTGGGGTTTGGTGATCAAACAAGGTCCAAATCAACCCAAATTCTACCCAAGGCTTCTAAATAATATGAGGGACTCATATAAAAATTTTGAGCATTTTTGGGATTACCATTTATCTTTTAAAAATTCAGAACTACTATCTTAAACTATTTTAAATACCTTAAAATTCCTGATTTAACCTAAAAATCATGAAACTATTTTTATTAAATTCTAGGGAAAATAAGGAGTCTAGGAAAATTAGTTTCACAATTTTACCATTTTTCTACATTTTTCCAGGGATTTCTAAAGTTCTCCTGAAAAAGAAAAAGAAAAATGCTCAACAGTGTTGGGCTTAAACTGGCCCGAGCAGCCCAACAACACAGAAAACGCGCGCCCGCGCCCGTGCGATGGCAGTTTTGCAGAAAAGCACCCGATGATCTAAGGAATGTGCTAAGAATCCTCGGCCACTATTCAACGTCTCGCTGACAGCTTACACAAGGGTCCCTGGAATTCCTTTTCTTCTCCAACTTAGTCCCTGACCACGGCGCGTTTGTCGTTCATCACCGACGCCGCACGAACTGGCCCCGGCCAGCGGCGAATGCTCAGTCGAGCGACAGGGGGAGCATAACCTACTCAAGGCGACCTAGGAACACGCATCAATTTGACAAGAATGCACTGAGAACGGCCTGTCCACGTGCACGGCGGAAACCGCGGTGTCGACCCCGTGTCTCAATTATCCACGCTCGGATCGGTTAAACAGCCACTACGAGGAGCTTTATGAACATACAGAGCTGCTAGAACAAGGCTTGAATCGGACAGGGACTTACCAGAGAGGGCTGGCCACGGAGCGCAGGGCTTTACGTTCGTCGGAGACAGAGAAAGGGGGAAATCGGTGTCGCGGCGGCTCTGGTTGAAATTGGGGTTGGGAATTAAGGCTATACGGCCGTAAGAAACTATAGCTTCACCACGACGACTCAATTTGGGAGAAGGAGGCAGAGACAGCGCGAATTTTGGATCGCGATCAGCTCACTGGTGAAGAAATAAACACCTCGCCGTGGACCACCGTGCGATTTATAGACACGGTGACCCAACAGATGACCCCCAGCCACGGATAGCAGCGCAAGCGCATGCCAACCACATCGGTAAAAGGTACAGTGAGGGAGAACAACGGCATGAGCGCCACCGCGACGGAATTCACTGAGTCACGGCGGCTGCCGGTGAGTAACTCCGGCCGAGCTCAGGGGATGGTGCCACGTACGAGCTACCCTTTTCCCGGTGTTATCCATCCAATACCCTGCACGATTCCGGATGGCGATCAACGACGGCGAGCTGAGCTGGCGTTCTGATCCATCCAAAACACTGTACCATGGCACATCTACTTCAGTCGCCTGAACCGGCCACGATCCAATCCAATTATCCCTAGATTCTTGTTAGGAACAGAGCGATCCCTCTTAATAAAATTTGTTCACTAATCATCAGTCTCCAAACTTACTATAGGATTCTTGGATCAAAACCGAACGTATTTAAAGTTATGGCGTGCTCAAATCGGTCCCATCTCACTGTGACCACTTCTGTCTTCAGGTTCAGTTTCAGTTTCTTGATACAAGCCTGACAGCAACTTCAGGCTCATTTATTTCAGAATTCTTCATGGTACTAAGGCATGAGTTCTATAACAAAGTTATTCTACTTTCATAGATCTACAATATTGGTGTGGTGACCTAGGGCAAAAACCCTATATTTTAAATGATACAGGGCTCCAAAGTTGAGCCCATTAAGCTGAATTTCAGACTTGGAATGGAGCTTAAGTGAGGTCCATTTTGCATTTAAGTCCAAAATCCAATATTTGGCTTACAAATCCACACATTTGTGAACCAAATGACTTAAGATACCTATTTGACTTGGTTTTTGCACTTTAGTCCAAAAGTGGACTACTTTTGCACATAGGTCCCTAGGGTTTGGTTTTAGGGTTTTCCAGGGTTCCAATTGAGATTTTTGGTATCCCAGGGGTATAAATGTGACTCAACTTTGTTTTTGGGGTCATTTTATGACTCTTTCCCTAAAGCCTTTAGGTTTTCTCATCTTGGGTTAAGTTTTACCCCTTTGAGCCTGATTTAGGGTCAGGTTTCCTATCCAGGGTCCTATTTGCAAATCACCAAAAACAATACACTTGTTTGAAATTTTTACCTAGTGAATGCACTCTAGGTGTGTCAACCATATGCAATGCCAATGTTTATGATGTCATGCTCAAATTTTAGTTACAGTAACACCAGGGGTGTTACAATAAAGAAGTGGTAGTACTTTCCTTAAGCTTTCCAACAAATTTTGGATCACCCTTTTTGTCGGGGACCATAATTAGGGGTACCCTCAAGACACCTAATTCTCAGCTGGTAACCCCCATCAGCATAAAGCTGCAGAGGCCTGATGGGTTTGATTAAGTCAGGGATCAGTCCATACGAGCGACTCGATCACGCCACGCCCGAGCCTAGCCTCGGGCAAGGGCAGCCGACCCTGAGATGTTTCCGTCTCGCCCGAGGCCTCCTCTTTCACGGCAGACGCATCTCCGGCTCGCCCGAGGCCCTGCCTTCGTTAAGAAGCAACCCTGACTAAATCACCGCGCCGACCGACCAAGTCACTGGGGCCTTTAACGCAAAGAGTAAGACTGACGGGCAGCCAGGCTTGGCCAAAAGCGCCAGAAGAAGCTCCGCCCGACCCAGGGCTCGGACTCGGGCTAAGGCCCCGGAAGACGGTGAACTCCGCTCCGCCCGACCCAGGGCTCGGACTCGGGCTAAGGCCTCGGAAGACGGCGAACTCCGCTCCGCCCGACCCAGGGCTCGGACTCGGGCTAAGGCCCCGGAAGACGGCGAACTCCGCTCCGCCCGACCCAGGGCTCGGACTCGGGCTAAGGCCCCGGAAGACGGCGAACTCCGCTCCGCCCGACCCAGGGCTCGGACACGGGCTAAGGCCCCGGAAGACGATGAACTCCGCTTCGCCCGACCCAGGGCTCGGACTCCACCCCGACCTCTGCCGAACGACCTCCGCCTCGCCCGACCCAGGGGCTCGGGCTCGGCCTCGGCCTCGGCCATGCAGGACAGACTCGACCTCGGCTTCGGAGGAGCCCCCACGTCGCCCGACCTAGGGCACGAGTCCGCCACGTCGACAGGAAGCGCCATCATCACCCTACCCCGAGACGACTCGGGCCGCAGAGAACAGGACCGACGTCCCATCTGGCTAGCTCCGCCAGATAAACTATGATGGCGCCCCGCTGGACCCATGACGACGGCGGTTCTCAGCTCCCTTACGAAAGCAGGGGGACGTCAGCAAGGGCCCAACCACTCCGACAGCTGTCCCTCCGTCCGGCTCCATTGCTTCTCCGACAGCCACGACGCCACACTAGCTGGGTGCCAAGATCTCTCCGGCTGCCACCTTGGCATGTACTTAGGGCACTAGCTCTCCCCCGCTAGACACGTAGCACCTTGCTACACCCCCATTTGTACACCTGGATCCTCTCCTTACGCCTATAAAAGGAAGGACCAGGGCCTTCTTAGAGAAGGTTGGCCTCGCAGGAACGAAGGGCAGGGGCAGGCGCTCTCTCGGGGCCGCCCGCTCCCCTCACCCACGCGGACGCTTGTAACCCCCTACTGCAAGCGCACCCGACCTGGGCGCGGGACGAACACGAAGGCCGCGGGATCTCCGACTCCCTCACGACCCGGCTCCGGCCACCTCGCTCTCGCTCTCTCCCCCCTTCGCGCTCGCCCACGCGCTCGACCCATCTGGGCTGGGGCACGCGGCACACTCACTCGTCGGCTCGGGGACCCCCCGGTCCCGAAACGCCGACAGTTGGCGCGCCAGGTAGGGGCCTGCTGCGTGTTGACGAGTAGTTTCCCGTCAAGCTCCAGATGGGCAGTCTCCAACGACCTCTTCAACCCGGGACGGTGCTCCGTCTCGGGAGCCTCGAGTTCATGTCTTTCGATGGCAGCTACGACATGATACTCCTTCCACCGCCGCGCGACAGCGACAATGGTGGCGGACAGCCCGCCCGCCGGCGGCGGAACCGACGACGTCTTTCCCGCGTGGGGGAAGGACAACTTTCGAGCTCACCCCATCCTCTCCCTCGCTATCGGAGGAGGAGGCGGGGCAACCGGGGCCAAGCGGGAGGTTGCGCTCAGTCGGCTGTCGAGCAAATCGACATCCCCAGCGCCCCAACGGAGGACGCGTCGGGCATCACCCACGCGTTTGAGGCGAAGGCGAGCGCCGCCCCCCCGCGACACGCCGACCCCGAGCAAGTGGACGACGCCAGCGCGCTCACGGAGGGCCTGCAGGACGTCGCCCTCGCACCCAGGACGACAGCATGATCAGCCCCCGATGCGACTTCGTCGATCCTCGTCGACCAAAAGGTACCGGCTGATTCCCATCCTTTGTCATTTCGACTCGGCCTCAACCCGCCTGGCGACCTCGCTTTGGCGGGCGCTCACGTTGAGGCGAGTGCAACCCCTCTGGGGTTTCGTGTGCGGTCGCCTTGGGACCGATTGACGGGTGTCTCGACCTACGGACCCTCTGGGTCCGAGGAAGATGACGACCCCAGCATCTGCTGGGATTTCTCTGGATCTGGCAACCCCAGTGCCATGTGGAACTTCATGACCGCATGCAACTACTGCCTCTCCGACTGTTCCGACGGCAGCCGCAGCCTTGACGACAAGGACTGCGGCCCGAGCCGCGAATGTTTCCACGTCGAGCTAGGGGATCCCTCCGGAGGCAGCTGTCTCGGCATGCCGGAGGATGGTGATCCCCTTGGGCTAGCGCCTCGCGCCGACATCCCGCGGGAGCTAGCTGTGGTCCCCGTTCCGGCGGGGGGTCACGACCCACAGCTCGAGCAAGTCCGCGGGGCGCAGGCCGGGCTCGATGAGGGAGCAGGAGCGCTCGAGGCAATCCGCCGGAACGTCGGGCAGGTATGGGCGAGCCAGCCCCCGGCCGGAGGAATACGTCACCCGCCCCAAGGTCTCCAGCACCGCATCGCCAACGACGCCAGGGACAGACCGCCACCCGCATCCGGCGGAACCGGTCAGGACCTAGCCGCCGCAGCGATGCTCCTCCGCGCGATGCCGGAGTCATCAACCACCGAGAGTCGGCGAATCCAGGGAGAGCTCAAGCATCTCCTGGAAGGCGCTGCGGCCCGGCGGGCCGAGAGCTCTGCCTCCCGGAGGCAGGGGTACCCCTCGGAACCTCGTGCCGCGACTTCCCGACTAACGCGGGAAGCCTCGGTCTACACCGGGCGCACGCGCAACACCGCGCCTGCGGCCCCGGGCCACCTCGGCGACGAGCACCCTCATCGCGACCGTCGGGCCCGCCTCGACGAAAGGGTGCGCCGAGGTTATCACCCCAGGCGTGGGGGACGCTACGACAGCGGGGAGGATCGGAGTCCCTCGCCCGAACCACCCGGTCCGCAGGTCTTCAGCCGGGCCATTCGGCGGGCGCCGTTTCCGCCCCGATTCCGACCCCCGACTACTATCACAAAGTACTCGGGGGAAACGAGGCCGGAATTGTGGCTTGCGGACTACCGCCTGGCCTGTCAACTAGGTGGGACGGACGACGACAACCTCATCATCCGCAACCTCCCCTTGTTCCTCTCCGACACTGCTCGCGCTTGGTTGGAGCACCTGCCTCCGGGGCAGATTTCCAACTGGGAGGATCTGGTCCAAGCCTTCGCCGGCAACTTCCAGGGCACGTACGTGCGCCCCGGGAATTCCTGGGACCTCCGAAGCTGCCGGCAACAGCCGGGAGAGTCTCTTCGGGACTACATCCGGCGATTCTCGAAGCAGCGCACCGAGCTGCCCAACATCACCGACTCCGATGTCATCGGCGCGTTCCTAGCCGGCACCACCTGTCGTGACCTGGTGAGCAAGTTAGGTCGCAAGACCCCCACCAGGGCGAGCGAGCTGATGGACATCGCCACCAAGTTCGCCTCTGGTCAGGAGGCGGTCGAAGCCATCTTCCGAAAGGACAAGCAGCCCCAGGGCCGCCCGTCGGAAGATGCTCCCGAGGCGTCTACTCCGCTCGGCGCCAAGAAGAAAGGCAGGAGGAAGTCGCAAGCGAAACGCGACGCCGCCGGCACCGACCTTGTCGCCGCTGCCGAATACAAGAACCCTCGGAAGCCCCCCGGAGGCGCCAACCTCTTCGATAAGGCACTCAAGGAGACGTGCCCCTACCATCAGGGGCCCGTCAAGCACACCCTCGAGGAGTGCGTCATGCTTCGGCGCCACTTCCACCGGGCCGGGCCACCCGCGGAGGGTGACAGGGCCCGCGACGACGGCAAGAAGGAAGATCACCAAGCAGGAGAGTTCCCCGAGGTCCGCGACTGCTTCATGATCTACGGAGGGCATGCGGCGAATGCCTCGGCTCGGCATCGTAAGCAGGAGCGTCGGGAGGTCTGCTCGGTGAAGGTGGCGGCGCCAGTCTACCTAGACTGGTCCGACAAGCCCATCACCTTCGACCAGGATGACCACCCCGACCACGTGCCGAGCCCAGGGAAGTACCCGCTCGTCGTCGATCCCGTCATCGGCGACGTCAGGCTCACCAAGGTCCTGATGGATGGGGGCAGCTGCCTCAATATCATCTACGCTGAGACCCTCAGGCTCCTGCGCGTCAATCTGTCATCCGTCCGAGCAGGCGCTGCACCCTTCCACGGGATCATTCCCGGGAAGCGCGTCCAGCCCCTCGGACAGCTCGACCTTCCTGTCTGCTTCGGAACACCCTCCAACTTCCGAAGGGAGACTTTGACGTTCGAGGTGGTCGGGTTCCGCGGGACCTACCATGCAGTGTTGGGAAGGCCGTGCTACGCGAAGTTCATGGCCATCCCCAACTACACCTACCTGAAGCTCAAGATGTCGGGCCCCAACGGGGTCATCACCGTCGGCCCCACGTACAAACACGCATTCGAATGCGATGTGGAGTGCGTGGAGTACGCCGAGGCCCTCGCCGAGTCCGAGGCCCTCATTGCCGACCTGGAAAGCCTCTCCCGAGAGGTGCCGGACGTGAAGCGACATGCCGGCAACTTCGAGCCAGCGGAGACGGTTAAGGCCGTCCCTCTCGACCCCAGCGGCGATACCTCCAAGCAGATCCGGATCGATTCCGGGCTCGACCCCAAATAGGAAGCAGTGCTCGTCGACTTTCTCCGCGCAAACGCCGACGTCTTTGCGTGGAGTCCCTCGGACATGCCCGGCATACCGAGGGATGTCGCCGAGCACTCGCTGGATATTCGGGCAGGAGCCCGACCGGTCAGACAGCCTCTACGCCGATTCGACGAGGAAAGGCGCAGGGTGATAGGCGAGGAGATCCACAAGCTGATGGCAGCAGGGTTCATCAAAGAGGTATTCCATCCCGAATGGCTTGCCAACCCTGTACTTGTGAGGAAGAAAGGGGGGAAATGGCGGATGTGTGTAGACTACACTGGTCTCAACAAAGCATGTCCGAAAGTTCCCTACCCTCTACCTCGCATCGATCAAATCGTGGACTCCACTGCAGGGTGCGAAACCCTGTCTTTCCTCGATGCCTACTCAGGGTATCATCAAATCAAGATGAAAGAGTCCGACCAGCTCGCGACTTCTTTCATCACGCCCTTCGGCATGTACTGTTATGTCACAATGCCTTTCGGTTTGAGGAACGCGGGTGCAACGTACCAGCGGTGCATGAACCATGTGTTCGGCCAACACATCGGTCGCACGGTCGAGGCCTACGTCGATGACATCGTAGTCAAGACGAGGAAGGCCTCCGACCTTCTCTCCGACCTTGAACTGACATTCCGGTGTCTCAAGGCGAAGGGCGTCAAGCTCAATCCCAAGAAGTGCGTCTTCGGGGTGCCCCGAGGCATGCTCTTGGGATTCATCGTCTCCGAGCGGGGCATCGAAGCCAACCCGGAGAAGATCGCAGCCATCACAAACATGGGGCCCATCAAGGACTTAAAAGGCGTACAGAGGGTCATGGGATGTCTCGCGGACTTGAGCCGTTTCATCTCGCGCCTCGGCGAAAGAGGCCTGCCCCTGTACCGTCTCTTAAGGAAGGCCGAGTGCTTCACCTGGACTCCTGAGGCCGAGGAAGCTCTCGGGAACCTGAAGGCGCTCCTCACCCAGGTGCCCGTCTTGGTACCCCCAGCTGATGGAGAAGCCCTCCTGGTCTACGTCGCCGCTACCACTCAGGTGGTCAGCGCCGCGATCGTGGTCGAAAGGCGGGAAGAGGGGCATGCCTTGCCCATTCAGAGGCCAGTTTACTTCGTCAGCGAGGTGCTGTCCGAGACCAAGATCCGCTACCCACAAGTCCAGAAGCTACTGTATGCAGTGATCCTGACGAGGCGAAAGCTGCGACATTACTTCGAGTCTCATCCGGTGACTGTGGTGTCATCCTTCCCCCTGGGGGAGATCATCCAGTGCCGAGAAGCCTCGGGACGGATCGCAAAGTGGGCGGTGGAAATCATGGGCGAGACAATCTCGTTCGCCCCTCGGAAGACCATCAAGTCCCAAGTACTGGCGGACTTCGTAGCCGAATGGGTCGACACCCAGTTGCCGACGGCTCCGATCCAACCGGAGCTCTGGACCATGTTTTTCGATGGGTCGCTGATGAAGACGGGAGCCGGCGCGGGCCTGCTCTTCATCTCGCCCCTCGGAAAACACCTGCGCTACGTGCTCCGCCTCCATTTCCCGGCGTCCAACAATGTGGCTGAGTACGAGGCTCTGATCAACGGATTGCGAATCGCCATCGAGCTAGGGGTCCGACGCCTCGATGCACGCGGCGACTCGCAGCTCGTCATCGACCAAGTCATGAAGAACTCCCACTGCCGCGACCCGAAGATGGAGGCCTACTGTGATGAGGTTCGACGCCTGGAAAACAAGTTCTACGGGCTCGAGCTTAACCACATCGCCCGGCGCTACAACGAGACTGCGGACGAGCTGGCGAAGATAGCTTCGGGGCGAACGACGGTTCCCCCGGACGTCTTCTCCCGGGATCTGCACCAACCCTCCGTCAAGATAGGCGACACGTCCGAGCCTGAGGTGCCCTCGGCCCCGTCCGAGGTGACCTCGGCCCAGCCCGAGCCATCCTCGGTTCAACCCGAGGAACCCTCGGCCCCCGAGGGCGAAGCACTGCGCATTGAGGAGGAGCAGAGCGGGGTCATGCCAGATCAAGATTGGCAGACCCCGTACCTGCAATATCTCCGCCAAGGAGAACTGCCCCTCGACCGAGCCGAGGCTCGGTGGGTAGCGCGACGCGCCAAGTCGTTCGTCTTGCTGGGCGATGAGAAGGAGCTCTACCACCGTAGCCCCTCGGGCATCCTCCAGCGATGCATCTCCATCGCCGAGGGTCAGGAACTCCTGCAGGAAATACACTCGGGGGCTTGCGGCCATCATGCAGCACCTCGAACCCTCGTCGGGAACGCTTTCCGCCAAGGCTTCTACTGGCCGACGGCGGTGGCTGACGCCACTAGAATTGTCCGCGCCTGCGAAGGGTGCCAATTCTATGCGAAGCAGACCCACCTGCCCGCTCAGGCTCTGCAGATGATACCCATCACCTGGCCCTTCGCTGTGTGGGGTCTGGACCTCGTCGGTCCTCTGCAGAAGGCGCCCGGGGGCTACACGCACCTGCTGGTCGCCGTCGACAAATTCTCCAAGTGGATCGAGGTCCGACCCCTGAACAGCATCAGATCCGAGCAGGCGGTGGCGTTCTTCACCAACATCATCCATCGCTTCGGGGTCCCGAACTCCATCATCGCCGACAACGGCACCCAGTTCACCGGCAAAAAAATTCTTGGATTTTTGCGAGGATCACAACATCCGGGTAGACTGGGCCGCCGTAGCTCATCCCATGTCGAATGGGCAAGTGGAACGTGCCAACGGCATGATCCTACAAGGGCTCAAGCCCCGGATTTACAATGATCTCAACAAGTTCGGCAAGCGATGGATGAAGGAACTCCCCCTGGTGGTCTGGAGCCTGAGGACGACGCCAAGCCGAGCCACAGGTTTCACGCCGTTCTTCCTGGTCTACGGGGCCGAGGCCGTCCTGCCCACTGACCTGGAATACGGCTCCCCGAGGACGAGGGCCTACAACGAAGAAAGCAACCAAGCTAGCCGAGAAGACTCGCTGGACCAGCTGGACGAGGCTCGGGACAGGGCCTTACTACACTCGGCGCGGTATCAGCAGTCCCTGCGACGCTACCACGCCCGAGGGGTCCGACCCCGAGACCTCCAGGTGGGCGACTTGGTGCTTCGGCTGCGACAAGACGCCCGAGGGAGGCACAAGCTCACGCCCCCCTGGGAGGGGCCATTCGTCATCGCCAAAGTTCTGAAGCCCGGAACGTACAAGCTGGCCAACAGTCAAGGCGAGGTCTACGGCAACGCTTGGAACATCCAACAGCTATGTCGCTTCTACCCTTGAGATGTTTCCAAATTGTTCACATACCTCGCACCCACGCAAAGTTTAGTCAACAAGGAAGGGTCGGCCTCGCCTCGGCAAAGCCCGACCCTCCCTCGGGGGCTAAAAGGGGGGAAACCCCCTCTGCGTCAAAATTTCCCTCGAACAGAAAATCTCTTTTACCAGAATATCTTTCGTGCTTTTTGACTACTTCAAAAAGTGGGTCCTGGAAACGACGGGGTACACGTAAGCAGTCAAGGCTGACCGAGCCGAGGGACTCCTACGCCTCCGGGATACGGATACCTCACTCATCACCTTCTGCGATAAGTAACTCGCGTTCGGATAAGGTGACTCCACGGATCGAACAAGTCTCTACGTTCGGAAGCCCTTCTGTCGAAGCGATTCCTCGAGTTTCCTCGACCAAGTCGGTGATAGGGCCTCATGGACGAGTGAAAGTGCGCGTAAGCGGCAAGGCCGACCGAGCCGAGGGACTCCTACGCCTCCGGGATACGGATACCTCACTCCTCACCTTCCGCGAGAAGCAACTTTCGCTCGCACTAACATCCCTGTTACCGACAAAAAGTCCAGATGCTCGAAACAAGAGGAAAAGAGACGCAGCTTTACAACACAGCAAGGGTGTGTGTTCTGGCCTCAACGGCCGCGCAAAGCACACACTACAAGACAAGCTGATCCTGCAGGCTCGGGTCCCGACTCGGGAAGGGGGCGGCGACACCCTCGGCATCGACAGCACCTTCGGCGAGGCCCGAGCTAGCCTCGGACGGCGACGCGGTCCGAGGGCCTCCGCTCCGAAGGATGGCGTCATCACCGCGCCCGGGCGATCGTTGTCAGGGACTTCTCCGGGAATCCGGCCCGAGCAGGCGGCTCGGCCAGCCACCTCCGGGGCCTCGGCCAACCACCTTCCGAGGGCACCAGCCCGGTCCGAAGCCTCGGCTGACCAACTCCGGCGTCGATCCTGCCAACGGACAACTCGGCTAGGCTCCGGCCAACCAGGTTTCATTTCCGAGCCAACTCCGCCTCTGCTCGTGCTGATATCGCTACCCCCGGCCTCGGCTCATCGAAGAGCGGCCGAGGGGTCTCTTTAACTAAGCTAGAGAAGCCTCGGACAACAGGGCCGACCGAGCCGAGGGACTCCTACGCCTCCGGGATACGGATACCTCACTCGTCACCTTGACACGGGGCGACTCATGCTTAGTAAAGCGGTTCAGACAATCAGCAGACGAGTCTTAGTGCTCGGAAATGAGGAAAGAGCACGGCTCCGTGCCGTAATTACGTACATGTTCAGGCCCCGAAAGCCAAAATGAACAAAAAACCCGGCACTCGAAGTGCCATTACAAACGGAACTCCGGTTCCGCCCCCGCGGGTACGGGCAACCTCCCCGCCAGGGAAGCCCGAGGAGCGACAAGCTCTGGGTGAGTCACCAGCAAACGCGGGACGCCCCTAAGCACCCCGGCAGATCCTCGCAGCCGTCCTCGCCGCGAATGCGAGGGGAAAGACGGAATGTTGCATCCTAGCTGGGCAGCAACAGTTCTCCTTCCCCGGCATGGCTGGAGGATGTCTCCGCCGTGGGGCTAAAAGGCGATTGCCACCACCAGAAGCTGGAAAATGAGGTGGCCCGCCGACCCGCGTAGGAGGTGGAGCCCCAGCTCGCCTCGCTCCCCGCCCCGGCGAGGATGACGAACACCCTCAACACTGAGGGCGGGGCCGGGACCACAGCCCGGTTCGCCTCTCCCCATCCGGGAGCTGGAGGCCACCGTCTTGGGTGATCACCAGCGGAGGGGAGCCGCCGGGCTGTGTGATGAAAATCCTTGAAGCCGAACGATGGCTGAAAGGTACCAACTCCCACGGAGTTGCGTTCCTCCAACGATGAGGCAAAAAGACGGCGGTTTCCCCCATCCGGGGGCTTGGAAGGTGGAAGGACACAATGCATAAGGAAGCGAGAGGACATGGTCGCCTTCCGAAGGGGGTCGCCCTCCTTTTAAAGGCAACTCTCCCTACTTGCGCCCCCAACCGTCACGGGCTGAGTCTTCTCCAACACGCCTCCAAAGCCCTCCCCTGCGGCACGGGGGCTGGGTCCCACATGTCATGCAGACCGGCTCCGAGCAGAAGAAGCCAAACCGCCGCGCACGGCGCGCGCAACCACCTAGCGGTTACAAGTGACCCTCCACTTTTGCCCAGGCCAACGAGCGAAAGGGGCAGGCAGCCATGCAGGCGGCATGCAACCGCGCCAAGTGGACGCGCCTCTCCGACTCCTGACATGCCAGCACGGAGGCCCAAGCCCACGCGTCGCGCGACCGGCGCACCGGATGCTGCATGTAAGCCACTATGCCACTTGCGCCACCATCGCACCTCCTCGGTTGCGGAACCAATGCCGCGACCCGAGGCGGCCCAGCGCGCGGCCCGGCTGCGCCAGCCTGACGCAGCGGTCAAACGCGGTCAAAAATGGGCCGGCAGTAATGACAGTGGCAGGCGCGCAAGAGCAGCGGTCACGCCATCAGCCAAGCTCACGTCCCATCCGGAGGCAGCAAGAGAACCCCCTCTCTCACGGTGTGAAGACGACACGCCCGTGACCCGTTCCTCGAACGGCTCGCGCACGCGCAATGGCAGCCTCGCCAACTACTCGCCCCGGCGCATTAACTCCGCGGCTCGACGGGCAGCGCTACTGGCGGGAGCAACTGGCGACGTTTCGCCTTCGCCAAAACGGCCACAACAAAAAAGGTACGCCACGTCGTTCAATTTCGTATCCTTTTTTCCCTTTTCCTTCTTTCTCTATCTCTTGCAACAGGGACCGGGAAAGGGGATACCCCCAAAGGGATCCTTCCCCGTGAAGGAACTAGGCTCCGAGCCTCCTTACTGATCAGGGGTTCGAAGGCTGGCCCCCCGAAGGGTTCAACAGCCGCCTCAGATCGCGTGGGCCCGACACCCACTACTGGTCAGGGGTTCGAAGGTCGGCCCCCGAAAGGTCCCACGACCGCCTCAGGCTACTCGGGCTCCGCGCCCCTTACTGATCAGGGGTTCGAAGGCTGGCCCCCCGAAGGGTTCACAGTCGCCTCAGACACCGAGCGAGGGATGATCAGGGGTATGTTCGATACATAACCAAGGCTCGGGCTGTGCTCCCGAGGTACCCTAGGACATTTCCGAGACCAGCGGGAACGACTCTGTAACGGAATCCCATCGGAGGGAGGCAACGAGCCCTCGGACCCCGTCGCCAGGGGACCGGGTCCGGCAGATCACCCGCAGGTACTTTTGGGCGTGCCTCCGGGCCCCTAGCCGACCCCCAACGAACGGGGCACGGACGTCCACTCGGATTACCCGATTGCAGCTCACCGGAGACACCATGTTCGGTGCCCATCGAGGGTAACATGGCGCTCTCCCCCCCTCCTCCTTGCGGAAAGGCGACGTAGGGGCGTATGTAAAAAAGCCGAGTCTGTCCCTGATCGTCCTCTCGCTCTGTGCGGAGGCTCGGGGGCTGCTCTCGCAAACCCAGCTCCGGCCGAACCGTTGACAGCGTCAACATACCAGCCCGAGAACTTGGGCCCCGACAGTGCACCCGGGCTACGGCCTGTTCGCATGAGGGAACCGCCAGACCAGCCGAAGCATTACGCAAGGCATTAAGACCTCGAAGGAGTGAAACCACTCCTCCGAGGCCTCGGGGGCTACACCCGGCGGGTGCGCTCGCGCGCACCCACCGGAACAAAGTGCAACCAAGAAAGGCTGGTCCCCTTGCAAAAAAGTGCGACGAAAGCCTCCAAGCGAGTGTTAACACTCCCTTCGAGGCTCGGGGGCTACTGTCGGGGACCATAATTAGGGGTACCCTCAAGACGCCTAATTCTCAGCTGGTAACCCCCATCAGCATAAAGCTGCAGAGGCCTGATGGGTTTGATTAAGTCAGGGATCAGTCCATACGAGCGACTCGATCACGCCACGCCCAAGCCTAGCCTCGGGCAAGGGCAGCCGACCCTGAGATGTTTCCGTCTCGCCCGAGGCCTCCTCTTTCACGGCAGACGCATCTCCGGCTCGCCCGAGGCCCTGCCTTCGTTAAGAAGCAACCCTGACTAAATCACCGCGCCGACCGACCAAGTCACTAGGGCCTTTAACGCAAAGAGTAAGACTGACGGGCAGCCAGGCTTGGCCAAAAGCGCCAGAAGAAGCTCCGCCTGACCCAGGGCTCGGACTCGGGCTAAGGCCCCGGAAGACGGTGAACTCCGCTCCGCCTGACCCAGGGCTCGGACTCGGGCTAAGGCCCCGGAAGACGGCGAACTCCGCTCCGCCCGACCCAGGGCTCGGACTCGGGCTAAGGCCCCAGAAGACGGCGAACTCCGCTCCGCCCGACCCAGGGCTCGGACTCGGGCTAAGGCCCCAGAAGACGGCGAACTCCGCTCCGCCCGACCCAGGGCTCGGACACGGGCTAAGGCCCCGGAAGACGATGAACTCCGCTTCGCCCGACCCAGGGCTCGGACTCCACCCCGACCTCTGCCGAACGACCTCCGCCTCGCCCGACTGTAACGCCCCGAATTTTGCAGTTGAATTTTTTCTTTTCTTTACTCGCCAAAATTCGGGCGTTACCTTTTCTTTTTCTTTTCCCCTCGCTAAACCTTGACCTTTTCCAAAGTTTTAGCGGGATTCGGTTTGGATTTCCCGTGTAAAGAAAAACTCTAAAATACTTTATGATTTGATGCACCATGCCGAACCTTGCATTTTTGATTGCTTTGAAAGTGCAATTGCATTCATGTGGAAAGATCGGATTTCGAAAACAGGAAATAATCTTTCTCTCTCTTTCTCTCTCCTCTTTCTCTCTCTCTCCCGCGCCCTGGGCCGACCCCGGCCGGCCCAGCCGCCCCTGGCGCCCCCTCTTGGGCCCAAAGATGGCCCAGCCGCCCCCCCCCATTCCCCCCTTTTTTTTTCTTTTTTCCCAAAATCCCCTCTCCCTCTCCCTCATTCTCTCCCTCTCTCTTCCCACCGCCGCCCCTGCCCTAAGCCGCCCCTGCCCTAGGCCGCCGCCGCCCCTGGCCGCCCTCGCCGTCGGCCACACCCCCCCCCCCCCCGCCGGTGAGCCCCCTCCCCCTCCTCCCTCTCCTCCCTCCCCTCTCCTCTCCCCACCCCCGCGCGCCCCCTGGCCACGCCGGCCACCGCCCCCCAGCCCGCCGTGGCCGCTGGCCGGCCCTCGGCCGCGCCCAGCCGGCCCCGGCCGCCGCTGGCCCGCCCCGGCCGCCCCCCAGCCGCGCCCGCCTGGCCGCTGGCCGGCCCCAGCCGGCCGCTGCCGCCCCCCAGCCCGCGCCCCGGCCGCCCGCCTGGCCCCCTGGCCGCGCCCCCCGCGCGGGGCCGGTTCAGCCGCCTGGCCGCCGGTTCAACCGGCCGGCTCGGCCGGCCCCCGCCCCAGCTCAGCCACCCGACCGCCCCAGCTCGGCCGCCGCCCAGGGCCGGTTCAACCGCCCCTAGGGCCGGTTCAACCGCCCCCCCCCCCCCTCTCTGTTTTTTTTATTATTTATTTTTTTTATTTTATTTTATTTACTTTCTGTGATCATAATTACTTTATTTTAGGTAGACTGATCATTGTTCATGCTATGGAAAATAGGAAGTTTAATTTAAAATTCCGTTATGCTATTGATTCACGTAGTTAATTGTTTATCCCGTGCAATGTTGATCAACTAAAAATGATTAGGTTCCCATTTGTACATATATATAACAGAATTCTTTTGCTAAGAACCAATTGTAACTAATCATTAGTGCATAAGATTTAAACCCCTGCGAGACCCTTTCCCATTTCTTTCTAACCATAACAAATGCGATGTCAAATATCATACTCGATGCATATTCGCTTTACTTGTTCCCTTGTATGGTGTACTGTTTTTTGTATTAAATATGTGGATGTATGTATGTTTGCGCTCGCATAGAGAACGATCCGGTCGAAGAGCCTGAGGAATTCGCAGGAGAAGCCCCTGAGCAGCAGTCGGTTGGTGGAGGCAAGTGTCCTTTGACCTATTGCTGTCCTATTCATTCTTTAATTCACCTCCCGCATTACACATTTATACTTAAGGATTGACTAGCTTTTGTTATCCATGTCCTTGTTTACCTATTTGGGTCGGATTATTACTGCTTAGTTTGATGCTATTGCTCAACTCTAATCAATGAACATGATGTGATTATCTATGATACGCTGTTTTCCCCTTCTTATTTATGATCATACTTGTGGCATTTAAGGGGACTCGAGCGGTTTCTCGAGTGCCTCTCCGTAAGGACCTGTTCAATGGATGACCGCCCGGGAAAACAGTGCAACCATGAGGGTGGAATGGGACGCCCTTAGCTGAATAATTGGAGGAACCGGGGTGTAGTCCGCTTAGCCGTTGTGCCGTCAATGGGGCTCGGTGTATGCGGCTCGCTCTGCCAAGGTTGATTTGTCCCTTGGGGAGGAGTGCGGTACATTTAGGAAACCTAACGGGCGGCTACAGCCTCGGGGAATCTTTGTAAAGGCTACGTAGTGAGACCCTGCCTATTCACCTTGGTAGTGTTTAAGGGTTTGATCAGCCCGAGGCAAGTGGGAATCACGGCTTATGGGTAAAGTGCGCAACCTCTGCAGAGTGTTATGAAACTGATATATCAGCCGTGCTCGCGGTTATGAGCGGCCAAGGGAGCTCCAGAGATTAGTGATACTTGATCAGAGATACTTTGGTACATGTGGCAATGAGATTGATGGTTCTGATTATGATTATGGTATTGGTAAGTGGTATTCTTTCCGTTTGGAAAGGATACGTTGGGCTAATAACTTGGGTTAATGTTAAAACCTGGCTTTCTACTAGTAAGTAATAACCTGACCAACTAAAAGCAACTGCTTGACTTACCCCCACATAAAGCTAGTCCACTACAGCCAAACGGGATGCTTGCTGAGTATGTTGATGTGTACTCACCCTTGCTCTACACACCAAACCCCCTCCCCCAGGTTGTCAGCATTGCAACCACTGCTCAGGAGAAGATGAAGCTGTGGAAGGAGACTTCCAGGAGTTCCAAGACTACGACGAGTTCTAGGCGTGAGTTAGCAGCAACCCCCAGTCGGCTGCCTGTGAAGGCCGCGTTATCTACGTTTCTTTTCCGCACTTTGATTTATTGTAAGAACTATATGGACGTCTCAGACGTATGATGTAATCGACTATTATTTCCCCTTTTAATACTATTTGAGCACTGTGTGATGATGTCCATGTTATGTAACTGCTGTGTACGTGAATAACTGATCCTGGCACGTACATGGTTCGCATTCGGTTTACCTTCTAAAAACCGGGTGTGACATAAGTGGTATCAAAGTCGTGCTGACTGTAGGACCGCTAACCTAGAGTAGAATGGTCGTTCTAAGGATTATAGACCTCTGTCACTGCCTTGACTTTGGTATCCCTTCAAAAGTTGGTCCTACTGACCAAACCTATGTTCTACTATATATTATACCTTGCTGAAAATTTTGTTTTATTCTGATCCTTCATTTATTTATGATTCGTTATTTGCTGGTCATATTAATTCTGTTCTCACCTTTTTGCTTGCGATATCTTTTGTAGATGGCTCGTCTTAGACACACTGCACGAAAGTCCGTCATCCCCTTCTTACCCTCCCGCCTTGCTGAGCGTCCGCTTCGCCGTCCCGTGGCCGGACAGTCCAGCCACTTGGAGAGACTGCACCACCGCCTGCATGAGGAGCAGGAACGTCGACGACAGGAGCAGCGGGGCTCTTCCTTCTCGCTCCAGCAGGAGATAGAGTCTGTGAGGAGCTGCTCTCCTGTGCTTCCCCTGGAGGCGCCCCCTGCACCACCACTGGGCGTCCCAGCTTCTGGAGTAGCTGTTGGAGGAGACCCAGACGACGGAGGTGGCGACGACAGCTCGAGCCACGACACCGACCTCGACCTCTCTAACCATGTGCCGGAAGGATGGGTTGCTCGACCCATCACTCGCGACGCTGCTCGCGGGTGTCACTTCCACGACGCGCTCGACACCCTACTACGTCGGGCACTTGACCGGCGTACTTGGTCCATCGAGTATCGCTGTGTGGTCTACCAGCATAGTCGCGGGGTCTACCCGGACCGCTGGGAGGCGACCTGTTTGGTGCGCCGTCCGGAGAACAGTCTTCAGGGCGCGGAGGCTTGCTCAGAGCACTATTCTATCTCTGAGCGGGACTCAGCTGAGGCAGCCATGCAGGATGCTGCACGGCGTGCGCTTTCGCACTACTGCTCGGTTCTCGGTGGGGTAGCTGACGGTCTCGACCTGAAGTATTACCCCCGCCGTCCATCTGGCAGCACAGGAGGCGTGATTGTTTCACCTGCTGGTGAGGACAATCCTAGGTTGAGCAGCACAGTCAACCTAGCCGCCGTGCTAAACACGGAGCTGGACCATGCATTAGACGAGCTGAGTAGGGCTCGTGCTGAGATCGCCCTGCTGCGGGCTGAGCGCGCGGAGCGTCGTCACTTGGATGATGGTTCCCCCGCTCCCGTTGGGACTCAGCACCCGTACCGCTCACCTCGGCGTGGACTCCAGTCTTATGGCAATCCCGACTGCAAGACCAAGATCAATCTAGAACCATAGATCGTTAGAGTTGGATCTTGTAATTAATACGAAATATATATGCATAGAAGCTTCAGTCTTAGCGTTAGTCTCGGTCTTAGTTAGTCTTAGTTAGACAGGGTAGTTTGCTATATCCTGTGCATCTATGTTTGTCATGATGAACTATGTTTGGTTTGAATCTTTGTAATGATTGTCACCAGAGTGTGGGTATCCCCTGCATTTTGGTTTACCTATTATGTTAATGGAGTTAGCTATATAGTTGGGAAACCCTTTATTCTACTTTCCTCTTTATCTGAGAAGCTGTGTGGTCTGTGTTGGAGATCAGTGAAGATGCTCATCTGTTCAGTGCTGTTAGAGAATTCTATACTCTTTTCTTATGCTGCAAGATTTGCCAGATCAGTTCTGATGTGTGGTTGCGTTCTGCAGATGTCAGAGAACAGGCGCAGAGGAGGAAGGCGTGCTCAGCAGGAGCAAGCCGCTCCGCAGGATGAGGTGCCCCAGCAGCAGCACCTGCCACCCCCGCCCCCGATGTCGATCGAGCAGATGTTTCTGATGCAGACTCAGGCAGTTCAGGCCATCGGTCAGACTCTGGCCGCCATTCAGCAGCAGCAGCAGCAGCAGCAGGCTCCACCCCAGCCTCAGATGCCTAGAGACAAGCGTGTTGAATTCATGAGAGGTCATCCACCAACGTTCGCTCACTCTTCTGACCCCATGGATGCTGAAGATTGGCTGCGCACTGTGGAGCGGGAGTTGCATACCGCTCAGTGTGATGACAGGGAGAAAGTCTTGTATGGTCCCCGTCTGTTGAGAGGAGCAGCCCAATCATGGTGGGAGTCTTACCTCGCCACCCATGCCAACCCCGATGTCATCACCTGGGAAGAGTTCAGAGGTAGCTTTCGTCAGTACCATGTGCCTGCAGGTCTGATGACAGTGAAGAAGGAGGAGTTCCTGGCCCTTAAGCAAGGGTCATCATCTGTCAGTGAGTATCGAGACAGGTTTCTGCAGTTGTCCCGCTATGCTCCCGAAGATGTCAACACTGATGCCAAGCGACAGTACCGTTTCTTGAGAGGCTTGGTTGACCCTCTGCAGTATCAACTGATGAATCATACCTTCCCGACATTCCAGCACCTGATTGACAGAGCAATCATGACAGAAAGGAAGCGTAAGGAGATGGAGGATCGTAAGCGCAAGATCAGTGGACCCCAGCCTGGAAGCAGCAGCCGTCCTCGTTTTTCAGGCAATCAACCTCAGCAGTTCAGGCAGAACCAGCGCCCACCTCAGCAGCATCAGCAGCGTCAGCAGTATCAACAGTTCCAAAGGCAGTATCCTCAGCATCAGTACCAGAACCGTCAGAGCAATCAATCAGGAGGTCAGTTTCAGAGGCAGAATCAGCAGACACCTCGTCTTCCTGCCCCAGCAAATCAGCAGAACAATCAGGCAGCACCAGCTCAGGTTGGAAACAGAGCATGTTTCCACTGTGGAGAGCAAGGCCATTGGGTGATGCAATGTCCGAAGAAGGCAGCCCAGCAGCAGTCAGGCCCCAATGCCCCAGCGAAGCAGAATGCGTCTCAGTCTGGAGCAGGCAACCGCCCTCAGCAGCGCTATAATCATGGAAGACTGAACCACTTGGGGGCTGAAGCAGCTCAGGAGACCCCCGGCATGACCGTAGGTATGTTCCCAGTCGATTCCCATATTGCAGAAGTGTTATTTGATACTGGAGCAACGCATTCTTTTATTACTGCATCATGGGTAGAAGCACATAATCTTCCAATTACTGCCATGTCAACCCCCATTCAAATTGACTCAGCTGGTGGTAGAATTCGAGCTGATAGCATATGTTTGAGTGTAAGTGTGGAAATAAGGGGGATAGCGTTTCCCGCTAACCTTATAGTAATGGGTACTCAGGGAATAGATGTCATCCTAGGGATGAATTGGCTAGATAAGTATCAGGCAGTTATCAGTTGTGATAAGAGGACAATCAAGTTGGTGTCCCCACTAGGAGAGGAAGTGGTGACCGAGTTAGTCCCACCTGAGCCGAAGAAAGGAAGTTGTTATCAGATGGCTGTCGATAGCAGTGAAGCAGACCCAATTGAGAGTATCAAGGTTGTGTCTGAATTCCCAGATGTATTTCCAAAGGATTTACCGGGTATGCCACCAGAGCGGAAAGTTGAGTTTGCCATAGAGCTTCTTCCTGGAACCGCCCCTATCTTCAAGAGAGCTTACAGAATATCTGGACCAGAGTTGGTTGAGCTTAAGAAGCAGATTGATGAGCTGTCGGAGAAAGGTTACATCCGGCCAAGCACCTCGCCTTGGGCCGCCCCTGTCCTGTTTGTGGAGAAGAAAGATGGCACCAAGAGGATGTGTATCGATTATCGAGCTTTGAATGAAGTCACGATCAAGAACAAGTATCCCTTGCCCAGAATAGAAGATCTGTTTGACCAGTTGAGAGGAGCCAGTGTGTTCTCCAAGATTGATCTGAGGTCAGGTTATCATCAGCTCAGGATCCGACCTTCAGACATTCCGAAGACGGCATTCATTACCAAGTATGGTTTGTATGAGTTCACAGTGATGTCTTTTGGTTTGACCAACGCACCAGCGTTCTTTATGAACTTGATGAACAGTGTATTCATGGATTATCTCGATAAGTTTGTGGTGGTATTCATTGATGATATTCTGGTTTATTCTCAAAGCGAAGAAGAACATGCAGATCATTTGAGGATGGTATTGCAGAGATTGCGAGAGCACCAGTTGTATGCAAAGTTGAGCAAGTGTGAGTTCTGGATCAATGAAGTCCTGTTCTTGGGTCACATAATCAACAAAGAAGGATTGGCTGTGGATCCGAAGAAAGTGGCAGACATTCTGAACTGGAAAGCGCCAACAGATGCTCGAGGAATCAAGAGCTTCATTGGAATGGCCGGATATTATCAGCGATTCATTGAAGGGTTTTCGAAGATTGCGAAACCAATGACAGCGTTGCTAGGCAACAAGGTTGAATTCAAGTGGACCCAGAAATGTCAAGA